>OZ005658.1:267692792-268043139 GCA_963930645.1 Salticus scenicus
TTTTCTTTCAGACAATGATGTTATGTTGGCACCATTTATTATGTTACACCTTAAATCTTTTTTTTTTTTTTTTTTTTTTTTAAGATTTAGGTAATATTTAATTAAGAAAATAAAAAGTGTACATGGAGAATGAAATGTAATGGTACTGGCTAATTTAATTTACAGAGATGTTAATGATATAGGAAAAACTACTTTAGCCATTTTATTTCTAATAATTTAAACAAAATGGAAGGCGTATAATATTTTACTTGGAGACATTTTGTATATTTAGACCAATTAAATGAAAATTTAAGTAAAAAAATCATTTTTTAAGATATTAAAAAGCATTCAAGACCAGTATTCTTAGTTATTAATTTTTTGTGTAATTATTCGTTAAGCCATAAATTTCAAAGGTCTCGAAAGCTTTTTAAAATATTTTGAATAGTTAAAAATTTTCATCTCTTGCAAAAGGGAAATATCTATATTTTTCTCTAAAATTTCATTAGTGTTAAAACTTTCATTTCTTTATAGCATCTCTTTACCTCAATAATTTTTTATTTTATGCTTTTTAGGGCTTCAGAATAAAAAGTTTCTAATCTTAAACTAGTATGTTGTGGCCACCACAAGATTTTCTTCAATATTTTCCTATACAAATTCACTCAGTAACAATATTTAAAAAAAAAAAATCAATAACCTTGTTTTAAATTATCACAGATTTATAGTTCAACCATTCGTTTTAAAGGTATTGACGTTACCTTTAGAAAGATACCCATCTTGAAAATTCCCCCCCCCCCTTGAGAGGGTACTTCCCTCCCAGGGGAGGGAACATCACAAGTTAAAAATAACTCTTTACAACTCAATCTTTACAAATCAATCTCTTAATAACTCAATCACAAGTTAAAAATAACTCTTATTATGTACATTTATACGAAATTTTGTCCTATACTGCCATGTTAAAAATTTAGAAAAAAATGCGACCACAGCACCACCTGTTGAGCGATTGATCCCCAAATCTAGCAACACCAGTTTATGTCAGGGTGCAACTAAATACCAAGTTTGGTCAAATTTTATTCACTGGTTCATGAGATACAGTGGACACAAAATTTGTGATACACACACACAGACTGACAGACATTTTCTAAAAACTATCAATTCGTGTTCAGGACATCCCAAAACGTGTAAATCCATCAAAAAACAGATGTCGGAAATTTTCACGAATCCAATACTTCCTCTATATTACATATAGAAGAAAGTAAAAATGATTTTTTACTTAAATTTTTATTTTGTGCTTTTTAGCTATAAATAAAGCTTTTTGAAAATCTAATCAAAATTTCTTAGGATACTGTGTAGACAACTAAAGATTTTCTTTTAGATACTGACATTTTTTTTAATTATCTGAAAAAAAAAAAAAAAAAAAAAATAGCACGTCGGCCTTTGAGGTTGAACCAACGGATTATCAGCATAACATTCTAATCAAAAGTCAAAGAATAGTTAAAAAAAAGTCATAGAACATTTTTATTTTATGCTTTTTAAGGCTCCACTACAAAAAGTTTCCAGCATTTTTTTTTTTTTTTCTTTTAGTTGCTAAAAAAAAGCTTCTTAAAAAACTAATCAATATTTCTTAGGATATTGTGTAGGCCATGAAAGGTTTTGTTTTTAACAAATGACATCTTTTTTATTAATTATCTACAAAAAAAAGTAACACATCGGCTTTTGAAGACCAATCCACCCACCACCATCATGTTATCAACATGACTCTTTAACCAACTAAGCCATTGAACAATTTAAAAATTCCTTACATTTACTTTAAAGTGGAAGCGCTTTGTTTTTTTAGCATGACATGAAGACCAGATGACAAAACCCAATTTCAAAAATAAGAAGTTTCTAAAAGAATATTTATTCATGTATTTTTCACTTAAAAAAACTTTTTATTAGGTGCTTTTTCTTTTACAAACATATTTTGTGATTTTTAATATCTTAAAAAAAAAGTTTCTTAAAAAAACTCCTCAAAAAATTCTTAGGATACTGTGTAAGCAATGAAAAATTTTCTTGAATCAATTGACACCTTTTCTACTAATTATCTTAAAAAATTAACACGCCGGACCTTCCAGGGACCGAACTCTCGACCACTGTGTTGTTAACGTGACGTTCTAACCAACTGAACAAAGGAGCGACAAATGGAATGGCTTATATTTACTTAAAAATTAAGGCGTCTTGTTTACTAGCGTGACACAAAGACACAATGACAAAGTCAATTTCATATAAAAAGCTTCTAAAAATGGTTTTCCCTCTTCCCTCTCGCATTATCTTAAAAAATATTAAAAATAAAATTGAAAAAAATTGTGCTAAAGCAATGGACCTCTTGGCAAAAGTTGAAATTTGGCACCAAAGTAGCTCTGACATTTCTCACCAAAATCTTGACATGCGCAATTGCGATAGACAATTTAATTTACTGCCAAAAATAAAATCAAAATTTTGTACCACACGGGTCCTATATTAGCTGTAACTAAAAATTTTTTACAAATGAATATAGAATCTGTTACTAAGGAATGCAATGCAGTTACTACATGCCTTTATATGGAAAATAGACCCCCCCCCCCAAAAAAAAAAAAAAAAAAGTCCTATCGAACTAAATTAAATTCTGTTTTCTGCAGAATTTTATATCTATTACTTAGAAAACAAAAACAGGCTTTAGATTCCTCCCCCCTGCCCCCCTCCCCCCCAAAAAATTATACATATATTCTAGATGAATTGGTATTTATAATTTAATTTCCAATATTGTTTTGCAATAAATACCTAGGATTTTACAACTTTGATCAAATGTAGCATTTTTAGAAGAAAAATCTTAAATTATTTTCACAAGCAAAGTTATAAAATATTATTGCTTTGCTATACTAGTTTTATTTTATTTATTTTTTCTCCCTTGATTCTTCTGGCATACTTAGGATTGTGTACTGAAATATTTAACCTCTCTTTCAGCTAACTCAAACTGAAGAAAAATGTTCTATCCTATAGTATATTAAGTAAAGAAAAGAAAGAAAGAAATTTATTCTAACATAATTTTTATTGGGTTTTAAAGTATTTTAAATTTAGTGAACAAAAAAAAGCAGAATTAATAAATGCAGTAATAAAGTTTATTGCCATTTAACATGATTCAAAAAGTAATTAATTAATTATATATGAAAGGGATAAAAATAAATAAATTTAAGTTATTAAAAAACCCAAATTTAAAAGTGTAAAAATCGCTAATTGAAATTATAATCGCAAATAATTCGTAATTGCCCCTTTAAAGGTTGTTTCCTAGCAGAAGACTTTATAACTCAGAAATCAGAAAAGGAACGAAATTATAAGTTGAAATTCGCTGACGTCAATGCAATTTGCAATTGTATCAGCATTGAGCTGCATATTAATTAATCCAGAAATTCCATTTAGAGCCCGGACGATCTAAAGAACCAATTAGCAGCTCAGGAAATCGAGTATAAAAGCAGGAACAATAAACAAACAAACACTTCTTGCCACGATTTTGACTTGTTAAACACTTCCATGCTGCAGCCCTCCTCCGAAATTACAAAGGAGTGATAGCTTTCTGAGCAACAAACGCCAGGAGGTGTAAAATCCGGGATGGCAATCACAGAAGTTTCTGGAGATAGTCCAAACCATGGTAGTACAATCCTCTTCTCTTTCTACCTTCATGGTCCAAGCCTTGCCATGTCGCCACAACTTTGCCATGTTGAAGAAAATAAAGCAGTTTTGTCGAATATATCGTAGTATTTATTGTGTGCCTGACGGACAGCTCGCCATCGTAAACCCTGATATTACATATATATAAAAAATCTTGTGCACTTCTCTTTTTAGGTTATAATAAGACAAGTTTAAGATGGATATTGGCATTTTTGTTGCGGATGGAGAAAAATTACAGAGCACATAACTTTGGTGCAACATTTGGTCACCAATCATTAATTGAAGGGGAAGAGAAGAGGGAAAAACTGGATATTCTTTCTTTTCTAAAAAATTTTAAAAAGCAGAAATCCACCAAAAAGCAGAAAAATTTCATCTCTGAAATTTAGAACACACAAATTACTGTAAAACTCCTAAACATTTAAAATTCAACTTATTACTTTTTAAAACTATACATACCTTATTTGCTTTGATCAAATTGTTTAAATATTCCATCTTTAACTTTACTCGCGGGTCATATATAGGTGGGAATGGCAAACCAGTAATCACAACACCTCGAGCATTCTGATCAGCAAAATCCAGTCCTTCACTAACCTAAATATTATGTAGTGATAAAAAATTTAAAAGCTTATACAGTGCATGCCATAGACCTTATATAGATAGACTATGCCACCAATAGGACTTCCCATCATAGTGAATGTCTTCAACATGAGGGTGTAATCTGATACCTTCATACTTTGCGGTCAGCACCGTATGTCACGTGACATAGACTTGAGGGAGATTCTTCTATAAGAAAGTACTTATTTTTGTAAGAATCAAACAAAACATTCTCCCCTTCAAAATGGTTTTTCACAAAAGAAACTTTTTTATAATTAATCTATGACATTTTAGCTCTCCAACAATGCATAAATCTGGCTTAAATGAAAAGTATGTGTACAATACAGAAATTAAACCCAAAACTACTTTCTTTCCTAAGGAAAAATCACATAATATTCATTCTCGTCTCTCTCTTCAGGTCCGCATCACGTGATAATTTAGCTGGGGAAGCTAGCTCATCTCGCGGACAGATAATGAGGCAGATGCGTGGTCTATATATATAAGGTCTATGGTGCATGCAAACATTTTTATTTATAAATATATTTCTAAACCAATATAAGGACAAAATATAATAATAATAAAACAAATGATAAACAATAGCTGTTTTATTTTAACATTAATATATTGTATTTCTAATGGAAAGTTACTATTATTTTTCTTTCAAAAATAAAAGCATTGTAAAGTAAAAAGCCATTAACCCCTTTGGCCCTATATTATGAATTGGGCAGATAAAAAAAAAATCAATGAATGGTTAGATATTCTACATTATATGTAAGTATCTTAATTATGAAATATTATAACATTCTGCTAATTACCAAATTAATAAAAAAATGTTTTAATAACAGGACACTAAGTCATAATTAATCAAAACCGAAAATTTATTTTATGTACAGTTTACAATTATTCTGGTTCAAACATTTTGAAACAATTTCTTTGTTTGTGAAAACATAAAAACCCTGGGGATCTAGAACGAGCTTATCGAAATCCCCTCGTTATCGGAATTTCTCCGATGTGACATCACATTCCGACAGCCTTTCTTATTTCACTAGAACGAACTTATTGAATCGCTTTCATTATCGGAATAGTTTGGCGGAATCGTTTTCTGCAATTTCGACAGGTCTTTTCCGAGTGGAATCGTCGTGAGATAAACAATTCACAGTTCCAATGGCGTCTATCTTGACATTAGGTGTTATTCAAGAAAATGAAAAAACAAGTTTTAAATATATTTAAATCTTAAAAATTAAATTAAATGAAAATTGTTATATATATATAGGTAACTAAAATTTTTATTTAAAAAGCATGAAGAATAACATTTCTTAATACTTAAAGTTATTGAAAATTAATTAAATTTAATGAAAATTACAATAAATACCTATATATTTTTTCTGTAATTAAAATTCATATTAATCATGTATAATATTAATAACATATCTATTAAGAATAACAAGCCTTAATATTTAATGTTATTAAAAATTAAGTTTAATGAAAACTGCAATTATATATATATATATATATATATATATATATATATATATATATATATTAAACTAAAAGTCTTATTTAAAGTATATCTATGAATGATGTAAGTCCCAGTATATAAAACATTAATAAATCTTAAAGGAAATTATGATAAAGATTTATTTTCTCTGGAACTAAAATTTTCCTTTGTAAATTTTATTATAATTGAATTAAGTAAGTTTGAGATACAACACGTCAATTCTATATTCACTTGCAAAACTTCATTTGCAAGTAGCTATATAATAGAATCTAATAAGAATCTCATTTCTTAGTGAGGGAAAAGTGAGCAAATTAAAAAAAATAATAATAATAATAATAATAATAATATATATATTTTTAATCTAAATTAGACATATTATGTAAACTCACTTACAAAAGGAAAATTAATTTTAAGACTGTTTTACTTTTTCTTACTTTGAAGAGAGATAATTTTTTACGGTGCTTAAAGGTTTAAAATTATACAGCATATTTTATGGTATATTGTAAATGCTAAAAGAAATTCTAGAAACAGTACATACAAGCATGCAAATTACAAAAAAAAGAAAGAAAAAACTGATAAGTATTCAATTATGTAATTGATTTCAAAATTATCTCTTAAATAAACAATATTTTAATATCCATTGCTTTTATATATTTTTAAATATACAATGCATTTATAGTTATCTAAAGCTTTAGAATAGATTAATAATAAAATCGAAAACACCAAATTTGCATACAGATAAGTGAATGATACATCATATTTTAATATAAAATTGCATTACAAAAGTACTAAATGAAAAGTAAGTGTGCCCAACATGTTCAAAAGACTTTGTATAAAATAATGATTACAAGAATTAGTAAAATTTTCAGAAGCAAATATATCGATTGAGATAAATTATTTCACTACTTTCGAGAAATACAAATGTAAACACATCATTTTGTAATCATAAAAATTTTAAACTAGAAACAATTTACACAACATTAATATTTCATTTTCATCTTAGATTAAGAAATAATATTATCATTAAATAGCAGTTTTTTATTTGCTTCCTACAGTTGAATATTCCAAAAATTAATATTTGAAAAACTCTGATATTAAATCTTTATAAAAAAAAAAAAAAAAAAAAAAAAAAATGCAGGAAAGTTAAAACCCTCTTAGAAGTAAAATGAAAACAAAAATATATACTATTACGTTTAAGACATGTTAATACAATAAATCATTTATAATAATACATGTACAAAAATAAATAAATAAAATAAAATAAATAATAATAATAATTAAGGAAATTTTAAAAAAAATAATGATGTTAATGTTTATATGGACAAAGTAAAAACATATTACCTGAATAACATCCAACGCTTTTTTATCCATAGTAAATAATTCCTCGTTTGTAATTGTGTAAAAAATTAATGCTAGCAACTGACACTTTGAGGCGTAAAATCATTTACATTCACGGCCTTAAAATGCTAGTAACTGACAAAGATTGAATTTCGATAATAACACTCGTTTAACATATAGAAAATACATACGTTATTTATATATATTTTTAAAAAAAAATGAAGCTAAATACTCTTCTCTTATTAAATAAAATAGAAACACACGTTCACATTCTCGCAAGGAGAAGAAGCCATCTTTGTTTATCTAAAAAATCGAAGTGGAATCTCGCGGGGAGAATGAAATGATCCTTGTCTGTGATTGGTAAACTTAAACTGATTTCGAAAGCATTTTGGGTGCTTTGGAAGAAATTTCTATTCACCTTTCCGATAAGGTGGTTCTAGGGCATAAATTGCATGTCGGGATGATTTGGGTTGCAAGCCAAGGATCCCGATATCGGGATGTTTCCGCGTCGAATTCTTTCCGATGGGTTCGTTCTAGAGCCCCTGCACATTATTCACAAAATTAAGTAGTTTCAGTAGAAAAGATACATTTGTAAAATGTAGCAGGAAAGATCCATTTATCTTTTGGCTGGGAATGACTAGAAGTTTCCATTATCTTCTCTGCTGGGGATGTTCTACTATCTACTGAGCAAAAATTGTAGCACACTGCTATTCTTGTATGTATTATTAGTAGGACACTAGATTTTGAGGTTAAAATTCTTGAAAAGAAAGAATTTAGCGTAATGTAAAGATGAGTTCTAGTACAAGGAAGTTAGGGCCGAAGGAGTTAAGTTCTGATTTTCTGAATCTTTCTACTTTTTCAGACACAGAAAAATTGTCAAAATATCAAAGGGGGGGAAAATAAGTTTCAGAGAAAACTTCCAGCTGTAACAGCATTCATATTCAGAAAAAAAAAAATTGTCCAAAAAATATCAAAGGGGTTATTAATTAACAAGAACATTTAAATAAATAAATAAATAAATAAAATTGAATAAAGTTTTAAGAATGAGAAGGGGGTACAGTATCATAAATCATATTAAGACTTTAATTAATAAAAATAATACTCAGAAAATTAATCAGTATCAGAAAATTCAAAGTCATCAGTATCACTTTTACCAAAATTTAGTTCTAAAAGTTCCTCATCAAGCTCTTTACCCGATGGTTCAAGTGCACAACACAAATTACTGTGATGCTCGCCATAAGTGGAGGAGGGGTTTTAAATGGAAAGTTTTTTTTAAAATAAAAATATCTGGAAATCATAGAGGGGGAGTACATTTGGGTGAGGATTACTTTTGGAATTTTAAAATGTATACTGGTACATAAATTAAAATAGAATGAACTGCTTAACCCTACAAGGCTCAATTTTTTTTTTTTTTTTTTTTAGTGCACGACAAAAATATATAGGTTGTAATTAGTGATCAGACGATAGGGAAAACTTATAAAAATAAAAATAAAACCATATTTTATGGAAAAATCAACTTTTTAGCTCAAAGTACCGTATGTGGAACAAACATAAAACTATGATTTACTAATACGTTTACTATTGTAATTAAAAAAAAAAAAAAAAAAAAAAAAAAAAAACTTGCCTCTGGAAAATATACACTTTGTTATAACACACAGTATTTTTTTCCGAGTCAAAACTGTTCAATAACTATTCTTTTTTTATTTTTGAATTCAGACAAACGACTAACGTATCACTTTCATTCAAATTTCACACTGAGTGCACTATAACAAAAACACGAACGACCTCTTTAGGTAAAGATTCGTATTACTACATTGCTAAATGTCAGTAGCTTCTATCAAGATGTCAAGAGATGTCGCTACTAATAGTTTTATAGCTATAGGAACGATTGAAGTCGGTGTTCCACATATGGAACTGGGTGCCTTGTAGGGTTAAATGGAAAGTTTTTTTTTAAATGAAAATGTCTGGAAATCATAGAGGGGGAGTATACTTGGGTGAGGACTACTTTTGGAATTTTAAAATGTATGCTGGTACATAAATTAAAATAGAATGAACAGCTTAAAATCACAACTTTTTACAGTAAACATAAAAAAAATTTCATACTTTTCCTCGGCAAACAGCCATTAAAGTAGCACCTTTTGATGTAGGATCTTGAATTGCAGCGTAAAAATTCTCAATGCTCTCTTGGAATGCATCTTTACCTTGAGGCTCAACGAAAAGAGGTTTAATGCCAGTGAGTGTTCTCCAAATCCCATTGTCTTCCCAGCTTTCTTGATTAGACTTCATGACTGAATAGGATGGGAAAAACACCAACAGTCCATCGGGAACAACACGGCCAAAATTACAAATTGTGCGTCCTAAAGAACTCACATAAGCTTCATTAGATCTGAAAAGTAAAGAAATAAAATTTTAATTAATAATAATAATAAACACTTAAGGAAACAACAAAAAAAAAAAAGAAAAGAAAAGAAAGAAAAGAAAGAAAGGAAAAAAAAAAAAAAAAGATTATATAAACACGAAACATAGCTACAAATTTTAATATAATATATACTCACAATATATAATGACAATTCATTGTATTATATATGAAAAAAAAAAAAAAAAAAAAGACAAGTGCATTTGAAATTTTTTGTAAGGAAAGATTTTAAAACAAAAGTACGATATGAGTTACTTATCTTATACTATTGTGAGCAATATTTGTATATCTATATGTATATTTCACTGTTCTCGAAAATGGTAGCTCGGACAGTCACGTGATTTAACACAAAGGTGCCCTCCATAGGGTCACTGTGCACACCAAAGTCAGATTTTCGAACTTTTGATTAGTTTTCTTTTAATTAATAGAAATATGAAAATAAGACTTCCCATTTCTATAATGAAGCAGAATGGAGAATCTTAGGAGAGATTTGATTGGTTTATTTGATTTTCATTGATTTGAGTGTATTTTACGTTGAACTAGAGCTACATTTAGATTTTATTTAAAAATATTTGAATTTTTAATATTTTAATATTATGCGACTTTTACAGAGAACAAATTACGATTGGCGCCGCAGGTGCCCGAGAGCATGTTGTTTTGGTAAAAATTTTCATGGGTCTCTGGCCAGCTAGTTATATTTATGCATGCAATTTTGAATAAATTTCCTTTTTTTTTTTTTTTTTTTTTAATGAAAAATGTTACAATTATATACATATAAAACAATTAAAAATGGATCACAATTTACTCAAAGAGGAAAATGGCAAGGTAATCTGCAAGTAACATTAAAAAATATATATATTATGTACTGCGAAAATGTGAAATGGACAGTGACATTGGAATGTTGAATAAAAAAATGTTTTTACGACCGTAAATTCCAGAAATATGCAACAGCTGTTTCAAATTAAAATAATTAAGCATGGTAGTCTTCATTAAGTGAAATGAAGCAGGAGATTGCTTTCATGCTGAACTTGTCCTACTTTTTTTCCTGTCTGATGAAAAGTTGTACATAATTATTCCCATCTGAAATAATTGTTGAATGATTTTACAATTGATAATGTTTGCTTACAAAGTTTTTGTTTATGAAGTTGAATGC
Source organism: Salticus scenicus (assembly GCA_963930645.1). Lineage (NCBI taxonomy): Eukaryota > Metazoa > Arthropoda > Arachnida > Araneae > Salticidae > Salticus > Salticus scenicus. The sequence continues at coordinate 267,703,452 of OZ005658.1, forward strand.
AATTTATTTTTCACTCTTTTTCCTTCTTTGCTGCTTCTCTCACTTTATTTTCTTTACTATCATACAGTTTTTCATGGACTACCATAAAAAATTAACAAGTAAATATATGCTTTGTAAAAAACATAAAAAATAAATTAGATTTTTAAATTATTTATATTCCAAATAAATTAACTGAGATGGTTAGTGTTTATTAAGTTGAAGCTGCAAAATGTACATATCAGTAAAAATTATATAATCAGGTACTAATCTATATATATAAAAGAGTAAACTCACTGATTCACTGACTCAACACGGCTGTGGCGATCCTATGGGAGATAGAGTCGCAATTTTTGGTGAGCAGGTTGATTTTAGGACCCTGACGCTCACTGAGACGGGATTTTAAGAAATACCCCTCCGTTCCCCCCCGGGGGGGGCAGAAGGCAAAAATACCTTTATAAGCATATCTCGGCTCCAAATTGCTTCACGGTGAAGAAATTGCAGATGGGGAGACTAGACTTGAATACAAAAAAATCATTTTCTGCGATTTTGGAATTTTGGATTTTTAAGGGGGGTAGGGGGTAAAAATGAGATTTTCAGGGGCGCATAAGGCAAAAACACATTTATAAGTACAACTCGGCACCAAATTACTTCACAGGGAAGAAATTGCAGATGGGGAGACTAGGCTTGAATATGAAAAAAATCATTTTCTGCGATTTTTGAATTTTTGATTTTTAAGGGGGGAAGGGGGTGAAAATGATTTTCGGAGTTGCTGAAGACAAAAACACCTTTATAAGCATAACTCGGCTCCAAATTGCTTCACGAGGAAGATATTGCAGATGGGGAGACTAAACTTGAATACAAAAAAAATCATTTATGCGATTTTGGATTTTTGGATTTTTAAGGGGGAAAAGGGGTGAAAATGATTTTCGGAGGCACAGGAGGCAAAAACACCTTTATAAGCATAACTCGGCTCCAAATTACTTCACGATGAAAAAATTGCAGATGGGGAGACTAGACTTAAGTACAAAAAAATCATTTTCTGCGATTTTGGAATTTTGGATTTTTAAGGGGGGAGAGGGGCTGAAAATGATTTTCGAAGGTGCAGAAGGCAAAAACCACCTTTATAAGCACAACTCGGCTCCAAATTGCTTCACGGTGAAGAAATTGCAGAGGGAGAGACTAGACCTGAAAACAAAAAAAAATTTTTCTGCGATTTTGGAATTTTGGATTTTTAAGGGGGGGGGGGGGTACAAATGATCTTCGGAGGCGCATAAGGCAAAAACACATTTATAAGTATAACTCGGCTCCAAATAACTTCACAGTGAAGAAATTGTAGATGGGGAGACTAGACTTGAATATGAAAAAATCATTTCCTGCGATTTTGGAATTTTGGGTTTTTAACGGGAGAAGGGGGTATAAATGATTTAGAAAAATACGGATTTTCGAGCAAAAGTAATAGCTCAAAGATGTAAAAAAAAAAAAAAAAAAAAAAAAAAAAAAACCGCCAAGCGTCTTCTTGAAAATATTTCCAAAAACTCATTTTTTGATTTTTTCCGATTTTTTGGGGGGGGGGAGGGGGAGGGGGGTGCAAAAAAATAAAAATAGTGTGTCAGATCGTTCAAAATTGGTACATAGAGGTTTTCGATACTTACAAATCGATAGCGGATATTTTCGAATTTGTAAAATTATTAGAAAGGGTGCGAAGGGGGGCAGCATGGGGGGGGGCTATGGGCAAAAACAAATAGAAATACAGTTAGGCCGTTCAAAATTGGTACAGATAGGTTTTAAAGGCCTGCAAGTCGAATGGGGATATTTTCGAAAGTGTAAAGTTATTAGGAGGGGCTAGAAGGGGGAGGGGAGAGGGGGGGCAAAAAATTAAAAATAGAGTTAGATAAATCAAAATTGGTATATAGAGGTTTTCGATACTTACAAATCGATTGCGGATATTTTCTAATTTTTAAAATTATTAGGAGGGTCGGGAAGGGGGGGGGGGGGCAAAAACAAATAGAAATACAGTTAGGCCGTTCAAAATTGGTACAGATAGGTTTTAGAGGCCAGCAAGTCGAATGGGGATATTTTCGAAAGTGTAAAATTATTAGGAGGGCCGGGAAGGGGGGGCGGAGGGGCAAAAAAAAATAGAATAGAGTTAGAGCATTCAAAATTGGTATATAGAGGTTTTCGATACCTACAAATCGATTGCGGATATTTTCGAATTTTTAAAATTATTAGGATAGACGGGAGGGGGGGGGGCGAAGGGGGAAAATAATAGAAATAAGAGTTAGAGCATTTTGGGAATTTTTTCCGAAGGCAGTGAGAACCCGGTGCGACATTTTTTCTAATAAGATTTTTTTTCTGTTTTTTTTTCATGTGATAAAAATTAATGCAATTTTGAGAATTCAGTAATTATAGCGATTCATTTAAAAATAGGGACCAGCGAAGCGGGCATTGCCTGCTAGTCCTTAAATAAAAGAATTTTCAATTATTTCATTAATCAGGGTTGCTACACAAATCACGAGAAAAAATTCCCTGAGTTTTCCCTGTCCCTTTTAGAAGTAAAATAGATGACACACAATCATGCAGCATTAGAATTTAACATGGTTACAAGTTAATTGAACATATTTAGGGTATATTAATTTTATTAACTTACTATAGTTGGGGAAAAACACATAACTGATTCATTATAAAGCACTAAAATTTTTAAAAATATTTTATTATGAAAAATTTTTCCTATGTTTTTCCAAAAAATTTCAAAATTCCCTGAATTTTCCCTGTTTTTTAATAGATTTTCAAATTCCCTGAGTTTTCCAGGTTTTCCAGGTGCCGTAGCAACCCTGTTAATATACATGTGTACTAGTAATTGCACATACACAGAAGGTTGATCCAGATTTTAATTTTTGATGTCCATTTTTCTGAAATTTTTATTTATTTATACAGAAAAAAAAAATGTTTTGTTGAAACAAATACATGCAATAATTAAAACTATTGGAAACATGGACAAATTTTATAAAAGGATCTTTTTTATAAAACAAAATCTTGTGCAAGGATCATATGAAATTGAATTTTATGAAGGGGGCCCAATTTATAAATTTTAATTTTATGAAGGGGTCCTTTTTAGTGATGTAGAATTTTGTGTAGGAGCAGCAAAAGGGCTCCAATTTTTGTCTAGATCAACCCCTAATACATTCAGGTTCTTTTTTTTTTTTCTTTTTTTAGAGTATGTAGGCTCACTGCTTTGGAATTTAAATTACTTTTTTTTTTAATTAAGATCTCAACCAATACATAAAAAGATTAAGCTGTACACACTACAAAACTTTATTCGATATAACTTTAATTAAAAAATGAATTAGAAAATTGTAGAAAACCTAAAAAGAGAGCTGTATAATAGCAATACTTATCAACCAATATACTTCAAAATTAACTTAGCTTAGTTTTTCATAAAAAACTAGGGGGGCTCTGCCCCCTGCTCGCTCCACTCACCAACCCCCAGTTCGCTTCACTTATTAATATCCCTGTGAGGCATTTCACTGAATATAAATATTAATAGTGTATACCACAAGACAAAAATCAGAAAAATTTTACAGAAATTCCCATATTTAATGTCTAATTGAAATACATAACATTAAATGCCACATTTATTTATTTATTTTTGCTTTTTAAATGAAAAATTTATTTATTTATTTATTTTATTATTATTATTTTTTTTAAGAATAGAAAGAAATTCATAATATTTAGACCATTTTGTGTTACAACTTGTTTATGTATGTCCCCCTTGGCAACTTTTAAATTTTTGTCAGTATTTGGCGATGAATTTTTTGGTGTAATTGCTTGTTTAAAAAAAAAAGAAAGAAAGAAAGAAAATGAAAAAAATAAAAGAAAAAAATTCTAGTACTTATAATCTAAAGCCTGTAGTACTTTTTCCAAATAATTATACTTTTTCTGTTGCCTACACTTTTTAGGGGATGAATTTTTGTCTTGCCATAGTTAGAAATATGAAATGTGTCCCAGAAATGTCGAATTCTGTAATGTTAAAAAATTATCAGTGCGAAATTACAAGATTTATAAATGAGTTTGATTTTGATTCTATTTGGGACAACTTGCATGTTGGCCATAACTCTATTTGGCGATTTTCTTTTGATGATTACGGCGAAACGCGATTTTTGGAAGTGGTTGCCATGGATACCAAATGTAAACAAAGTGAAAATGCATTTTTCAAAATGTGTCTGTTTTGTAATGTACATAAATAAATTAAGCCTATTTTTTATATTAATAAAATAAATATTTAAAATTAACTTTCTACATGAAAAAATAACAAGGCTCATCAGTATGCATAAATATATATATCAGGATTCGCATTAAAAGGTGGGATTACGAGAATCTCGCATTATTTTGAAAAATCCCACTCAAAAAATATATCATAAATGGGATTTTCCCCCCTTTTTCACACTGTTCATTCACCATTTTTTTAGTTCAGTTGGTTAATGCATGTATTGCTTTGAAGCCTGTAGTTATCTTTTTTTTTTTTTTTTAACTTCTGTAGAATTTGTAGATAAAAGAAAAAAAAAAAAAGAAAGAAATATTGTGTAATTATTATTTTATAAACAAATCTTACGAAGTGTGAAGTCTAAAAATTGCAATAAATATATATTAAGTAATTTAGGTTGATTCCAGTTACTGCACTTCTGTCAAACACTCTTTTAGTACTCAAAATCAAATTGAAAATAAATTTTGAAACAGATTAAGTAATAACTTGAGCAATTCCTTCTGCATTTTTGATGAAAATTTAGATTCTGAATACTGAAGCAGTATCTGTCCTTAGCCACAAAAGGGAAAAGAAAATAAATTAATTAATTTCCATTTTTAACATTTATTTGATTTCTTTTTAATTGTTTAATTTGCAATTCTCTAAAAAGAAATTTGCAAAATGTAAATTATGTAATTTCTCACTTTAATTTGAAAGATCCCACTTTAGTTTTTTGTTAAAGTGGGAGAATCCCACTCAATATTTTTTTCTAGTGCAAACCCTGTATATATACATATATGTTTCCTGAGAACTAATATAGTGTTGGTCCACAAGTGCATTTGGTGATTTTGGCGAAATGCCATTTTCGCAAATGGTTGCCATGGATTACAAGCGTAAACAAAAGCAAAATGCGTTTTTCAAAATAGCGTCATTATTAATGTACAAAATTAATTAAGCTTATTTTTAATTATTTATGCCGTTATTGTTCAAAATGGCACCAAAGAAAAATCACTAAATCCAGTTGTAGACCAACACTATACTTGTACCCACATTTTTTCCAAAATTCCAAAAACACTTCTCTCTCTCTACAGTACCTGGCCAAATTATTAGACCAAAGAAAATATTTAAAGTTTTTTTGAAATTGGAAGTTTATTATACTTGACCTGTTCAAAATTATTATTATTTAATTAGTGTTACCTTAAGCGTATTTAAGTACCTTTATTACAGTAGCATTCTCACGCTGGCAACACAAGACAGTTAGCTATTATTCTTTGATACAGTGGAATAGGTGAAAACATGCATTATAACCTAAAATTTGTTTTACTTGTTTATTTTGGATTGAAGCGAATATTTTGTTGCAAAAGGTAAGTATTGCATTTTTATTAATATTGTGTGGGATATTTAACATTTTTATTCATTTATTATCATAAAAAGTTTTTGCTCCTTTATTTTAGATGGGAAGAAAGGCTGACCTTTCACCAAAGAGAGTAGGGCAGGTTTATGGTCTACTGAAAGCCACTAAACTGATCCAAAATCAAATTTCAGGAAAGGTAGGAGTATCCAGAAGCTCAGTAAAAAAAGAAAAAAGGTCTTAAACATAAGTTTCGATCCATCGCGGAAGAATAATAGTGGATGAGATCACATTACGACGATAAGGACAGATCGAAAAATACGAGAAATTTGTATAAATAACAGACAGAAACCGCTACCCATGTTAATGAAATAATTTCAAGATGAAGGCATTAATATATCAAAAAGAACTCTGAGACGTCGCTTGGCAGAAAATAAACTCATTGACATGATACCGACTCGCAAGCCAAGGCTTACATCAGAAATGATGAAAAAACGCTTGGAGTGGGCAAAAAAGTACAAAAATTGGACAATAAAAGACTGGAAAAAGGTATATAGCTATTTATTTTGATCAACGATATATTGACATTTATAATGAATGTAAAGAAATTAAATTAAAAACAATTTTCTTTAATTTTCATGTTTGCTTCTCTGATGAATTGGTTTTTCATGTTTTAACCGAAAAAAAAACAAATTTGTTCGGCGGCGTCCAAACGAGAAATACAAGTCAGATTGTATTGTTCCCACCATCAAACATGCTCCATCAGTTATAGTGTGGTCTGTCATATCAGAAAAAGGTTTTGGTCCTCTGTATGTAGTCAAAAATACAATGAAACAAGACCAATACATGAAATTCTTACAAATCAGGCTCATGCCACAAATGGAAGAATGGTTTTCTGGAGTCGAGGAACCAGTTTTCATGCATGATGGTGCTCCATGCCATAAAGCTAAAAGTGTATCGAAGTATTTAGAGTGAAAAAAAAATCAAAGTTCTTGAATGGCTTGGCAACTCGCCTGATATGAACCCCATTGAAAATGGTTGGGAGTTGCTGAAAAAAGAAATGTATAAGAAAAATATAACCAATAAGGTAGAATTGCTGGAATCTTTATTAAAGAGTGGAATCATAATAAACATCTTCAAGAAACCATCCAAGCATGCATATAAAGTATGCCTCGTCGTGTTAAAGCACTTTTAGTTGACAAAGGTGGCCATACGAAATATTGATTTTTCTGTTAAATTTAAATTATCAATTTTTTCTTTCTTCAATAAGTATTGTATTGTAACATTTTTTTTTTTTTTTTGTCATTGTATTCCTTAATGTATATATTTTCGAAATATGAAGGAATAAAATATCTTTTTTATAAAATTCTTCATTAATAAGGTTGTAAACATGGAAAAATGTATAATTTACCAGTGGTCTAATAATTTGGCCAGGTACTGTAAACAACTGACTTAAAAAAAATTCTAATACATTCACCTTCTTTTCCGAAAAAAAGGCCTATCTTTCGTTAAATAAAAAGGCAAAAATAGAATAGAATACTGAATATTGAGTTTTTTATTTATTTTTATTTTTATTTTTTTTATTTTTAGTAAAAAAAGATTAATAAAAAAAGATAGATATACTTTAAAGACAAAAAGAAATGGTGCTCACAAGGATGATAATTTGAGAAAAGAATAAATGATTCGATTCTCAAAAAATGCTATTTTGGAAATAAAATTTCCAAACCTAAATTCAGTAACTTTTTAAAAAACATGTTATAATACAGATTTAGATATCAAAATTATCACCAAATTAAATGCTGACCTATGATGGAAAATGGAAAATCACAATTATTATTCGCGAAAAGACATACAAAAAACTGATAAACATAAGAATTTTCCAATAATAGAAATATTTTTCTTAACAGCAACATTGACATTGATTTTATTATTTTTTACACCATGGATCCCATTTCAAATTTTCCGTGGAAAATGATGTCATTACAGAAAAATAACGTCATAAGAGAAACTTTTTCTATAGTGGCAAATAGAGTACCTATATAAACCCAACATTTTTAGTTAATAATTTCGTTAATTAAAATGATAGAGATTTCTAAGCAGCTGAAATGCCTTCCTTGAAGTAGTCAGAATACACTGATATATTTCATGACGCGGAGAACCCTGCCCTCCACAAGATGTTGCTGTTCCAAACAAAAAAAATTGATACCAGCAACAGAAACTTTTTTTAATATATCACCTATAAAATTTGGCACATTTATGCATTATACAAATTAAAATATAACCCTTCGGTAAATGGAGAAAAATACAGCGGTAACAACACCCATGCGTACCTTCCTTCCCTATCTGACCATTTTAATGCTATAATCACATATGATTTCCAAACCTCAAGAACAACCCATACACCAAAAATCATCTTCTGAGCTAATTTGGAACAGAATTCTGAATTTTGAAATTCTGTTTTTTGCAGGATGGATTTTATAAAAAATAATAATCTCTATGTTGTACATATAGAAACAAGAGTACTTTTCAGTTATCACAATGAGATGTCAGCATTTGGTGAAAATCCTGATTTATATCTAGTTTATAATGATACAATTCAGCATAAGTAAACTTTAAATGTCATATTTAAATAAAGCAAATTGTTATTAAAAAGCCGATTCTTGATCTTTCAAAATGATTTTTAGAATATAATACAGAATATTTTCAGCCTTATCTTTAAATTTTCGTTTTGGTGCTCCCTTGAATTGAAATAGAGCTTATATCAAAAGATGTGTCATCTTTAAATATGTGCCAAATTTTCATATTCATGATGAAAATTCCAATGAAATTAAATTTGTAAAATATTACTCTGCTAAAGCAAATTGATACACAGACTGTTACTTTGGTAAAGTAAAATAACAGCGACTTCATATGAACTTCTTACAAAATTTTGTGAAACATTAATGAGTTTAGCAAAGCATTTAGCAAGAAATATGGTCTAAAAACATGACGAAATATTTATTGAAGAGTTGAATTTAAGCACATAGTAATATTTAAAAAAAAAAAAGATAATTAAAAGATTACAATTACACATTATGTAATAATAATAATAAAAAAGATTATGATTACCTATTTTGAAAGGAGGAGTTTAATGGTGTTCCATCGGGACCAAAAGGTACAACTGCTACAAACACCTGTGTATCCTTTATGATATGAGGATTTTCAAGTTGAACAGGGAAACTGATTCCTAACTCATCAATCATTGGACCCAACGGAGATAGAGTTCCACTTGTTAATATTATACTATGAACACCTCTATCAACAATTTCTTGCATTCTAAAAATAAATAAATAAATAAATGAGTTTAAAAGAACAGCAGATAAATATTGCTCATTTAAGACAATAAATGCCAAACCACCATCAGTATGTCATTTTGAAAAGCAGCAGCAAAATTATCAAATGATTATTTATAGAGCTAAATATATGGCAAACAACACTTTAAATGAAAGAGGAAAAAATGAGTGTTGGATTTTGAATATTTTTAAACATAATTTTAATTTTTAAAACCTAACTTGTAAAATATATTAAAAAGTAAAATATATTAAATTAATTCGCATTATTTTCATTCAGTCGGAAAAATAAATTTCAATAAATATGATTCCCAATCAGTTGATTGTGTGATTTTAATATATTGTATTTTCTCCCATTGTTTAATGGCGTTTTCCTTTACCTGTGGTTTTTTTCTGTTGAACTATCTACATGATAGACCAGATGTTTCTGCCTAAAGGTTGTCTGAGTGAGAAATGTCCACCGTCTGTCGGCCTGGATAGCTCAATTGGTAGAGCCTTGACCTTGTAAGTCAAAAATCTGGGGTTCGACTCCCGGTCCAGGCATTATTTTCACTCAGTCGGAAAAATAAATTTCACTAATTTGTAAAGTTTTTGGGTATTTTTGGTTACCAAACTCTAGTCATGCTACAATTTTAAAACAAAATGTAAATCTAGTAAACAAGTTAAAATGTAACTAATCAAAGTGAAATAATGGGCTCTTCCCAGCATCGTCTGCTCAATCATGTGATATAGTAAAACAAAGAATCGAATTCTGAGAATTGAATTTAGTTGAATATTATTCTTAAAAACAAAAGTATTACTTAAAAGACCTACAAACCTCCCCCAAACCTACTTAAAAGAATTAAGGATGGATTTTAAAATTTATTAATTAGTTTTTTTTTTTTTTTTTTTTTTTTTTTTTTGGGGGGGGGGGGATTAAAAAGTTTTATAAAATATTTAATATAAAATAAAATAAAGGTAAAATTGTGCATTTATAAACAGTAGAATAATTGTATTTCTAAGTTTAATAATTTTTAAAAAACATTTTATATGTTTATTTATTTTCATATGTAAGAATTGATTTTTGTATGCTACTATAGTGTAACTATTACATTAACTGATCAAGCAATAAATAGCTTGTTCTTGTGGAATGTTTATTGATTATAACTTGAAATTAATTTAAAATATTTTCAATTAAATTTAATCACATAAAGGTGTTATTACAACAAGTTAATTAACTTAACTACTGGCCGAAATGGCTTTACACCGTACGATATTGCACTGTTAATGATTTAAGAACTGAAAATCAGATTACTTAACATGTTCTCCAGCAACATTAATAACAAATATAAACTAAATGATGATTGCATATGTATACATCAAACAAAAAATGATGAATAATGATATAAAATGAAATAAAATATGATGATGTATAAAAAAAATAACACAGATTAAATCGGACTGAACAGAAATAAGAATAGAAAATGCACTATTTCAGCAATTGCTATTGATAAATATAGGAGATTTCATCTGCTCTTGGTTTAAAACAACTATGTCATGTGACCTGTGACATCAGGTGGGAAAAGTCCATTCTACAAATATTTAAGATAAAACTTTTTTTTTTTTTTTTTTTTTTTTAAGGGGGGGAGGGGGGGTGTTTAACTGAACCTACTTAAAAGAATTAGGGATGGATTTTGAAATTTGTTAATTAGTTTTGGGAGAAAAAAATTAAAAAATTCATATCTATGTAAAAATTTGCAAAAAGACATTATTTGTGTTATATTATTATTTTTAATGTTTTTTCGTTTAAAAATATTGCAAAATTCATCCCTAATTCTTTTAAGGAGGTTCTATTAAATACCCTAAGAAAACATTAAGACTTTTCTTAAATATCTGTAGAAGTTTTAGCATTTTTAAGATCACGAATTCATGAAAAAATACAAATTGAAAAAATACAATTTAAAGATTTCAAATCTGTCAAAAGTATATTAAAAACATAAGAATTTTTGCCTGAATATATATTTTATCGAACAAACATAGTATATAATTAATTAAATATAAAAACCTTAATAGATGCTAAAACTTTCGATAATGAAGAAATTAAAATAAATTTTGAAAAAACTAAAAAGATAGCGAATTACAATAATTATAATTACGCGATGTTTAGAGAAGCCATAGAAATAGCAACAACACCGGATGTGTGCAATGACAGCGGCGCAATAGCCCCTGACCAGAAGTGGAATCAACTGATGAAATCTATAAAAGACCAAAACTCTAAGAGATCCAACATCCAATACAAATGAAGATCGTTTGAATAGAGCTGGGTGCCCAGCTGAAAATATTAACGATGAAATATCTATTAAGGTTTTTATATTTAATTAATTATGTGTAAAGTGCTTCATTATAATTATAATTTTATTTATTGTTTAATTGTCGAAAACATAATATAGTTCAATTTACAAATATTAAATGGAAGTAAAAGCTTTTCTATGAAACCTTCAGTGGTGACAAGTTCCTTTAAACAACATACAACTTGAAGAGAAATATTCAGACATACTATTATGAATTTTCCCTTTGTCTATTTAATTACTTCTCTCATTTAAGTTTATTTAAACAACAGTTAATTACTAAATGTTCGGAAATTCAAGTGGAGTCACTCCAGATTGTTTTTTAACCTAAAATTAAAATATATAATTTTTATCAAACAATATCACTTACCGACAGAGAGGACTAAAACACCAGAAATCTAATTTCCAGGTCTTTTTTTTCTTAGATGATGCTGCCCATGGATCTACAACACTTTTAGAATTATTTTTTTCATCAGATTGAATACAAACCTATAAAGTTAAAAAAGTGGTCATTACATTAAGAGATCATAAATTTAAAAAATAACTTAATTCTGTAAGTATATTTAAGATTGGCATTTCTTTTTGAATTGTTAAATTAATCTCCAAAGCCTAAAACAATCTACAGTGCTTGCTGGCATGCTACACAGTTTCTTCTACTGAATCTACCAAGGTCAAACATAATCTTTTCAGGAAAACTAAATGTAATCAAGTGACATTTTAAAGTTATGTGCATGACATTACAGATTTTTCCTGAAAATATCTATTTTTATTTCTGCAGGACTGCCATATGAGTACCATTAATAAGTGATACACCACTGATCAGATGATATTCATCATTGAAGAATAGAATCTGACAACTAAAATTACAAAACAAGTGAGACGAACATTCTACGTAAATTTTTTATTAAAATCACACAATCAACTGATTGGAAGAAAATCATATTTATTGAAATTTTATTTTTCAGATTGAGTGAAAATAATGCCTGGACCGGGAGTCGAACCCCAGATCTTTGACTTACAAGGTCAAGGCTCTACCAAATGAGCTATCCAGGCCAACAACTGGTCGGCATTACTCACTCAGACAACCTTTAGGCAGAAACAACTGGTCTATCATGTAGATAGCTCGACAGAAATAAGGCGCAGGTAATGGAAAACACCATTAAACAATGGGAGAAAGAAATACAATTTTTTATTAAAATCATACAATCAACTGTTTGGAAGAAAATCATATTTATCAAAATTTTATTTTTCCGACTGAGTGAAAATAATGCCTGGACCAGGAGTCGAACCCCGGATCTTTGACTTACAAGGTCAAGGCTGCCTAAAGGTTGTCTGAGTGAGTAATACCAACCGGTTGTCGGCCTGGATAGCTCAATTGGTAGAGTCTTGACCTAGTAAGTCAAAGATCCGGGGTTCGACTCCCAGTCCAGGCATTATTTTCACTCAGTTGGAAAAATAAAATTTCAATAAATATTCTAGGTAAAGTTATGTGTAAAAGCTGGACCAAACAGATATACAATTAAAAACATAGTGATAAAATTTGGAAAGACTGGGTTTGTTTAGACTTTCAGCTATTCGATTGTATTCCTCAAAGATGAATATCTGTTGACTTATGATGCAAGCAAATGATGTGGCAATTCTGTAAAAATAGAAACAAGAATATGCAAGGAAAAGGCATAATACAATGTATATATTCCTCTAATCGCCTCACTGCACTTAAAATTACCTAAGAAAATGAATTTGGGGACACACTGTAAGAATTATTATACTCCCCACCCTTCATCCCCCTCAAAGAAAAAAATAAAAATAAAAGCATATTTTATCAAATATATATGTTGGGCACATGTCCAGTAAGAGAAATAGCATAGTATGGTTGCAGGCACTGCAGACTGTTTAAAGCTCTGCAGGTTCATCTCAAAAAGAAATGTCAGGCTTAAAAATATAATTTACATTATGTCTCTAAATTACTGTACTTGTTGTATATTCTTAATTTTCTTTGTAGAGGCAGATTTTACATATTTTTTGAATTGTTAATATTTCTTGTGATACAAGACTTCCTCTGGTATTCCCTGCTACAGATCAGGGGTGATTGTGACTCAAAGGTAAAACTACTGAAAATTAGAGCCTCAAATAAAAATAAAAAAACGCGGAATATCAAGTGATACTCAAATTATTTAAACCACAAGCAGTCAATCTCTTTAGAATTTGTCCGCATGGCACCTGGGTGGCAAATCGATAACTGATAAAAACAAAAGATAACTTTGCAGAAAATATGAAAATACAGATGGATTGATTAAAAACCTTGAAATCAAGGGTAACCCCTGAACACAAACCCCTCTGTAGATATAGAAAATTTTGCCACTGGAGACATATGTTAAGAAATATTGAAATCATTGTTACAGCACTGCTCATGTTTTATGGAAATCCCTAAGTTAACTTAATCAACAAAAACTGCATTGATTCCATATATTTTATTTAATACCTCATTAAAATCCTTAATTCGACTTTAAATACATTAAAAATATTTTAACATCGAATTAAGGATTTTAATGAGGTATTAAATAAAATATATGATATATAATCCTTTCTTAAAATATTTTTAATGTACTGCATTGATTCCTTCTGCTAAAAATTATACAGCATATACAGATGATCTTCCGCATAATATTAAGAAGTGTCAGTGAAAAAACATGAAAATAGTACTGATAAAGTAAAATAAATTATTTTCTGTTGACAAATATAATTCTACCCCCTTCCCTCATTGAGGCATTTAATAGATAAAAAATTAAGTGTGAAGTTTAGGGTTACCACTAACAGATTGTACATTTTTTAGACTTATTTTACATTACGTATTTAAACAATCTATCAAGGGCGTAGCAATTCAAAAATCATGGGAGGGGCTTAAAAAACTTCATTTTAAAAATGACTCAAAATTAATCTTAACAAAATCAATTAATAATTAGATGTTAATTAACATTAACTAAATATTAGTATTAATTATAAAATATCACCAATTATGAGCATTTATAACACATTAATTTTGGTTTTAATTTGGTGATTCTTTTATTACGCATTAAAAGGAAATTTCGTAATAATCAATGGGGGGGGGGCTTGAGCCCCCTGAGCCCCTCTCTTTCCTACGCCCCTGCAATCTATATAATATTCCTCTAATGTGGACCAATTACGATTACATTTTGTCGAAACAATACAACAGTGATGTAATTAATAAAATACGCGCGGATAAAAAAATAATATTTATAAATGGACAATATTTAAGCACGCGGCTTCAGCTTTATGATCTAATAAGAAAAAATTACATTTGTCTTATGAGACCATTTTACGGAAAAATGTATTTCTAAAAGTAGCTTCTTCAGAATCTTTGCATTATTTAAATCTAGCAATACTTTAAAGATAAAGTATTGCAGCATATGAATTATATAAATTGACTAAAAAAGGCATATATAAAAAGTAGTAGTTAATAGGAAGTAGTTTTTTTTTAAACAAAAATTAATGCCAAAAAAATAAAATAAATAAATAAAATACCATCGTCGCAATGCTGAGAAAAATTTAAAAGGAGTCATGAGTTCTATACTAAAACTGTACTACCTGGGAAGCATGAAAATTGGGTCGTTAACAATGAATTTTATTTTGAAACCTTTCTTTGATTTTGGTTTCACTATTCCACAATATTAATTTGGTCCTAATAATAATTTGGCTTCTGTAAAATTAAAATTTTAATTAGGTGGTGAAACTAGTATAATATTTATGAATTTCAAAATTTTAAAAGTAAATAAGAAAAGGAATAAAGTGCGAAAATTTCGCACGGGTTTGCTAGTTCCAAATATTTTTCTTTCTTTCTTTCTTTCTTTCTTTTTTTTTTTTTTTGTACATATGAGACTAAGTAATTCTGTAAATATTTTACAAGGTTTTCAAATTTATTTTAATTTTTTTCTTTTCCTTGGATACTTTTTACCGGATAAACTTTCTATAGATGAATATTTTGAAGAAAAACTGTTTCCAACTGGGACAACATTTCTTTTTCTTTCTTTTCTTTTTTTTTTTTAAGTAAATAGGCAGAATTTAATGAATTATTTTATGTATTTTTTCTTTCTGCATTAAATATTTTTAAAAATCTCATATGTTTTTAAGAAAATGTCTTTAAGGAAAGCACTGCTGTCACACTGAATGCAATTTGGTAGAAAGTGAGAAAGTGAAAAATGTCAGTATAGTAATAAAACCATAAAAAACTAGATTAAAACAAAAATCTTTTATTATTATTCTTTTCTTTTTAAAGATAAATCTGGCAACCCTAATCAGGTTATCAGTCAGGTTTACAGCTTTTCTTCCACCATGTAATCTTATTGGATTGCCATTACTTTGTACTTTACGTATATCTAATTGGAAAATTAAGTTTCCCAAATTCTGTTTTTTTTTCCATTCTGTGAACTTATCCTTTTTTCTTAGTTAAAAATTAAAAAAGTAAATAAATAAATTTCCTATTGCATACTTGCCAACATGGAAGAATCAAAATAACGGAGATTTTATAAGTGGCATTTTCAGGCCTAAAAAACATTGATGTGTTTTCGATATATGATAGTATTTTAATAGCTTAATCCATGGCTTAAATTATCAAAAAGTTATATGGGTACATTAAATTTAATTATTAAATAAAAATTGTAATATATATTGAGAATAAGGATTTTTTTTTTTTTCACCAAAAGCAAAATCTTGCTTAAAAAAATGAAGGTTTGTTGAAGTTTTGAATAAATTATAAGTATAACTTTAAAATCTTCAGAATAATGGAGAAATGTTTGAGAATAACAGAGTGGAAGACAGTCCCAAAATAACGGAGTCTCCGTTGAAAAAATGGAGAATTGGCAGGTATGCTATTGTGATTTAAACTTGGTACTCTAACTTTCCATCACAAAAAGAAATATTAAACTTAATTTTCTAAAGAAACTGCTCACTAAGATGAAAGATAACAAGTTCAAAAAGTGGAATTATAAAAACAGAATTTGGAAAATGTCACTTTTCAATACGATATCCATAAAATATAAAGCAACAGTGTGGGATCGTGAAATAAGATCACTTGGTCGTCATAGGTGACCATTACATTTTAACTGATAACTGTGTTTTCAACCTTTACAGAAACTCAAAAAAAGAAAGAAAAAATTAACCATATTTCTGTATTGATAAGTATAAAAGATTTAAGTCCATATTCTTGATTTTTCAGGAGACTAAAAATAAACTAACAAAAAACTAATCAGAAGAATCGATTAGGAAAGAGGGATTATGTTGACTTATACCCTTTATACCGTTCAGTGATTGTCAACCTTCATTTAATAAAGGGAAAAAATTGAAGTAAATACTTTATACAAAGATTAATGCTAAATTTCTGACTTGAATCTTTTTTTACCAATGGCTTTTCTCAAAGACTAAATGACATAGACTTAAATCCTTTATACCAATCGATAGAGAATTTTTTTCTGAGTCTGACTATGTACTTAACTCAAAATCGACATTTTTGGACTTAAATCCTTTATACTTATCAGTACAGATTTATCTGCACATGTTTTCAAACACCGTGTTGAATCGACACACTTTTAGGGATTTACTCTGTGCATATTTCACAACCCACTGTTGAATCAATGCACTGTTAGGCTAATGATTTACATTGCTCTCATTCAAGCGTGCTTTGTTTTGTGACTAGTGCTGAATCGTTATGCTGTTGTAGTGATGTATCAGTTTAGAAAAAGTAATAAAATCTATTTGATGACATTAGATTTAAACAGATGTTTCCTGGTTTATCCTCCAGTCCTAGTAAGTATTTGGTTTTTATGCATAGAACTTTAATTTCTATGTTCAATGTACCATATTCCCACTTTGGGTTCGAGGCTACAAGAATATCAGCTGGTTAGGCAAACAATCCTCAACTCTACCATAACAAAGCATTATGGCTTGCAATTTTTTATCTTGCAATATTATTTATAAGAGCTACAGATTATATGAAATTGTAGTAAGAGTGATATAGTGATACCTTTGTTTTGTTTTTAATCCAGTTTTAGTAATATACTTTAATATTAATCAACATTTGTAATATTAAAAGTTGCCATGTGAACTGTGGTGATGTTAACAAATTTAAATAGATGTTCCATTTAATAAATTCCTTTATTAAAGTGATTGAAATTCTAATTATTTAAGCTTTGATGTCTATATATATGTGTGTGTGTATAAAATGTTCTTATTAATCTTTTATTCATTATATATATATATATATATGTGTGTGTGTGTATACATAAAATGTTCTGCAATTTTACGATATGGAATAGTCTTAACTTTATCATTCGATTCAGTTGTTTACATTTCTCTTTTGTTCTTGTTTGAACATTATTATTAAGTTTCACTGCAGAAATATTTAGGAAAATGTTATGTGTGACAATAAAATGGCATCTTGAATCTAATTTGTTTATAAAATATCGGCCACGTGTTTGGCGATTTTACCTACTGTCACGTCACAGGAATATTGTCCACTGAATTAAAAGAAAAAATAAATAAATAAAAGAAGGTGGAGGCAAATATGGGCGGTTATTTTTTTACTGGCTACTAGAAAATTTTGCTGGCAACCAGGTTTTTTTTAAATTCCTACAGCCTTGGTAACAGTAGTCCCATAGAATAATGTGGAGAAACAGAAGCAGTGGATCTGACTAATCTAATATTTTCAGTACATATACATGCATATGTATACTTCTGTATCAGCTTTACAGAAAAATATGATGAAATTAGATGATACTTACTTTATATTTAGTAGCAAATTCTTGTCTCATATTAGATTCGGAAAAACTTTCCGCCGAAGACTTGGAATAGACTGTATTCAACAAATCACAAAACTTCTGCAAGCCAGCTCCTTTGACTCCTAAAGGACCACCACCACTTGAAGTAAAATGATATGAAATTATTTTGTCCAGAAGATCCACAACTATTTCTTTTTTTGACGGAGTTAATTCTATTTTTGATAATACCTAAAACAATAGAAAATTATTTTATGAATACTGCTAGAATTAACTGAGTTACTAAAGTCCATGCAGAATCATTTTTTAAAATTTGAATTTGATATACAGTGCTGGCAAAAAAAAAAAAAAAAATATTTACAAGGTTAATAAAATGTAAACATTTAAGTCAAAATCTTAATATTCAAGTGGTTTAATGTGAATATTACATTGCAGTCAGTATTTTGTCATTTCACCTTTACATTTTATTACCATCTTCTGCCGTTTAGGTATGGATTTCTGGCTACATCTGTCAGATGGCTACATCAATCACAGAGTCCCTTTTCTCTAGCAGAGTCAAGACATAGGATTTCTTTTCCATTTTAAGCTTCTTCCAACCCATTGTGTGAAGTAGGAATACTGATGTAAGTTCTCAAACTTTTTCTTTTAACAGCCCTCTTCACTTACCGCCGCCGGAAGCCCAAGCCAATGTTATTCTGTGGGGAAATTTTCTTTGCAAATAACTTATTAGCTAATACATATTTTCAAATTCTGTTTTCACATTCAGAAAATTCCTAACTGTTAAATTGATAGACCTTTTTTAAAAATGTATTTTCTTAATTTTTAATATTTTATTTTGAAATTGCAAAATGAAAAAAATTTCAAATATTCAAAATTTGTATTTTACAGCTTCAAAATAAAATATAAAAAATTTAAAAAATATTTTTTTTAAAAAGGTCCGTCAATTTAACACCTGGGAATTTTCAGAATGTGAAAACAGAATTTAAAAATATGTATTAGTTAATAAGTTATTTGTAAAGAAAAATTTCCCACAGAATAACATTAGCTTCGGCTTCTGGCAGCGGTGAGTGAAGCGGGCCTTTAACAAGTGAAATACTGGCCAGCAAGAGCAAAGAGTTACCTCACTATAAAAGTCCACAAAGCGAACTGAGTGATAGCAGGGTAGGGAAAAGTCGTCTGGGACCAACTAATGCCACACATCCTCATTAGGCTTCACCACATTTTTACAGTAAAAATGGCAAATGACATTTAAATTTTTTTTTTTTTTCTGACTCTTTTTTTTTTTTTCTCTATATATATTGATTTTATGAAGTTATAAAATTAGTACCGAGAAAATGTAGAGTGTTAACATCAATGTTTGAGATATATTTTTCTAATTTTTTACAAGAAAAATTAAAGCTTTCTTTAAAAAATAATTTACAAAAATATCTTTTACTCTATTTATAGGTTTTTGTTCAAAAATATAATCAACCTTTACCCTCCAACCTTCTTAAAATAAAAATCTCTTACTCTTATCATAAGTTGGGGGGGGGGGGGGGGAGGGGATAATAGATAAGAAGGATACATCAATGCTGGAAAATTATAAATATGTTTTGTGAGCTGAAAAAAGTAAATAGCTACATTAGGAAATTTATAGTTTTCAATAGGAAATGTACAGGTAATACTAAGTTTTGAGGATAATTTTTTTAAACAATATTTTAACTAAATTTGACAGAAGATATTATTTTTAAAATCAAATAAGATGCAAATTTAAGATACCAAGAATTCTAATAATGCAATTAAAACTGTAAATATACACTATAAAAACATTTTCAGGATGTGTTGGTGTTAAGGCTGATTAACTACAGAAAAATCTGAAGCTTGAGTGGATTGCTCGCTGTGGGGCATTTTTCAAAGGAATCCCAGCATGGATTTAGACAAGTTTTGGCAGAATCCACTGGAAAATTCTCAATGGATAGACTGATAAGCGCAACTGGAGTATTTTATTTATTTATTTATTTTTAAGATATCAATATAATTTTGCAGTTAATAATCATTTTTGTCTTAATTATTACATTTTCTTTCCTTACTTATATAATGCAGTACAAAGCCGAAAATCCAGAATCGTCGGGACCGCGGCGATTCTAGATTTTTGAATTTTCCTGATTTTTGGTCATGCCTAAAAAATATAAATATTATGGTTTAAGTATCTGGATAAAATGAAAATTCAAGTAAAAAATAATATATTATGATTTTTAACTGTATTCTGTAATATACATATTTTTTTAATAAACTTTAACAATAAATAAATTAAATAAAAAATTAAACTTGAAAAACAAAATAGATTTATTGAAATATTTGCATACAAATATTAGTACAAGTTACAATAGAAAAAAAATAAATAAGAAAAACATACCACTTTTAAAACATTTCGTAATTTTTTTTTTTTTTTAAGTACTTTAGGTTTTCAACTAAAAGTTTGAGCATAATTGAAATAGAATATAGAATTTAGTTCTCAATTAGATAAATGTTTAAGAATTGTTACTATTATTATAATCTTCTTTTCCCTCCTCTTTCAGAATTTGCAAATGTTGGTTTTGAAGATTGCTAAGAAATAAAATACTTTTTCAGTTTTTTATTTAGATATAACTTTAAAAAAAAAAAAATCACTGTTGATGATGATGATTAACGTTGCCGAAATTGTCCGGATTTTTGGCTTTGTACTGTATACAGCATAATTTTCTCTGGGGTTCAAACCAGCAATACAAATTTAGTGGTCTAACAAAGCTGTATAAATGATTAAATGGTTTAAAAAAAAAAAACCTGCATATAACAATACCTGTAAGGACAATACAAACATTTTAATATTAGCACAAACTGCCAAAACAATACCAATTCCTGTAAAGGTTAAAAAGTTCAATTTTAGTAATTATTTAAAATATATTTTTTTTATTTTTTATTTATTTATTTATTTATTTTCAAGGCATGTGCCTTTATTGAAATTAATGTTTCATTTTCTCCCTCCCCCCCCCACATTTTATTTCCTTGCAAACATGATAAGTTTCGACATTATCTTCAGAACGAAAACGGTTGGTTCTTATAACTGTCTGAAAAAACTGAATGAATCAGGCCATTAAAAGGAAAAAAAATATTCGTGTTTTGTTATATGAAAAATAACTGCAAAATTTAATGCAAGATTACCTCAATAATATAATCACCAGGTTTGACAGCATTGTTTCCCGATGTTTCAGCTATTACTTTGTCGAGAGTTTCTTCTAGTTCACAAAACATGACTTTTAAAATAGAGAGGTCAGCTAAAGTGAAATCAGGTGCCCCATTGTCTGAACTATTAAAATCATTGCTATCAAAGTCCTTAACTAAATCCATAGTTTGGGATATCTAAAATATAAAGAAACATAATGAACATTAGAGAAATACTGAGAAAATATTGAAAAAAAAAAAAAAGCAAAAAATCAGAAATTTCTTTAAAATATAGAATAAAATATAACATCTACTTTGCCAGGGGTGCAGAATATGTTTGAATGCCCGAATAACGTTCGAGAGGAATTTTGAATATTTTCTTAAGGAAAATTAAAAATGTAAGTATAAAATAATAATTTGTAACTTTGTAATGCTTATAATATAAACTAACAGCTGTATTTTTATATTAAAGTGTATGATATTCTCTTAAACACCTATTATATGGAATAAATAGATTTTTCCATTATTGAAGGAAATATAGATTGTGTTTAAGAGGACTCTCTACTTATCATCTCCGAAAGCCAAAGCCAATGTTATTCTATGGAAAATTTTGCCCCGTTATAATTCATTAACTAATGCATATTTTTAAATTCCGTTTCACTTTCCGAAACTTCACAACTATTGAACAATTTATCGCTTTCTAAAAATTGATTTTTTTTTTAATTTTTAGGATTTCATTTTTAAGCTCAAAGATGAAAAATTTCACATTGTGAAAATTCGTATTTTACAACCTCAAAATAAAATATTAAAAATTTTAAAATTATTTTTTAGAAAGCGATAAATTGTTTAATAGTTGTGAAGTTTCTGAATCTGAAAACGGAATTTAAAAATATATATTAGTTAATAAGTTATAATGGGGCAAAATTCTCCATAGAATAACATTGGCTCTGGCTTCTGGGGAAGATAAGTGGAGAGGCCTCTTAAGGGAAATTTCTGAGGTCTGAATCTTTTCCGCATTCCTGTATTTTGCTAAGTAGGCAGTTATAAAATACCTAGAACTGCTATTTTCATAGATATCGGGTAAATGCAGCAATAGTGGACACTTTAAGAGTATTTTTTGGACAGTAGGAAAAGTTGACTTCACCATCTAGATTTACTAGAATTAAATTCAGTTATTGTAATAACTTAAAACAAAAAAAACTCTGCAGGGTAATGACAATGAGTTTGGCTGTGAATCAACTTATTTTTCAGTAACACCACTTAATAATCAACATATAATTTTTTTCTATTATTTTAATTTCTATTAATATAAATTATAGATTTTTATGATATTTTTGCTTTTTTCTTCCTATCCCATCTTTAAAATAACTGTTGCATGCATAAATAAGAATAACAGGGGTGAAAGTGGTCCAGAGGTTTAAAAATACTGATTTTACTAACCAAAATTGGAAAAATACTGACTTAATTTAAAAAGTCGTAACTGACTTAATTTAAAAAGTCATACAACCAACAAAAGAAAAATAAAAGATCGCGAAGCTGAACATATTACAGATATTAAACATAACTGTTCCTCCACCGCATTATCCTGAATTCAACTAACCCCATTAATCCTAATACTATAACCACTACAAAAATAGTCCTATAATTCCCATCAATATGCATTAAAACGTGAAGCCCTAGAAATACTAACAACTAACACCGCAGTTAACGAACGAGAGCATGGTACTATTCCGGAAGATTGGCAACACCTAATACGCAAGAACAAACGAAAGGATGACATCTGTAAAGAAGAATATAAATGGAAGACCAGGGATGATGGTCATTGCAGCAACTTTGATGTCTGAAGATGACCGCGAAAGTATAGTGAGTCGAAATATGTCATATCATGCTGCAACTAAAAGGATTTTATGTAAGGTATTTTAAAAGCTTTAAATTGTATTGATAGTCTTTAAATTTAATTTTAATGCCATACAAATTTTGTGTTTATATGTTTATTTGTTTAAAAATTATTCGCAAAAGAAGAAAACGAGAAAATAGGTTGTTGCTTTAATTTTGAACTCCAGTGTAGTATTAAATTTCAGAGTAAAAGAAAGTCGTATGAGTGACACACCATATTCAAGGTTCCCACTAAATTTCAAAAATAAAATTTCCTGACTTTTCCAGGTTTTCCAGGCCTATTTTTAGAAAATTCCAGTCACAAAATTTGGTTCGGGACACAAAAGGTAGCTCACGGTATAAAACAAAACATAGCTCGCAACATAAAAGACAACATAGTAACGTGACTTATGATATAAATTGAATGTTCAAAATGCATTTTCCAGGTTTATATCATCATTTTCCAAGGTTTTTGAGCAATATTTACAATTTTCCCCGATATTTCCCTGACTTTTCTCAGTAATTTCAAATTCCCTGACTTTTCCAGGTTTTCCCTGTTCTCCCTGACCCGTGGGAGCCCTGCATATTATTTCCATTTCTAAAGAACTTAAACATTTCTTTCAATTCTTCAAACAAAAAAAATGATTTAATCAAAGTTTTTTTTTTTCCCTACATTTTTATTTAAATTTATTGGTCATTTTTCTATCTGTCTAGGTCAAATGTTGTTGTCAATTTTTAACCTGCCATTCACCGAACATATTTTGCTCAAAGTATCACAAGTTCACAGTCGATTGCAATATCATATGCAGATATTTTCATAGATCTATCTTACCAGGAGCAGGTTCCAGAGGTGAAAATCCGCCAGTTTGTGCAATCTAGTTATTATTTTTTAATGCAACTCAGCAGAACTGATATTACTAAAATTTTAGGCACAAGTCCATAGTCAGCTAATACAATATGCAAGCATATTCAGGAACTATTTTACTAGAAGCAAAAATTCTGTCTGCCTGTGACATATCCTGCAATTAATTTTTAATTCCTTTTGCTGAAATGATTTTATTCAAATTTTGAATATGAGTCTATAGTCAGTGACAATGCATTGATTATATCAATAATATTAGGAATCTAATCTGACCAGGCACAGGTTCCAAGGGCAAAAGATCTCTCTGCATGTGTGAAATCCATTTTTAATGTACTTCTGCCAAACCAATTTTACACAAATTTTAGACATTACTCCATAGTCGATGGCAATACAATATGAAAATATTTATTTTATCAGAGGGAGTTTTCAGGTAAAAAAACTTGTGTGTCTGTATCAAATCTTACTAGTATTTTTTATACTACTTCTGTAAATTGAAATAAAACAATAAATAAAATTAAAATTATAATGAAGCACTTTACACATAATTAATTAAATATAAAAACCTTAATAAATACTTCATATTTCATCATTAATATTTTCGGCTGGGCGCCCAGCTCTTTTCAAACGATCTTCATCTGTGTTGGATCTCTTAGAGTTGTGGTCTTTTATAGACTTCATAAGTTGATTCCACATCCGGTCAGGAGCCATTGCGCCACCGTCATTGCACACATCCGGTGTTGTTGCTATTTCTATGGCTTCTCTAAACATCGCGTAATTATAATTATTGTAATTCGCTATCTTTTTAGTTTTTTCAAAAAATTTATTTTTAGTTCATTAAATTGAATATGAAAATTTTAGTTCATTAAATGGGGTTGGGGAGGGGGGGGGGGAGAAGAAGACCTTTCCTTTTTCCTTTAATGTGTTTTTTGCAACACTTAGACAGTCTAATCTTTAGATTCTGCAGTTTCTTTAATTTTTGTTTGTCCCATCCTCAAAATATGGGCTATCTTTTTGGAGTCAATAATTATTCTGGATAGTCACAAATAATTGATCAGTTTGCTTATGTCACTAAGTACCAAAAAAAACACAATAAGACAAAATGTGCGATATTTAAGAACATGTGCTTAGTCCTAAAGAAATAAAGTTTTTTATGTTGACAAAATTTAGGGATGCAATGTTATCGATAAATGTTACATTTGCATACTTGCCAACATTGAAGAATCAAAATAACGGAAATTTTATAAGTGGCATTTTCAAGCCTAGATAATATATTGATGAGTTTTCAACATATGACAGTATTTAATAGTTTAATCCATGGCTAAAATTGTCAAAAGTAAAAATTTAGTAATTATTAATTAAAATGATGCTATATATTGAGAATCATGACAATTTTTTTAACAAAAGCAAAAATCTTGCTTAAAAAAATAGAAGATTTGTTGAATTTTTAAATAAATTATAGTATAACTTTAAAATGTTCAGAATAAGGGAGAAATGTAAGGGAACAAGGGAGAGTTGGCAGGTATGCATTTGGCATATTTTCTGATAAGAAAAAATAAATGTAAAAAGTTTATATTAAAAAAAATAAATAAAGTAGTTCAGAAATAATTAGACCAAAAATACTGACTTTACTGACTAAATTCCTAAAATACTGACCAATACTGACCAAGCTGAAAAATACTGACTTTTACTGACCAACTTTCACCCCTGGAATAAACAAAATGAAGAAATGAACTTTACACATACCTCAGTAATACATAATGCAAGATCATAAGAACGGAGATCGAAAGAAAGCGAATCTTCACATGCAGATTCAATATTATGTGCTTCATCCAAGATAAGAACATTTCCTTGTATTTCAAGACCATGAGCTCTTCGACTTTTAGGATCAATTATATAATTATACGGTGTAAATATAACATCAGCTTCATTTCTTAATTTACGAGCAGCATAATATGGACAAACCCTATAAAATAATATTTTAATAAATACAGGCATGAGAGTGCAGAAAATTAAAAAAAGGTTCATAAAATTGATTTCAAATGAAAAATAACGTGTGCGGGGAAAACTATACAAATGTGTTCATAAAATTTATTTCAAATGAAAAATAATGCTCACAGGGAAAGACTATACAAAATACTTTAAAAGTGACAAATTAAACTAAAAGAATAACGCACATCAACACAATAAAATATGTGTTAAAGAAAAAAACAACAACATTAGCTAGCAATCAACATTTAATCATTGACTGGTGATGGAAAATGGGAAAGGGGGAGGGGGGGGTAAAAAAGTAGTTCATGAGTGAGAAATATTAAACACAATTCTACTTCTTTATGTGTTCCAGGATATCATAAAGTAAGTTTAAAATTAATATTGACATTTTTGTTGTAGTTGGATAAATATTCAAAAATAAAAGGCTTCCCACAGAATGCTTGATCGGCGATGGTTAGAGATGGAAAAAAAAAAAAAAAGGGGGGGGGGGAGGGGGGTTGCAGGACAAAAAAAATTACATGAGTGAGAAATATTGAATAATTATGATCTTTTATATTTTATAGAATCTGATAAAACACGTTTAAAATGAATATTGACATTTATATTTTGGATGGAGAAAGACTGAGAATCTAAAGTCTTTCGTGGAGCGTTTGAACACTGATCGTTATTGGAGTTTGATTTAAACAAAAAAAATCCACGGAATTAACGGATATCACAAAAAAACAATAAATTGCGGATCCGCAGAAAGTTCTCATACCTGTAAATATCTTAAAATAACCTCCAAAGTAATAATTTTTTCATTTTTTAAGTAGTTTGGAGTGTAAGGTAGATTTTTTTTTTTTTTTTAAATACCAATTATATGAAAAATGCAAGAGCTGCAAATCGAACCCAGGCCCTTCACTTAACGTGTGGATGCTCTTTCACTGAGTCACCCTGGCTGACAGCCAGGTCGGCATTTCCCACATAATAACCGTTGGCTAGGTCACTGTATCTGCAAATGCAGATGTAACAGGTGTGAATATTAAGCGTGACACAACTAGAAACATCACGAAATTTTCAATTTAGAAATTTTATTGATAAATTTATCGACCATGCAAAAAAAAAAAAAAAAAAAAAAGCAATGAAAACTATTAAAAATTCTGTCAAAGACCGAATTTAGTAGGAGGGCTATTTAGTAGAAGGACTATTAATTTCAATCTGTAAAATTTTTATTTTTTAATTTTTATTTAATTTTTATCTCATTTATTGACCGTAAAACTGGGCCACATATTTTTTTAAATGACTGAAATGAATTAAAATGAAGTGTTGCCACCTAAATTTCTTGCTTTAATCCATTTTAAAAATCTAATTGTCGGGTCGAAAAACTGTTTGCACCCCTGGATTCAGAAAAATCGTCCCTTTCATTTGATACCGAATTTGTAATGATGACTGATATTTCTAATTTATTTTGGTGTTACACAAAACTGGTCTAAAAAAAATCCAAATTGAAACTAATAGTCCTCCCTCCTAAAAAAAAAAAAAATCAACCTTGCATTCCAAACAGCTTAAAAAATGAATTTTCACGGTTGGTAAATTTATCAATAAAATTTCTAAATATTTATTTATTTATTTATTTATTTTTTATGCAAAATAATTATAAAATAGCAGCAATATAAGCCATTTAAATTACTTAAAAGCAAATATTTTGGTAATTCAGTGATTTCATCACAGCACTTGAGTACAGTGGTATTATACTCTTACTCACTTTGTGAGTATTCTGTATTCTCTCTGTGAGTACAGAGGTCCTGTACAGAAGTCTGTACAGGCCTAAAATTTCAGGGTCAGGCCGGAAAGAAATCTCGGTCTCTCTCTTTCAGTCTATTAGTTCTGTATCAGGGTGGCTAGCATTTAAACCTTTTCAAATTCCCTGACTATTTTTCGAAATTTTCCTCCATTTTTCTCTGACTTTCACGTTTATTTTCGATGAAAATTTCACGACACTAGCAAAAAATTTAGTGATTTAAAATATCATTAATAATTTAATGATTAAAATAGCTTATTTTCACAAAATTTGTTAAAATTCCCTGACTTTAAAGGAAATTCCCTGACTATTGACTGACTTTTCCAGATTTTCTAAATTCTCTGACTTTTCCCTGACTGCTAGCCACCCTGTGTATGTTGCAGTGCAAGTGTAAGAATGTGAATTAATACAAAAATCAGAAGTAAATTTGAAGGTAAATTTACTTTTAATTATTGAAGATTGTGCCCTCTCAATTTCTAAGCGTTTTTTTTTTTTTTTTTGTTTTTTTTTTTTAATCAAATTTTAGTTAACCTTTAGGCTGTATATGAAAGCAATGCCTGTTGCTTGTTTTGCAATATCGGTAATGAATTATAGAAGCACTTAATTTTTTATGGATTTTATTATTGATATTTATTAAATCATACATAGAAAGGCAGATTCTTCAAATAATCACAGATAATTTTCTGACCTCTTTATTTATTTATTTATTTTATTATTATTATTATTTTTTTGAGTTAAAATCAGAATTTGAGTAGAGGGCAGCATTAATATATATTTTACGATTTCATGAATGAAACAGAGACAACAACTCTATTTCATTTTGCAATGTAATGGTAAATCTAGCAAATACGAGCTATGTGCAAAAACTAAAATAATATTTGTTTTCAATACAAAATATACACATAAATTCAGTTATAGGATATTCAGCAACAAAATGTGTGCTGAGCTGTGTAATTACTAATTAGATAATTGAAATTATAGAAATAAATACTAGTTCAAATATAAAACAGGTTGGTGACCTTGTCACCTAGTAAATTAAAAAAAAAAAAAAAAAAATGAAATACTATTATGAATTTTATTAATTATTAATTAAAAATTTTATGTCAAAATAGGTTTTCTGATAAAATGAAATGGAGATAGAAATCAATGGCATTAAAGTATCACATTCCAATAATGACTGTATAAGTAAAAGAATAGCTGCCATAATTTATCTTGGGAAATGACACTGAAAATAGCCTGTGGTTAAGCTATTAAAAATAGAAATACAAATTTGTTTAAATAAGCGATAGATTATTGACCTTGTCACCTAGTAATAATAATAACAAAAAAAGAAAGCAATACTTACTTGTGTTTTTTCCCTAGCCTTACTAAATCCTCAATATCAGTAACAGGTGTATCTTGATACTCAGATGAGCTTAAAATTTTTTCTTCATAATTTAGGTAAAAAGGACAACTTTTGCTACTTATTTTAGCATGGCATGCATGAACTTTAGCAGTATTATTTGCCAATTTCAAAACTTCAGGATGCAAACAAAGCTGGTCACGTGAGCCCAGCACAACAGCTTTCACACTATCAAATACAGGTATAATAAAGGGAAAATTAGATAGTAAATACAAAATATTTTACATGTAAATTAAAATAAAGAACACTGCAAACTCAAAAGTTATGATCTTACTCTATTGTAGATAAGAATTACTTCAATATTAGAGAGGAAAGAAAAATGATAGAAGAAAGAAAATTATAATAACAAATATCAATCAATAAATAAATAAATAACCACTGAGAAATGAATATCATTAAAAAAATTAAAGAAAGAAAAAGAAAAGAACTATAGCTAGAATCATCTAGGATCAAATTTGTAATTCTCTGTATTTTATTAGCTTTTTGCTGTTAATCTTAAATAATTTATAGATATATATATGTGTGTATATATATATAATATGGTTCCTGTTCTGGTTGTGGCAGGCTGGGGGAGTGTTGCCGGCGTAAAACTAGTGTAACCCCACAGGCAAGTCACAAGTCTTGCCGCCTGCCTCCTTCTTCCTATCTTGTGTTTCTTGGGTTGTTTTTTCATTAATTTTGATAAGTTTATGGTTTTAAGTTAAGATTTGTTGTTTTACTTTATTGATTCGTTTGTTTTGCAGACTGTTAATTAATAGATCTGGTTTCTTTAAATTAATGTATTTCATCCACTGGTGATTTTTTTTTTTTTTTTTTATCTTTTTGGTCATTGGTGTTTCAGTGATCTTGTATCTGTTGCTTGGCTTCTACTATGCTTAATAGATCATCTTTATTATATATATATATATATATATATATGTATAAATAAATAAATAAATATATATATATATATATATATATTATATTTATATTAATGTATATAATATGTATATAATGTATATAATATTAAGTATATATTAATGTATATATATACATATATATACATTAATATATTTTGCATTTTCTGTTATTTTGGCATGCCCATGTTTGGCAAATTCTAATTAATAAATTTAGTTCACTAATACATGATTTGTTATGCTGCATTTGCGCAACTTTCATTGTATTATTGTTAGTTCTAAAATTACCTTCTTCATGTTGAATTGATTTTCCTTTTCTTGCATTGTATTTAACTTCAGAGAACTTTTATCATTTTTATAAATTTCATCAATTCAAAATTATATTCGTAATCTTTTTTTGTATTTTATGCATTTTTTCTGTTTCATCTTATTCAATGATTCTTGTTTTCAACTATTAAATATTTGAAAAGGTTTTCAATATATATATATGGGTCATTGCCAACATAAGGGGTAGAAACCATGTCCCTTAGCCCTCAAAAATAGAAAAGATTTTCAATCAGAAAAAAATTTACAACTAGGCTATTTCTTACGATTTTCTCTAGTTGAATATTATTATAAAAGTTTTTAATGTTATTTATTTTTCTTAGAACTCGATCGATAAAACCTGGAATGTCCACTCCGTGGACTGTCCCCAAGGGAAATCTGCAGAATACAGCATTATTTTCAAGCTTAATATTAATGTTTTTTAATTACATTTTGATTTAAGCAGGACATAATTATCCTTAAAAATATATTTATTAAATTTTAGAGTTATAAAATGAATCTTGTTTTTTTAATTAATTTATAACAAATGTCCCTAATAAAATGCGTCCACTCCGTGGACAACTATTTAACTTCCCATAAAGTTCAGTAGATGGCACTGTCTGTCACCAGTGTGTAACTGAGAAGAAAGAGGGGGAAGCCATCTTTGTTTTTACCTACATGTGCTGAACTCAATGCTTTATTTCGTTCTGTTAAAATAGATTTCATCTGTGATACCTCTGTTTGGCTATCTCATCAGTCCACTCCGTGGTCAGAAGTATACAAGTAATTATAAGGATTATTTATTATCTAATTATTATTACATTTAAAGATTATAAGACTTAATTCAACACTAAAGTTAAATTGTTCCTGACGTTGTTGCTTTGTTCCTTAAAATTCAAAATCAGACATTCTGTCCACTCCGTGGACTTCCACTCCGTGGACATCATTTGATCACGAAGTGGACACTTCTTTCCACGGAGTGGATACTCTCAAAATTAATCTTAAAAATAGATACATTTGAAAAATAATCTAAATAAATTTGATAAATAAATTTTATCCGTTTATTTTTTTAATTTATTTTTTTCTTTTTAATTTTAAAGGTAAAATGTAGAAAAGGTGACATAACACTTTAGAAAAATAATTGCAAAAATATAATTAAATTTAGTTTCAGAAGAAAAAATAAATAAAAATATTTTTGTTTTACAGCAAAACTAAAATTGTTTTGTATTTTTATTAATTGAATAACTTTATATATATATATATATATATATATATATATATAAACAATACTTAATATATATATTTATTTTCTTTGCAGAAATTTATTATGCTGTTCAAGAAAAATGGAAATTCGCATGTAACCCAATGCAGGACAAACAAATGTGCACAAACCTTCGCTCAAACTCAGTCAAAAAGAAAATTAGGTGGAGTTGAAAATCAAAAAGATAAGAAAAATAACAAGAAAAGGAAACTTCCCAGCCAAACTACAGAAAAACGTAAAGAACAAAAAAGAAAAAGTATGCAGAGAGCAAGAGACAGACTAATGCTCCTATTACACACAACACGTTTTCACACAACTTTTGAGATAATTGTAAATTTGGCTCAAATCACGTCAATGCCCAGTGTAATAGGAATTGGGAATACGATCAATTTTTTTCTGGCAAGTCAGACTGTGATAAACCAGTGAGAAGAAAGCTCTTTATTTACCGAGAAATGACAGCGCCGGCGGGAATTCATTCACCGTTTTCCTCTTCGCTCTCCCATGTCGTCCCCGTTAAAACAGAGATAAATAGGTGTGCCTTGACATGTACTGTACACCGTGTAAACCAGTTTTTCGAACAATTTTTGATTCAACTATTGTAACCTTCTTTCGGTTTACAGCTTTCGAAAATTGGAGCAAAAATTGGATGAAATAAAAGTCGCGTGAAACATCTTTGTGTATAATAAGAGCATAAGAAATGATCCCGCAAGACATGAAGAAGGAAAAGCTAAAGAAAGATAAATATATCACAGAAGGAAGAATACTGTAGTTAAAATGTTTGAACAAATGAAATGAAGTGTTAGGAAAAAATGGAAGAACTAAAACAGAAATCAAAGGGAGAGATTGAAGAAACAGAATAATCTTTGAAGAACATCTCAGAGATGATACACCTCCTGAGACACCTCGTTCAGCAGCCATAAACATCACACTACCACAAATTAATCCATCTCTGAAAACAAAACCATCTGTATCATCATCTAGCAGACTAGAAAGTGGAAGAAAAAGGTCGAAAAAGAACAGTGAAAGGCTTTGTGAAGAAAACAAAAAATTGGTTAGGAAGCTTGAAAAACACAAAAAGCATGTGCAAAGATCTAAGGATGTGAAGTCAAAAAATAATACTACTGATTCTGAAAAACCCAAGAGAAAAGTGAAAAAAATTATCACAGAAGCAAATTCAAAAGAAATTGAGAAATGTATTATTTTTGGAGAGGTTATAAAAAAGCCAATAAAAGAAAGTTTTAAAGGCGCAAAATCAAAGAAGAAACTTAAAGAAATCTTCGAAGTTTTAACAGGAAAAATAGCAAGGAAATACAAGTGTCTTCAACATATTAGATCAATCACATAAAAAAAAAAGAAAGAAAGAAAGAAAGAAAGAAAGAAAGAATATGCGGAACCAACAATTATTTTCCTGTTATTTTCATTTTTCAAAACAATTAAAGTAAAAATATTTGTTGATTATTTTCTAAAACACAAGTAAAACAATAAGGATGAAAAGATACAGCTGCAAAATAACTTTCAGGTTTGGATATTTATAAGTGTCCACTCCGTGGTCAGTGATGTCCGCTCCGTTGACACATTAATTTTGAAATTAATTAATTACCAACTAAAAAATAGCTAACGAGATAGCTCATCAAGTAATTTAGATTCATAGTTGTCAAAAAGGAATTAAGGAATTTTTTCAAATTTTTTTGGTAAAATTTTTATATTTTCAAATTTGTCTTCGTTTTCTACCCTTTAGATTGGCAATCACCCATATATATATATATATATATATGTTAATGGCATACAATAATTTAATTTAAACTTTATTATTTTTGTTCTCAAGTATTTAATTACACATCTAAGATTTCAATCAGATTTTTAAACTAATTTTCAATCCAAGCTAGATTTAAAAGAAAAATCAGTCATTACAGACCATTGGCAAAATATCTTTTGTGTGATGTACTAATAGAGCAAAAAATAAAAAAAAAGAATTATAAAATAATTTAATAGCCCAAGGTTAAAGTAAATGAAAGAGATTCCATCACTAAGCAATCGTTGACTAATGTTTAATGCAATGATGTTACATTATTAACAAATTTATAATCTGAATTGTATCGAATCATAACAAGTCAGTGCTCATCATTAAAACATATATTTTTATAAAAGCTAATTTACTAAGATCAGGGGTCAATCCAGGTTTTAATTTTTGGGTCCCTTTTTTGTGAAAAACAAACTATTTTTGTGAAATTTTTATTTATTTTTGTGAATGTAAAATATTTTTGTGTAAAATCTTCCGTTTTTACAATCACTTTATGTAATGTTTAATATCAAGTTAATAGAGTTTCGTTGAGCCAAATTAAGGCATTAATTAAAAATAATACTAAAAATATGAAAACATTTAATAAAAGGATCATTTTTATAAAACAAAATCTTGTGAAGGGACTCATTTTATAAATTTGAATTTTGTGAAGGGTCCCTTTTACTAAGTGGAATTTTGTGAAGGGGCCGCAGAAAGGACCCAAATTTTGTCTGGATCGACCCTTGAAGATATGAGGAAGAGCTGCAAACACATTTCAGCAATAGAATTTTGCCTAGCGGTGAAATGGCTAGCATCGAACATGTATTGTGATTGAAGGTATAGATGTATGCAAAATTTCAGCTTAAATCAGATTATAGGATGTGAATTAAAATTCAGAAACAAATTTTGAACTAAAGTTAGAGCCTGGTCTCCCCACACTCCGTCTCTCAAAGTCAATACTGTTTGAGCATATATTAACATGAGAATTATAGAAGTACACAAAATTTCAGCTCAATCAAGATGGTAGGAAGCGGGTTAAAATTCACTTTTAATATTTGACCATTGCAGACAACAAATAAAACTAAATAAAAGCATGTAAAAACAGTTAAAAAAAAAAGAAGGAAAATGCATATAATTATTCAAAAAATCCAAATATTTTACAAATTTAAATCTTACACAATTCTAAGTAAAACAATGTATATATATATGCATTTAATTTGCTGTGTATTGCTGTATAAATAAGTTTTTAAAATAATTATTAAAAAAAAAAAAAAAAAAAAAAAAAAAGGTTTTCACTTTGTCATGTTTTTTTTTTTTTTTTTTTTTGTTAAAACATTAAAGGAAAAGGGAAATTATTATTTGTGCTACAGTTCCTTAGAAAATAATGCATTTATGTGGGGGTTATTTCACTATCAAAATAAGAAAATTTTGAAATATAAAGAGGAAGCCAACAATGATTGCCAAAAAAAACCTATTAAAAAATTTAGGTTGCTAGTGGCAACTTGGTGACTACATTTGTTAAGCTGTGAAAAATACAATTATAGAATCTGAAACAAAAATTTTACCTACAAAAGTTTATTATTATTATTATTATTATTATTATTTTATATACGTATATACATATGGATTAAAGCCCTTATAATTGAATACAAAGCAAGATAATTTTGTTGAAAATACATACTGCCTGTAACTGCTTCTTTTTAATTCTTGAATTGCTTGAGACAGCTGTGAGTGGGTTCTTGAGCTGTAAACTATCTTAGGGATCACTAAATAAATATATAAATAATACAATTAAGATATCAAACAAACATATTAAAATTAGTTATTTTTTCATAAGTAAAATTTTATAGTAATCAATCTCTAAAAAATGCTATGGTTTCTAATTAATTTACAAAGAATACCTTTTTATTGTTCATTTAACTCAAAGCTTTTTGGCCCGATACCAGGCCTTCCTCAGGAGTTGAAAACTTCTTAAATGCCTTGCACTTGACTGCTGTTTCTTTTAATATTAAGTGCCATCTGCTATCCAAATTCTCATAGGGCTCCACGTCATTGCAACTGTCAGGATTCGTTAGTATTTCGATGGTTTTGACCATTCTGGCATAATCACAGTTATGGTAGTTAGCTAATTTTTTAATACTATTGAAATCAATGTTTATGTTAGAATTCAGGTTAGTTTTGGTTAGTGCTGTTGTTATTTTTCCTTGTTTAATATCGTTTTTGTGTTCATTAATCCTATTTTTGATTGGTCTTCTGGTCATTCTATAAAAACACTTTTTTTTTTTTTAATTTAATATGATAAATTCCAGAAGTATCAAAAATATTAATTTTATCTTTTGTGAGTGCAAAGCATGGAAGTTTTCAACTCCTGAGGAAGGTCCGGTATCGGGTTGAAAAGCTTTGAGTTAAACGAACAATAAAAAGGTATTCTTTGTAAATCAATTATGTAACTGTTTGTTTAAAAACTTCAAGTTTTATGCTATGCTTTCTGTTTCAACTTAAATAAATATAAACAGAGTCTGGTTTATTCATCTTTCTTGAACCTATCACTATGATGGATGTGAGAATAGACTAATCATAAAAATAAAAATTTGATCAGTATTAAAAAAAAAAAAAAAAAAAATTAGAAATTATATATATTTAAAAACTATGCACAATAAAAATGTGCTTATAGAGTAGAAATATATTTTTGCAGTGCAGATTATTGCGTGTTAAAATAATAACTAACTTTTAAAAATTTGTCATTTTTCTTTGCTTTAATACTTTACATGTCTTTATTGACACTATACACTGAAGTGACAAAAGTCATGGGATAGCAATATGCAAATATACAGATGGCAGTAGCATCGCGTAGAACAGGTATAAATGCACAGTGCTTTCGCAGGGCTTTCATTTGTGTTCAACTTATTCATGTGAAGAGGTTTTGACGTGATTATGACCGCACGACGGGAATTAACAGACTTTGAACGCGGAATGTTAGTTGGAGCTAGACGCATGGGTCATGCCATTTCGGATATCGTTAGGGAATTCAACATTCCCAGGTCCACTGTGTCAAGAGTGTGCCGAGAGTATCGAATTTCAGGCATAACATCCCACCATGGACAGCACAGTGGTCGACCGCCTGCACTTAACGACCGAGACCGGCGACGTCTGCGAAGAGTTGTAAATGCTAACAGACAAACAACACTGCGTCAAATAACCGCAGAAATCAATGTGGGACGTACGAGGGACGTGTCCGGTAGGACTGTGCGGCGAAATTTGTCTTCCTTGGGCTATGCCAGCAGAAGACCGACTCGAGTGCCTTTACTGACAGCACGACATCGCTTTCAGCGACTCTCGTGGGCACGTGAGCATATCGGTTGGTCCCTAGATGAATGGAAAACCGTGGCCTGGTCCGATGAGTCACGATTTCAGTTGGTAAGAGCTGATGGTAGGGTTCGAGTGTGGCGCAGACCCGACGAAGCCATGGACCCAAATTGTCAACAAGGCACTGTTCAAGCTGGTGGTGGCAGCATAATGGTGTGGGCTGTTTTTACATGGCATGGACTTGGTCCTCTGGTGTGACTGAACCGAACATTGACTGGAAATGGTTATGTTCAGCTACTTGGAGATCACTTGCAGCCATTCATGGACTTCATG
Source organism: Salticus scenicus (assembly GCA_963930645.1). Classification (NCBI taxonomy): domain Eukaryota; kingdom Metazoa; phylum Arthropoda; class Arachnida; order Araneae; family Salticidae; genus Salticus; species Salticus scenicus. Next base: position 267,740,433 of record OZ005658.1, read on the forward strand.
TACCCAAACAACGATGGGATTTTTATGGATGACAATGCACCATGTCACCGGGCCACAACTGTTCGCGATTGGTTTGAAGAACATTCTGGACAATTCCAGCGAATGATCTGGCCACCTAGATCGCCCGACATGAATCCCATCGAGCATTTATGGAACATCATCGAGAGGTGCGTTCGTGCCCAAAATCCTGCACCATCAACACTTTCACAATTATGGACGTCTATAGAGACAGCATGGCTCAATATTCCTGCAGAAGACTTCCAACGACTTGTTGAGTCCATGCCACGTCGAGTTGCTGCACTTCGCCGGGCGAAAGGAGGACCGACACGATATTAAGAGGTATCCCATGACTTTTGTCACTTCAGTGTATTATGAATGCATCAATTTTTTCTTTTTTCTTTTCTTTTCTTTTTTTTTTTTTTTTTTTTAAGCAGCAATAAGAGTGCATGCCAATATATTAGACACCAATATTTTAGTAAAAATCAAATACAGTAGAATTTTGATTATCCGACATCCTTATAACTGCCAGCTTCTATTATCCATCAGCCACTAAGGAAGAAAAAAATAAATAAATAAATAAACTAAAAAAAAAAGCTTATAGAAAAAAGTCTGAAGTTCGAAAATTCAAAGTTTCTTTCTACAGAGAAACAAGAATTGAAAACATAATTGCACTTGGTAATTGTCATGATATTATTGATCTATCATCACTACCTAGTCCATGAGTGGAAAAAAATCAAGATATTAATGAATGAATTGGAATTAGAGTCCTGCACAGGTTGGAACAGATTATTTTTAAATCAATCAAAACCCTCAATAGAGAATTTTGTTAACCCAAACCAGATTCCTAAAGCATAAACAACAATTAACTTGTAACAACCATGGTCCTAAGGATGGTTGCTTTAGTGAAGAGGGGAAAGCTGCCATTGAGGATAACTAAAAAATAATTAGTTACATTGATGCTGAATGTAAGTTTTCTAAGCACGATTGGATTGAGTTATGAAAAAGCAGATGTCAAACAATTACTGCTGTTATGTAGCATTTGTAACACAGTTGCAAACTGGCCTATAAAGTATTAATGGAAGGAAATATGATACTTTTATAATAGGTAAAATCATTAATCTAGCACTCAATAATCAGTACTACAAAAATTTATTTCTATTCTGTTAAATATATAAATTTTAATTTTTAAGAATTTCTAAAACTTTTTTCTTTTAAATTTATGTTATTGATCTTTTTTTTTTTTAATTCGTCAAGACAATAGTAATAACAGTGACAGGCAATCGATTCTAATACAGCCACAGGGATTAATCCAGCTTTTTAAAAATGATACCCCATTTGTGAATTTATAAAATAATTTGTGAAAACATCAAGTAAGCTTGTGAAAATTAATGATACTTCAGAACAATTAACTAAAATACGTAAAGCAGTTATTTTTAATTTTAAAATACATTTAAAAAATAAAATGAAAGAGTTGTGTGAAGTTATATTGCTGAAAATTGACTTTGTGAAGGTACCTCTTTGCTGAAAGTTGAATTTGTGAAGGTACCTCATTGCTAAAAACTGACTTTGTGAAAGTGCCTGAATGCGGCACTAAATTTGCTCTGAATTAACCTCTGTAAAATAAAATAAAACTAAACATGTTTAAGTTCAAACAACTTTTAATTATTCTTTAAATAGAATATAAATTAAACTTTTCTGCAGTTTGCATATATTATTAAGAAAAAAAAAAAAAAAAAAAAAAAAAACTTGTGTAAGGAAAAGGTTTTGATTATTAAAATTTTAGAACATAGGTTAGAATAATTCTTAAGTTTTTCAAATTCATCAAAATTAGAAACTAAAGACTTAACTATTAAACTTAATTTTATTACAAAAATTTGTGGACTCTCTTACATTGAGAAAATAGTTTGTAAAGAAAGAGGCAGGTTCTAGTTGATCAATGAACATCATTCAGCATAATTTCTCAAAACAGCATAACAAACTGTGATTTTAATGAATATTTCCAAAACAGTCCAATAGAACTGTCAATTAAAGGTGGAAATTAAGAAATTTGGTTGGTGGCCACTGGCCACTAGCCTTCATTTTTTTAGTGGCCACTTTTAAAAAGTTAGTGGCCACTAGTTAGTGGCCACTGGCCACTCGCTGATAAAAGTAAAAGTAAAATAAAATTTTCTTTTCTTTAATTTTTTCAATGTTCAGTCTCGACAAATCATTAAGAAAATAATTAAGATAGTCAACTTTTTGAAACTCATCCACAATAATACATTTCTGATAAATTTTAATAAATGAAATAGGAATAGATTTACATAATTTATACTATGAATGTAAGAAAATACTATTCAATACAAAATTCATATGTTTAAAATGCTCTTTTGGTTATATTATTTTATAGCAGAAAAATTCTGATTATATTGCCCCTTCACTATCCTGAATGGTGTCGATTTTCTTCTTTTTCAAAAAAAAAAAAAAAAAACATCTTTGATTCATGAAAATATATTAGTATATGTAAATAAAAAAAATATTTTTTTAATAATACTTTATTTTGCAAGTTTCTTTTTCCGTTTTTTTTTTTTTTTTTCATGTTACAAATGAATTATAAATTAATTTTTTTTAATAATAATGAATTTTTAATAATTTGCAATTATAATCCCCCTCTCTAACTGAATTTAGAGATTGTGGCTGGCCAGGGTCCAACTATATACCAAGTTTGGTTGAATTTCATTCATTGTTTCGTGAGACATGGTAAAAACACTAAACCACAGACACACACACACACACACAGACATTTTTTAAAAACTATCAATTCGTGTTCAGGACACCCCAAAACGTGTAGATCCGTCAAAAAACGGAGGTCGAAAATTTTCGCGAATCCAATACTTTCTCTATATTACATATAGAAGAAAGTAAAAAATAGTTCATATGCAATAACAAATATTAAATAATATGTAGTAAATAAATAAAATATTCAATAAATTATGCATTCTTCTGATTAAGAACTAAAAATATACATACATATATACATTTTTTTTTTTTTTTTTTTTTTTAATAATAACAGAAAACGCACTTACCTTTTTCCGAAAAAAGATATTTTTACAGAATTATCTGTAGCTCCACGTTTACTACCACTACGGTTGCTTTGTGATTCAGGATTTTCTTTAAATCTCTTCATATTAAAGCAATAAATCCAAAATTTATATTACTATATAAAGCTTGTTTTAAAGATTGAAATTTCGAGAAACCACGCGTATGACTGAATGCGATACGGCCGTTGGGAATGGATAGAAATGCCAAGTTTGAAAAGAAAGTGGTATAAAATAACAAAGAAAATGCGTCGAATGACATTTTTAATTTTTCTGCGAACGTAATACAATCGGAGTTTCAGCCGATTGATTATCTCACGAGCTTCCTTTTCGTCTCTGTCTCCCGAAAGTCGGCCGAAACTCTCATTTTGACATTTTTTTAAAATCAAAATCTAATACTTTTATAGAAAAATGGAAAAAAGCCATACGTTTTTTTAGTATATGAATAAGACTACCTGCCAATTTCCAGTGTTTACTGTTAAAATTGACTTCCGAAAATGTCTGTAAGTGGCGATGTTAGATTTGAGAAAGCCTGAATTCGAGGCGCACGGCGTGCTTACTGCGAAAACGCCGCCGCGCGATCCAAGTTTGCATTGGAATGGGGTATTCTATAAAGAATGGGTAGAAGAATTTAAAGTGTTTACTATTAAAATTGACTTCCGAAATATGTTTGCAAGTGGCGAGGTTAGATTTTAGAACAGCCTGAATTCTTTGCGCGGCGCGTTTACCGCGAAAAAGCCGCCGCGCGATCCAAGTTTGCCGTGGAATGGGGTATATTTTATAAAGAATGGGTAGAAGAGAAGTGGCCACTGCAGTTGCGACCAAAGGCAATTTCTTTCAATTAAATTTTTTGGGGGTCAAAATGAAAAATCTAGGTGCCATCTATAATTAAATATGTATATAATAACAATAACTAGCAGGCTTTGCCCGCTTCGCTGGCCACTAAATTTAAAGAAAACTCTTTTCTAAATAGCTTTATAAAAATAAAATAAAATAAATTACTGAAATTGTTCAAAAGCTCGCTCCAGGTCCCTGCTGCATTCGGCAGCGATTTGGTCATCCACTGCAACTCGGGCGCTTGTCCCTATTACCTGCGACAATAGTTTACCAATGAGCTTCCATTTAGGTGCTTATTATATAACAGTTTCGAAATAGATAGTATCGAAAAATTGGAGTTTCCCTTTTATATTTGAATCCCAGTTACATGTGAACAACACTATACATGTTGTTCACATGTAACTCGGACTGGACTCAAATGTAACTGGGTTTAGACAACATAATATTTGCTTTTACGTTATTTCATATGCTTATTTTGTTTATCCAATCAACCATTAAATGACAGCAATTTCACTCCAAATATTACAATATGCTGCGACCGGCTACGTCTGTCGCATGAGACAATTAATTTTTTGTGTTTATATATAATTCATGGGTTGTAAACCTGATAGTACAGCCTTAATATAGTTCTCTTTGGCGGCTTTTGAATTTTTGTCACCATTTTAGACTTAATCCATTGTAACAATAAGACTTAATCCCTCGTAACAATATGCTATGAGCGCTATTTCTGCGTATTTTAGACAACTAATCTTTTCATGGTTATATATATTTTCCATTAAACATATTTTGATTTATTTATTTAAATATTAATTTGAATTTTTCAAATATTTCTGTTCGACAGCGTGCAAGTGCAGTAACACACAGAGGCTCATTTGTTTGTATGATAAATTAGCATAGTGATTATTATATAAAAAAATAAATAAATAGGTAAACATTATTGTGTTACACAACTTTATTATGTCGCTCCATTGGCGGCTTTTGAATTTTTGTCGCCATATTAGCGATGGATTTTTTTTTTTTATGAAAAGGGGAAGACTATTTTGCTAATAATTTTATCAGACTCTTTTTTGTTTATACATAAGAATCCTTTATATTCTGCTTATATTTTTAATGGTTTTTAGGTTTAAAATAGTGCTTGTTGAAATAAATTTCCTATCTTTAAAACTGCATTTGTTCAGTAAATTTTGTGTAAAAATAAATCATTTATGTTTTTATATATTTGATGCGCTACTTAGATTAAAATGGCTGTTGCACTTCTTGTCGAAAAACGTTTGGTGTACTTCAACACCAAAATTAAAAAAAATCGCCCAGCAGGATCTGTTAATGAAACTGATAAAATAAAAATATGGTTCATAGAGTTTAAATAATCTATTTAAAAAAACTTTTAAAACCCAAATTACTAATGTATCGTATCACATACATAGATATAGTAATAATATATAGATTGATCATTGGGGAGAAAAAAGTGATTCCTTTTCAGTCGGGAAAACACACGAATGTTTTAGCAAATAAAATTCATGAATAATTTATTTACTAAAGGTTAATGAAAAGCTCCAGATTTTCAAATTCATTCTTTTTTTTTTCCTTTTTTCCTTCAATACCACTTAATGGCTGATTCCAAAGCTTTTTTTTTCGGCATCAAAAATCTTTGCACGATAATATGGGGATGATAGATCTATATTATTATATCTATGATCACATAAATCTTTTCGAAGATAGAATAAAACTTAATTTGAAAATAATAATAATAACTTTTGTTTATTAACAAAAATAATTGATGAAATTTGAAATGCAAGTTGGTCTTGTGGGGTACAGGCTGTATATTATATTTTTGTGTTCGTGAGAGAAAATTTAAAAGAATTTGAAAACTGCAATTTTTAATCCCACTTAAAAATCATGTGACTTAATGTGAAGCAGATTTTTCATTTTTTTTCTCCTAACGGTTTCCATACAATCTTCTGCTGTTGCCACCTAATATTCATACTTTAGTTAATTTTAAAAAATCTAATTGTCAGATTGATAAGCTGTTTAATGCATCGGATTTACAAAAATTTTCCCTTTCGTTTGCTATCTTATTTGTAATGATGCAACTGATATTTCTAATTTATTTTCTAATCTTTCTGATTTATTTTCCTCATTTTAAATAAATGTACATATTTTTTTTTTTAATTATTATTATTTTGTCGAAAAAAAAATTGGCAACAATTAAATTATGGATGAAATTTTAAAATTTAAATGGCTTATTTATCAGAAATTAGAAGGTTATAATTTTCACATTTTAATTAATTAAGAAAAAACTAATCATCCGATTGATAAGCCTGTTTAATGCATCGGATTTACAAAAATTTTCCCTTTCATTTGGTATCTTATTTGTAACGATGCAACTGATATTTCTAATTTATTTTCTAATCTTTCTGATTTATCTTCCTCATTTTAAATAAATATACGAATTTTTTTTTAAATTTTTTTTTATTATTATTATTTTGTCGAAAAAAAATTGGCAACAATTAAATTATGGATAAAATGTTAAAATTTAAATGGCTTATTTATCAGAAATTAGAAGGTTATTATTTTCACATTTTAATTAATTAAGAAAAAACTAATCATCCAACTGATAAGCTGTTTAAATGCATCGGATTTACAAAAATTTTCCCTTTCATTTGGTATCTTATTTGTAATGATGCAACTGATATTTCTAATTTATTTTCTAATCTTTCTGATTTATTTTCCTCATTTTAAATAAATGTACATTTTTTTTTTTTTTTAAATTATTATTATTTTGTCGAAAAAAAAATTGACAACAATTAAATTATGGATAAAATGTTAAAATGTAAATGGCTTATTTATCAGAAATTAGAAGGTTATTATTTTCACATTTTAATTAATTAAAAAAAAACTAATCAAAAATTCGAAAATCTGACTTTGATGTGCACAATGACCCTTCGGGGGGCACCTTTGTGTTAAATCTCGTGACTGTCCGAGCTACCGTTTTCGAGAACAGTGAAATATACAAATATTGCTCACTTAATAGTATAAGATAAAGCATCAACTTATAAATAATATATGCAAGATTATATAAAAAATATTTATGTAATGAATGTCATTACATTGACAATATTAAACGTACATATTTAAAATCGCAAATTTATTCTTCGCCCAGAAGATACATCATTCCACCACAATTTAATAGCATTTTCCGGGCAGAAATCTTCCAATTTAGGGTTGTTTAATTTAATCATTAACAAATCGTCAACTACTTTCATAGAGATATGATTCCTTAAATCAGTTTTTATTAGGTTCAACTGACTGAAATAGACTTGTTTACAGTCTGATGGGATTGGGAAAATTATTAGGTATGATGAGGAAAAAATCTAGGAGTCAAATATGGCACCTGTGATTGGAATTCTAGACGTCAAAATGAAAAAACTGGTCGCAAAATGCGACTAACGACCGCTTATTTCTAACCCTGTTCTCAAAGCAGCCCAATGAAACTGTTGCTCATATGACAAAAGTCACTATTCATCAAATTTTTCGAAAACAGTCCAAGAACAGCCACTTGTTCCACGAGAGTAGAGCAAACAGCATCAAATACTCCACAGAGTAGAAATTTTACAGATTCAGAACAAAATTCAATATTTTGAAGTCTTAAAAATGCAGTCGCACAGAATAGATCTCTGAATAACATTAACACACACTGACTGACAGAAGTCATCTTGCTTCTATTTATACTTTATGGTGACGGAGTTTGGCAATGAAAGAACCCAATGAAAAGTTCTAGAACTTAGCCAACGGTCGATCCAGGTTTTAATTTTTGGGTCCCTTTTTTGTGAAAAATAAAATGTTTTTGTGAAATATAAAATACTTTTGTGAAAAAGTAAAATATTGTGTAAAATTTTTCGTTTTTACAATCATTTTATGTAATGTTTAATATCAAGTTAATAGTTTCGTTGAGCCAAATTAAAGCATACTTGCCAACCAATTTTAATAAAAAAAGGGAAGATTTTTGTTGAAAAACCAGAAGATTTCATAAAAAAAAGGGAAGATTTTTTTTTTCTTTGACGTATTAAACAATACAATTTTAATATTTTAATATTTTGAAGCAATCTATAAAAATGTTTTACTATAGATTGATTATACTTAGGGGTCGCACCAGCTAGGGGACCGGGGCGCACAAAATTTTCCTACCTGAAAAAATTATTCTTCATTTTTCTTTCCATGTTTACACTTTTGGTATAAATATGACAAACAAATATTTAATTTAATTGAGGAAAAATAAATAGATTCATTAAATTCAGCAATAAAGGTCTAAAAATAATTACATACATCAGAAATATTGAGCACTTCCATTGCTTTATTGTTTCTAGAATTGATCACAATCCGGGGGAAGGAGGGGGGGATACAAAAATAATTACAGAATAAGAAATATTAAACTCTTTCAACTCTACTTCTAGAATCTAATGAAAGACGTTTAAAATTAATATTTATCATCATTTATGTTGCAGATAGATAAAGATTAGGAAACAAAAGACTTCTGCAGAACATTTGATTGCTGATCAGTAGTTGGAGATAATAAAAGAGGGGGGGGGGGGAATAATTACATCAGCAAGAAATATTTAACAATTCTATTTTTTTACATGTTCTAGAATCTCATAAAGCAAGTTTGAAATGAATATTGACATTCATGTTATGGATGGAGAAAGATTGGGAATCGGAAGTTTTCGTAGAACACTTGGGGTTTATTTTTAAAATGAACGATATCCGCGACTTTTTAAAAAACGGAAGATTTCATCATCTGTCCGGAAGACATGCTAAAAAACCGGAAGTCTTCCGGGAAAACCGGAAAAGTTGGCAAGTATGTTAAAGCATTAATTAAAAATAATACTGAAAACATTTAATAAAAGGATCATTTTTATAAAAAAAATCTTGTGAAGGGATTCATTTTATGAATTTGAATTTTGTGAAGGGCCCCTTTTCATGGATTTGAATTTTGTGAAGGGTCCTTTTTTATGAATTTGAATTTTGTGAAGGGTCCCTTTTTACTATGGGGAATTTTGTGAAGGCTCAACGTTGTCTCGAAATTTCGGAAACCCTAAACTGCAATTTCTCTTCAAATTTGATTGCCCAGGTCAACTTTACTACAGGGGTGCAGAAAATGTTCAGACTTCTGAAATTTCCCCAGAACACATTCTAAATTTCCCCAAAAATAACACATCAACCTATTATCAGAAAGTTTATTTATCTTTTAAGTTTGGCCTCTTTTTTTTTTTTTTCAGGGGGGGGGGGGGGATTAGTGGGTATTTAAAGGGAATACACTTGTAACAGAAGAATACAGCTGTTAATTTGTAGTTTAATATTAGAAAGTTAGTTTTTTCAGTATTTTTTTTTTACTTCCGTTTTTATTTTTGTTTTATTCTGATAATAAATATTCAAAATTTCCCCAGACAGCTAGAATTTCCCCCCGAACATCGTTCGCGCGTTCGGACATATTCTGCACCCCTGCTTTACTGGAAATAATGCGATTTATTTTCACTTTGACTATAAAACTACTTTCACTGCAATAGCATAATTAATACAGGGAAAAAGGTTTAATCTGTTGACACAATACGTATAATACATAAGGAATCAATATGTAACACTAGCAGGCTTTGCCTGCTTCACTAATCAGTATATTTACAGAAATTTACAAAAAATATATTAATAATTATATTTTAAATTACTTTATAAATAAAAACTAAAACAAATTTCATTAAAATTACTTAAAACCTTGTTTTGGTCCCCACTGCCTTAGTAGAGGTCAAGACTTAAAATTTTTAGAAGTGGTCAGTGGCCACTGGACATGAGGAACTCAGTAGCCACTCATGAGTCGTCGTCGTTATACATCGTATTCATACACATAATATATATATATATATATATATATATATGATTTATAAGTGTGTGCATAAAAGCATAAAAACACAAATGATATGGTAGGAAAGTTAAATTAAGAAATAGTGCTCTTTATTGTATTATTTTAATAATAATACAATAGTCATTATTATTAAATGACTATTGTATTATTAGTCATTTAATAATACAATAAACGTGCATATATAATATATGTGTGTATTTCTGCCAATAAAAAAATAAAGAAAAAGAAGGGAAAATAAATAAGGGGGGGGGGGGGGCAAAAAATAATTAGGTACACCAGCAAGAAATATTTAACAATTCTATTTCTTTAGATGTTCAAGAATCTCATACAGCAAATTTGAAATTAATATTGACATTTATGTTATGGATGAAGAAAGATTGGGAATCAGGAGTTTTCGTAGAACATTTGAGTTTTTTTTTTTAAACGAACGATATACACGACTTTTTTAAAAACGGAAGATTTCATCATCTGTCCAGAAGAAAGGAAGATACGTTAAAAAAACGGAAGTCTTCTGGGAAAACTGGAAAAGTTGGCAAGTATGCTAATATATGCTTTTTGCTACGGAAACAGCAGGCTATAATGATGATATGATCTGACAATGTGATTTCTCATACACAATTTGTGTTTTACAAGAATATTTATTTTATGTCCCATTGCAAAAGAAATACAAAAATTTGATTCATTTAATAAATTTCACCTAGTCTGGCACTTCCATCTGCAATTGGAAAATAATTATGATCAGAATTAGAGAAAAACAAAATTATTTTGAGTCTGAGGAGGGGGGTGGGGAGGCAAAGAATCTGTACTAGCCTAATATCAGAGGTTTAATTTGATTGCTAAAATTAGAAATTTGCTGAAAATTTTCTGTAAACATGATTGGTTGGATGGACATTATTAGCATCACTTTCAATAAATTGACTACCTAAACAGTTATATATAGCTTTTATCTAATTTAAACATTTTCAGGATTATTTCATTAACACAAAAAAAATTCTTTAATATAACTGCAGTTACTTTTATATCCACATAAAACCTTATAAAAATTTCATACCATCAGAAAGACAAATTTTTCAAACATATATAGAATAAAATTTTTATGTATATACATTAATCATACATTAATATAAATATATATATATATATTATTCAATTATCAGTTTTAAACACATATGAAATCAACTGAGCATTAATTTTCTTAAACTGATTTAGAAATAAATTTCGTACCTAAAAATCTGTTTTTCATCCCCCTCCCCCCTGTTTACACGTTTGGTATAGATATGAAATATAAATATATAATTTAATTGAGAAAAAATAAATATATTCATCAAGTTATTGAGCACTTCTGTCGCTTTATTGTTTCTAGAATTGAGCATTTATCACTATCTATGAATGGGGAAAGGAGGGGGGGGGTAAAAAATAATTACATTAATAAGAAATATTAAATTCTCAATTCTACTTCTAGAATCTAATAAAGCAAGTTTAAAATGAATATTGCCATTCATATTATGGATGAAGAAAGACAGAAACAACTGCAGAACATTTGATCGGCGATCGCTAGTTGGAAATAAGGAAAGGGGAAGAGAGGCAAAAAATAATTACACAAACAAGAAATATTTAACAATTCTATTTCTTTCTAGGTTCTAGAATCTCATAAAGCAAGTTGTAAATGAATATTGACATTTATGTTGTGGATGAAGAAAGATTGGAAATCGGAAGACACAATCATCATCGAAATACCACTAACAATTGCCGATCGTTAATGGGATTTCTTTTTTTTTTTAAACGAACGATATCCGTGATTTTTTAAAAACGGAAGAAATATTTTCGCGAATTCGAGGAAAAAATAGCGATCATACCAATTTTTCTTTATCGCCACCTTTTCAAATTAAGTTGCCACATGGCGAGTGGCGACCATGAGTCTTGACCTCTATGCCTTAGGCAGTGTGTGTTTCCTACCTGCACTATATCAATTCCGAGTCCCCATTACTCCCATTTGTGCCTTAACTGGACATTTTAATTTAGGTACTAACTAGATGCTAAGTGACATATACCTTTGTATGGCATCATACAAAGGTAGGAAATTGGTGCAGAATTCATACCGCAATAAATAAAACAAAATTTTCTTATTATTAAACAACAATTTTATAGGTAGAGAAATAAAACGAATACTGGTATAATTCTGTGCCTGTTTTCCTGCCTTGAATCATATTTAAACTTTTTTTTTTAAAAGCTTTAATTTATATTTTTGTGTAAAGGGAATTCTTAAATATAATCTCACTTAAAACAGTGCCAGAATCCCAGCAGCCACTGGCATTATTTATAGAAACTCTTAAGTCCTGCAGCCCATCAGTACTTTTAAGTGAATGCTCAATAAGTACCAATTGTTGCTGAGCTTTTCTGTTTTCCAGCCATGCCAGTGATGAACAAAGCAAGCAGAGAGTTTTCCCTGTTCCAGTAGGACTTTCTAATAAACCATTTACACCCTGAAAAAGAAAAACATATATCCTAATATTTATAATGGCAATGTAAAAAGAAAAAAAAAAAGATGTAATATAACAGGGTTTATGGGGTGCTCCGCTCCGTTTGCCCTTTCGATAAAAAAAAATCTGCCCTGCTGCCCTTTAATCGCAATTGCAGTACCCACTTTTGCAGCCCTGTATATCAAAAACTAAATGAGATACTGACTTAGTAATTGGTATACATTCATTTCTCTGTAAGACAAATAAATGAGCCCAATTTCATAAACATCTGAGGGGGGGTCAGGTTTTTAGGTGTGTTGATTTGACATGGAATGACTCAGATATAAGTAGTTTATACGTAAGAGAACCTTTAGAAATTAAGACCATATTACACTTGTCCAAAATTCACTTTGTGAGGGGTGTAGTAGAAGGGGTCCCCCCAATTAGCTGTCCCATTTCTCTAAGTCGGTTCCTGATCAAAAATATTTTTAATGTTTTCCACGATTTAAAATTCCTCAGAATACATTTCATATTTGATGATTTGGCAACAATTGAAAATATGCTAACCACACACACACACCTTATTTTACAGAAATGTCAAATTTTATAAAATATTTTTAAAAATAGGTGAAATATCATTTTGCAGTTTGAAAGGTAAGTAAAAAAATTACATGTATTGCTAATACAAGAACAGATTATAGTCTAAGTCATCACAAAACAATCTGCAATGATTCTAAATTATCATAAATTAAACAACTGTAAATATTTTCTATAAAACAAGAAATGTAAAAGTTCTTCTAAAAAGCTCTTTTGATTTCATCTCTTAATTAGCATATTTGCATTCTGTAAGTGTTAAATTTGCGAGAATTATATTAATTTACAATGCTACCTATATTGTATTAATTTCCTATAACAAATTTTGTAATTCATATTACATTACCTGTTTTAAACATGTTATTACTTTATCCATATAATCTTCTTGAACTTTATATGGTTCAAATGGAAATGATACATTAATTCCATTAATTACACAATGAGTCATTGCTTTATTATAACAAATAACTTAGAAAAGAAAATTTAAATCTTTATTAAATAAAATGTAATTCGCCTACACTTTGTTTTTGTTTTGCATTTGCATTCGCCGCGCCAACGATCGGGTTGAAATTTTTGATGGGCACAACAAGCAAAGGAATGAACGCAAATGTAAAAACATAGCCAAGAAAATCAAACAGAAAAAATGTAGTTTACGGTTTATAAAAAATATTGAAGTAATATATAACTTTAAAATTTAAAAATTACAACATTTGTGCAACATTTATAACATAATAATAATAATTTTATGTAGTCAGCATTTTATCCAACTCCACTTTTTTCTTCTTTTGATGACGGATTTTACAGAATATAGGAAAACGTGAACTCTGAATTTGGAGATATACCTCTTCCCTTTGGCATGTCTTGGCGATAGTTATGGAACTGGCGCTATTGAGATTGGCGAATGTTCTTCAGATCCAGTCGAGATCGCGACGAGGTAGGATCGGATCATCTTTCGCTCGTATTAAATTTACTTCTGTTTCTGTGTTATATTATTATTTGTTCTTGAGAATATTATGAGATAATTGTATTTCAGGTAAGGATTATTATTCATATATATTTCTGAAGGTTACCCTTTTCCTGGGATAAGATCTTTAGCTTTTTTGTGGATTTTTTTTTTGTTGCTGTAGTAATACATATTTAGAATAGTTAGTTTTTAAATCAAAATTTGTATTTTCAGAGTATATTTCTATTACAAATCTAATTTAATGTTTCAGCGTTAAGAACATTAAATGGATTAACTTGTTGCGAAGTATTTAAAAAAGTTAGTTTTTAAATCAAAATTTGTATTTTCAGAGTATATTTCTATTACATATCTAATTTAATGTTTCAGCGTTAAGAACATTAAATGGATTAACTTGTTGCGAAGTTTGTTTTTTAATAAATAAAGTGATTTGCAATAAATTTTTAAAATACGAGGTTGCCAGGTAAATCTCCGAAATCAGACTTCCAAATTCTGTCTCATATATTGCAAAATATTTTTTATTCATGGTACCTATATACTTACAGTCACCAGATCGTTTCTGGTGACCAAAATCTTCTAACCACCAAACAATTATTATAAATAAATTAATGAGATATAATAACTGTATAAATTATATAGTTAAGAGTAAAACTGTCTCAGTCCTGTAATTTTCAGTTATTAAAAAAAAAGAACTATGTGTGATATAGTTAAGGTAAACTTTTCTTTTTCTTTAGATATATATGTTAGTAATACATATTAAAAAAAGTTGGTTTTTAAATCAAAATTTGCATTTTCAGAGTATATTTCTATTACATTATCTAATTGAATAAATTTTTAAACGTTGGTATTAATAAAAACAAGTTGTTCTTTTTTATAGTTCTGTGCTATACTTTTGAAATGTTTTTGATAAAAACAAGTTGTTCTTTTTTATAGTTCTGTGCTATACTTTTGAATGAATTAACTTGTTGCAAAGTTTGTTTTTTGATAAATGAAATGATTTGCATTAAATTAAGAATGTAATTGGCAGTATTTTAGCTTTTTCGAAAATTAATTCTTTGAATAGAATTGATATTTTTTTCTAAACTTGGTTATCCTCAAGTTTGTTTTGTTCACTGGCGATTTTAAACAAGCATATATTGTGATTTAAGAAAAATGTGTCAGCAAAATTTTGTTTCGATTTCATCAAACACAATACTAGCACTGAGAATACATCTGTGAAGCAAATTCTTAATTATGTTTTTAAATATTTTTGCATTTAAATTTAACCATTAAAAGTCGAAATTAAATCCGAATATACTAAATAGATAATGATTCCCAATATTTTTAGTGATTTTGTAATTTCTGTCTACGAATATTTGCATAAAAACTAGAGATAGTTATATAATTTTAGGAAATAATCTAGTTTTAGCTTTTTAGCAAAATTCTTACTGACATAGTTTAGCAAAATGCTAAAAAAAACTAATGGCAGTTTAAACTCTGTTGCCAGGTAAATCTCCGAAATCAGACTTCCAGATTCTGTCTATGCCAGGTAAATCTCCGAAATCAGACTTCCAGATTCTGTCTATTTATATGGTACCTATATACTTACAGCCACCAGATGGTTTCTGGCGACCAAAATCTTCTAACCACCAATCAGTTATTTAAAGTAAATTAATAAGATATAATAACTGTAAATTATATAGTTAATAATAAAACTGTTCTCAGTGTAGGATGTCCTGTAATTTTCAGTCATTTAAAGAAATAAAGAAAAAACAATTGTGTGATATAGTTAAGGATCAACTTTTCTTTTTCTTTATATATTTATATATATGTTCCCTAATTGAAAATTTAATTCGCAAAATAGTATTTTAAAATTCGTTTGTTAGTAATACATATTAAGAAAAATTAGTTTTTAAATCAAAATTTGTATTTTCAGAGTATATTTCTATTACATTATCTAATTGAATAAGTTTTTGAACGTTTGTACAGTATCAGATTGTTATCCAGAAAGCTTGGGACCTGGGATATTCTGGATAAGGGATTTTTCCATAATTTGAAACACTTTATTATATGTATAAAAATGGTACAAAATCTATAATAATAAAAGAAGATGTCTCTCTGTCTGTGCATCTATACGTTCAGCCTCTACTGAATGCAGAAGTACAAAATTTGACGTGGTTGCTCCAAAGCCTTCCCGAGGTGCTCCTGAAAACAGAATTTAAAATTTTTAATTGGTTCCGGAGATATTTATTAAAATGTAGACTTATGTCTAATCAAAAAACAATTCAAAATGGCAGGCGACCGTCATTTTCATCCGGAAACGCATACCTCAAAAGAAAAAGCAAGGTGAGAAACTTTCGTGGGTTTTTGTAAAGCGATCCTACGTAAACGGTTTGCGGTATGTATTTGTGTATCGTTTCACGAGAACACCACTGTTATTAAGCTTTTGATAGATAGCTTTTGACAGATAAAAATTCATTTAAACCTAAAATCTGACATTTTTCATTACAAAGAGCAGTAAAATATTTAAAATTTCTGGAGATGGAGGGGTCCAAGCCCTGTCTTATTGTATATCTTATCTTAAGGTATTCAGCAAAATCGAAAGTATGACACTGACTCTATACGTATTTATATGACACTGACTCTCTATACATTTTTAAATTATTTGATTTAAGGTATTGTTCAGGTTACATATGGTAGGGGATCATAGGAAAAAAAAAAAAAAACTATATATATATTTTCCAGAACACATAAAATAAATAGGTCCCTAAAGTCCCTTAATTTTTGAGAAAGTTGTGCTAAATGCCCTGAGTTTAGAATTCCCTGTCATACACTGCATAAAAAAAGTAGACGAACACTTCTTTACAATTTTTTGAAACCCTGTCTTTGTTTAATAGGAAATGTCAATTAAAATTCTTTAACCCTTTAACCGTGTCGAGTTTTTTAGCGTATCTGTTTAATAACTCATAAAATCAGTACTAAGTGAAGTAGGAATAAAGCATATTAGTTTTTGAAATCAATGGAAATTCAGTAATCTTATGTTCTAGGAAAAAATATCATATTTTTCCAAAATTTGCCACATTAGCCTCTTATTTCAACTACTAAGTGACGGAAAAAGCCGTTTGCAACGGTTAAAGGGTTAACATGTTTATACTTATCAATCTTCATATTTTTGACAGACAAATAAAATTATTCAATTATTTATAATTTTAATGTAGGGAAATGCAGAAAAGATATACATTTGCACAATATATATATTTTTTTTTTTAAGTAGACGGACACTGGTCAAAAACTACAATTATCTAAGTGGGTGTTTCTTGTGGAATACCAGTTTTGCATGGACGTGTACATTTGGCATTTTGCCAATTGCTAACATGCTTGACAAGATGGTTTTACGTAGTTAAATTTCTTGGAGATGAATGCGCCATGCCACGAGGAATTCCTCTAACTGATTACCAAAAAGGACAGATTATAGTACTGAAAAGTGTTAATAAAGGAGTCAGAGAAATCAGTAGGCTACTTCTAATAAGCAAAAGTAGCAACAGCGATTTTCTACGTGCTCCTGAAGCCCATGGCGTAAAGAAAAAGAGTAGCCGGCCAAAGAAACTTTCGCTTAGAGACCAAAGAAAAATTTTAACGGAGCTGAAAAAGACTGAAGCATCAATTCCCAGAGTTCGAATAAGCACAGGAATTACTAACGTAACTTCTCAGAGAATTTATAACTACATTAAGCACTCAGAGCTCTTTCAATATAAGAAAAGAAAACATCATCCGTGCTAGAAGGATCACTACATGACAGAACGCCTACAGTGGGCTCAAAAACGTATGTATTGGACTACAGATTGGATATCTGTAGTTTTTTCAGATGAGAAAAAATTTAATTTAGACGGCCCAGATGGATATCAATATTATTGGCACAGTTTGGAGAAAGAAGACGAAGTGTACTCTACTCGGCAAGTTGGTGGTGATGGCGTGATGGTGTGGAGCTGTTGGCTATGGTGGAAGCACAATTTAGTGCTCTTAAGTAAGAAGCAAACTCACAAAGATTATATTGAAACACTAAGCAGTGAACTTTTGCCATTTGCATGTGATCTTGGAGGAGAAAACTGGATTTTCCAACAAGATGTTTCCAACAACTGGATTTTTCCACACCGCTAACAACGCTAAAAAATGGTTTCATGAGAAACACTTCATTGTTTTACCCGGGCGAGCCAAGAGTCCGGATATGAATCCTGTAGAAAACATTTGGGCTATACTTTTTCACAAAATTTATGAGGGAGGACGCCAGTATGAATCAATTCACCAGCTCAAATGAGCTCTTACAAACATTTGGGAAATTTTCTGTCAAAAAAAGATTCAGAATCTCATTGATTCGATGAGTATACAAACTTATTAAAGCAAATGGGAGACGAAACCCTTACTAAAAACGTTTTATTTTAGGGATACAAGATGTGTCCGTTTACTTTTTTTTAAGAAAAATTACAGTGCAAATATGCACCATTTTTGTTTCCTGAATTTTTTCACTACATAATTCAAAAGGATTGAATCTATATCCAAAAAAATAATAATATATGATGTCTCAAGAATATAATTATATTAGAGAAATGAACCTCATAATCTCTAATTAAAGAAATAAACGGCTTTAAAGTATTACAAGTTAGTGTCCGTCTACTTTTTTTATGCAGTGTATATAGGTGAGCATGTACTGACTCTAGAATAAAAGGGCTGCTGTGGGGAATGGAATTCAATAAAAAGGGCAACCTATTTTTAAAAAGGGTATTGTTTTACATAATTTGTAGTCTTAAATTTTGTGATTTTTGTACATGTCAGAAGTAAATTACTAATTTTATGTGCATATATACCAGGGTTGGCAAGTTTCTTCCAAGGCGAAAAAAACTGGCTGGAAGAATAGGTTTCTTCCAAGTGGAAGAAATGGAAGAAATTGTTTTTCTTAAAAATTTATCCTGTAAATTGCAGATTTGTAAGATACAATGGATGCATTTGTCTTATAAACAACTTTAAGTAACTTTAATTATACCTATAAAAATTTAATTACATATTTAATTAATAATTATGAGATTTTTACCGAAGTGATCTTCGGTATCTGATAATCACGTTCTAAAATACTCAAAATCCAGTAAAAAAATCAATTTCAATTTAAAAAGCGTAAAGTTTTATAATTTATTATTTAGACAATTTTATTTCTTTAAATGGTAATAAATAATAGTTTGTATCACTTGCTTATACTTTCTGATAAAACAGCTCTTAACAAACATTCAGTTAATTAAAAGAGCCAGTATTCAATAATTACTGTATTACAAAATGTCATCAAAAACTTCATTTTCCTAATACAGTACAGTGAAAAAGAAATTTACATCTCATATTTCAAATAAATTCACATTTCTCACATTTTTATTTCTTTTAATCAAATTTTTAGCTTAATCCTTGCTTTGAAACTCAACTTGGGGGGGGGGGGGGGACATTCTTGCTCTTGCCTCCAAGGCAGTTGCACGTGTTTGCACCTGATGAAGAAAGGCTAAGTCCTTTCGAAACCGGTTGTGCTGATTTGGGATTTATGGTGTGTGAAGAAGTTGTAATTTCTTGCTATTGTCTGTATGCCAGTTTTTGAATTTATTTTTGGTAACATTCTTGTATTTATTATCCTGCAATTCATACAGACTAGTGCTTAAAACAAATCATTATTACGTCAATGTTTAACAAAATTAATCAGTGATGAATATTATTTCCGAACTTTCAAAAATATTTAGTTTCATATTTTTTAAATATATTTGTTTACATTTTATAGGTACCTATTATTTGAATATGCTTAAATTATTTATCATATATGAATGTGATCGATTAGTTTTATTAATATTGAAGAAATACTTTATTCTAAAATTTATTAGAAATCGTCTTTCCATTCTGATGTCTATTCTCATGAATTAATAACTGACTCTGTATCTGCAAAAGAAAACTGTAAACAAAGGCAATGATCTCTAATCTACAAATTCCTATAATCCGCACAACCCCTAGACTAAATTTTTGAGAGTTAGAGGGAGTTAAAAACTGTAAAACAAATGAAATGTTTTTTAGAGTAGTTCAATACTGCATTTTATTTTTCAACTTAAAATAGATAAAATACAAACTATGTTTGTTTTTTTTTAATCCTAGAGAACTTGCAGGAGAGTTTAAAAGTAGGTATATTACTTATTGATAAAGTTTACCAGCTTCAAGTTTATATAAAAAATTGTATCCTTTAAAAAAAAAAAAAGTGCAAATATTATGGTTAATTCCGTAATTATTATCACTTGTACTGTCTGAATGTATACTAATATGAGATAGTATATATCAGGGGTGCAGAATATGTCCGAACGCTCGAACAAGGTTCGGGGGAAATTTTGAATATTTTTTTAAAGAGAAAATAAAAATGTAAATCAAAAATAACAATTTGCTACTTTGAAGTGCTTATACACTAACAGCGATATTTTTATGTTACACTGTATACTTATTCTCTTAAAGATTTATTACATAGCACAAATGACTTTGTATAGCAAAGTAGATTTTTGCATTATTGAGGGAAGTTTATACTGTGTTTGGGGGAAATTTCCGAGGTTTAAACATTTTCTGCACACCTGGTATATATTAGAGATGAGTTCGGGCTCTATTTTGGCAATCCGAGCCCGCCCGGGCCCGAAACATTTTTGAACTGAGCCCGCCCGAGCCCGAAAAATTTTGTGTGATCCGAGCCCGATATTGAAAGTGGTACGCTATGCAATGCATACACAATAGTAAAATTAAATACCGTTTTCATTTTCAAATTAATTTTCTTATTATCAGTCCTCAATTTAAATAACTATAAATGTTATTATAACAATTTATAATGTCTGTGTCTCTGTAAACATGTATATATTTATAGTGCAGCCCATTGTTTATAACGCACCTATCGGGGGAAAAAAAATATCCGAATGAGTGATATAATGAAGCCCGATATAACGAAGGAGGAAGGATTGCTGTATAACACTATGACATAATATGCATCCCGTTGAAAAAAGAGTTCTATTTAGAAAAAGGAAAGTCAAAGCTACTAAGGTTTGCAAGATTATTTTGTGATTTATAACCTATCATGACTATTATGACATTACTAAAGGTGCTCTCAAAAAGAATAACATTTTTTTTTTTTTTTTTTTTTTTTTTTTACGTTTTCCAGTTAGTGAAGAATAAAATAAACGGAACTTTTAACTTGAATCCGAGCCCGCCCGGAGCCCGGAGACTTGCGTAAGATTTGAGCCCGCTCGGGCTCGGGCTGAGCCCGTCTCATCTCTAGTATATATGCAAAAAGTTCTAAAAATATCAGCATTGAAAAGTAAAAACACATCACCTATATATATTTAGTGTTTGTTATAAAATAACTGATTTTTCTAACAATATTTTTAATATTAATTGGATTATAGTTTTGCTGCACCGAGTAGCACTTTGGCCGAGTACCGAGTACTCGGCCGAGTACCGAGTACTCGGCCGAGTACCGAGTAGTTGTAAGAAAGAATAATTGACATGAAGAATTTCGCACATCTTGAAATTTAAAAAAGGTTTTTTGAACATGAAATTAAGTTAAATGACAAACAGCATGTTTTCATAAAACGTTTCAGAATTTTTGTAGTGCATATACACAATTAGGTTCATTGTTATATTTGATACTTCCAGCTTAGTGGATTATTAAAACCATAATAACTGATAACTTCATTCTTTATTATGTAGTCTTTCTCAGACGTGAACCATTCTTAGAGAATATAGAAGTTCCTTTACACTCAGGCTTAATTTAAGATCATGAAGTTCACATATGAAATGAGAACATTAAAATAAATATTTTATCATTTCAAACATGATAGCTATCATTAATCTTCAAATTCTAGAAGAGTAAAAAAGATAGGTGGTTTTGGGCCATAATTTGAAAAACAACATTTTTAATTATTAAAATATATTTTTAATAACAACATTTTAGTGTATTTATTTTTTTCATAATTATTATTTTTTAAATTAAAAACCAATCTTTTCTTACAGTTTTAAAAGTGTCTTACTTTTATTTGAACAAATATGTAACTGAAGTTTTATTTACTATATTAGTATTATATAAGGGTTCTTTTTTCTAAAATATTTTATTTTTGTCTGTTTTATAGATACAATAAGTTTTTATAAAAAAAAAATTTTTTATATTACACGCATACAAGTTGGTTATACTCAAATTCTTGTAACTAAAATGGATACGCTCATATCATGAATCGTCTCTATACAGAGTTTGGTGACAATCTGCTTGCTCGTTTTAACTGCAGAAAGCTGTTTGCAGCAAAAGTTTAATGACTATGTTTGTATTTTCATATTTTTTAGTTTCGTTATTAATAAACAACTCTTATGAATACATTTCTTTCAATAATACATAAAAATAATGAAATTCTTACAACTACTTGGTATTGGCCGAATACTTAGTCCATATTTGGCCGAGTACCGAGTATATAACGATAACGAGTACTCGGTACAGCTCTAGTTTAGATTTGACATTGCTGCCTGATGCCATAAGTGTGCTAATTCGCCAAAAAAAGTAAACTCTCATTTTGTTCCTTCTGCTCAGTTTGTGTCAGCGTTTTCTCATCATTGACACCATCATTACATTATTGTTAGCAATACATGGAGCAAACAGATTTAGCGAAAGCCTCATATTTGTGCAAACAATAATGAAAGTGTAATTTGAAATGAAGATCTGCCATACTAAATTTGTATACGAAGGTTTACATAGCTCGAATAGTTTTGCTTTTTAAAGTAAGATATTAAATGGAATATTACATGGTTTGTTGGTTGGGTTTTACGTCACGGTCACATTAGTGTTGCGCTTTGGGCAATTGGCAAATAGTCTGGGACTCACCCATAAGGATGGTCCTGGGGAAGTAAATGGAATTGGTGCTTTGAGAAAAATGCTATGAATAGAATTACAAGTCTTAATAAAGTTTCAAGTTGTATCGGAGTTATGGCTTTTGATAAATTTTTAATATTGTAGGTGCATTGGAAAATATTTTTGATGAAGTTCTGTTATGATTATCATTCAAAATGATTCTCTGATTTAATCTATCTTCACCATGAAAGCTCCATTCCCCTCCATGGAGGACCAAAATTTTGATGATATGTCTTCCAGTGGCAGCTCGTATTGGGGGTACTTCATCGAAACGTCTAGAAAAAGTACAAAGAATGGAATGCTTATTCACCTAATTGGCTGATTTGCTTATTTCGACAATCTAAGAAAATATGTTAACACTTCAAGAGCCAATTAAAAGAAAACGTTTTCGTTGTTAACATACTGTTTTCAGTCATTAGCCTGCAGCCCTCCCAAAACGTCACTCACGAGCCGCCACTGATGTCTTCTGACCACGTTTCGGGGCGTATCCTAGACAGTTGCCATTTGTCAATAGTGTAGCACTAGTGCTACCTAAAACCTATATAATCTCAACCATAATATCGGTAAATATAAGATGTCACCGAAGCAGGGGAGCCATCTACTCTGTAGAGGATCAAAATTGTGATGGTATGTCTCTGGACCATCCTTAGGAGTGAGTCCTTGTACGTCGCCAATTGTATAATATTGCAGCACTAGTGCGACGTTAAACCCAGCCTGCCTACCCACCCTGTAAATATACAAAAAATATACACCCTTAAGTGGTGTGTCCTAGACTGTAGCCTCGCGCTCATCGACCTAGCCGTTCGGAGTTTTCCGTGGTTTCCTCCGAAACTCGCGTAAATACGGGCTAGGACCCCTTAGAAAGACCCCCACGGAGGGCATTCCCCCCTAGGCCTAGGACACATCAGGAGTCAATCGGCCTTAAAATCCTACAACCAACCAACCTAGACTGTAGCCAATTGTCTTAGCGTAGCACTAGTGTGACATAAAACGCACGTCCGCTCTCTCTCTTTCTCACAAAATAATATAAAATAAAATTTTTAGTTCTATTCTAGAGAAATATTAACTGTTCTCGCAAATATTTCTAGCAATAACTTACTCAATTATGCTGGAAAAAGATTACATAGTTTTATTGACTATTAAGGGTTACATACAAATGGAACGCTTGCAATTTCGATGACGTAAATTTTGCAATTTTTTTGCAAATACAGTCGGCAGTAAAAGTATCCGAGCACTAGCGAAAATTCCTATGTAAAAAAAGTACACTTAATTCAGTTTTGTTAAATAAATCCTTGTCGAATCCTGTTCTTAGTCAGTCTAAGCACACGATTTGACAAGGATTTATTTAACAAAACAGTGTTATGTGTACTTTTTTCACATAGGAATTTTTGCTAGTGCTCTGATACTTTTGCTGCCGACTGCAGTCATAGATTTGGAACGCTTGCAAACGGCTTTGCAACTGGAAGTGTTTCATTTGTATGTACTAAAAAGTTTTAGCAGTTGTGGTGACTCAATCATCCCATGCGAGTGCTACTGGTCTAATTAATTTAATGATATTTTAATGAATACAAATTAAGGGAGCCGAGCTGAGCAGGATTAACGTTGCGTTATGGTACGCAATGGGCAATTGGAGACGCTCTATAGTTAGTTGATTGATTTTTAACGTCACACTAGTACTGCGCTATGGGTAATTGGATGTACCCCTAAAGATGGTCCGGAGATATGCCATCACAATTTTGATCCTCCACGGAAGGTATGACCTCTTAAGGGAATATATTATAACTAAATTTAAATATTCAGTATTTTTTTTTTTTTTTTTTTTTTTTTTTTTTTCGTTATTTGAAGACGCTCACTATATACTTATAGAGATTAGTGTATAATCGATTTTAAACATTTTTCCCTAAAAGTTATTTTTAAAAAAAATGGTGTTTGGAAGAGTTTTTTTTTTCCCCCATCAAGAATGAGGTTGAGTGAGTTTAACGTCTAACTAGAACTGCGCAGTGGGATATTAGCGATAGTCTGTGATTAACTTTAAGGGATGGGTTAAAGTGTTATATTATTTACATGTAATATTATGTGTATTTAATTTTATATATAATGTTTAAATTATATATATATATATATATATATATATATAATCAAAACATGTATGTGTATATATAATAAATTGTTTCCATACGTATTAGAAACCCTAGGCTTAAAATCAATATTGTCTCCAATAGCTCACTATGCAGTTCTAGAGAGACACTAATAAATCCTTTCTAGTCTAATCCACATGTATTTAGCGTTCTGTTTGACGACTCGCACTCTCTTACATATTCTGTGGAGGGTTGCAATTTTCGGCACGATAAGAAAAGCGCCATGTTGGCGATTTTTCGAAACCGGCTACCTATTCCAGTGAATTGTCTTTGTTGGGGTAAGTGAGTCACCCCAGCGAGTGCTACCGGGTTAATTGTAAGCTATTTGTTATAATTATATTTCAATAGTAGTAATTATTACAATAAAATTAAATTGTATATGTTCTTTTGATGGAATGCTGAAATAATATTACTTTGAATATGCTCATGAAGTTTTATTTTTTAATAGTGTTCTTCAAGAAGCTTCTTCATCGTCATCTGGTCCTGGTTCTGAATATATTGATATAGAAAATACAGTCAGTAGCTACAAATCAGTCTTGTCACGTCAATCTAGTGTTGGCTGACTCTCTGATTTACCATTACACCCAAAAACTAGTACACCTTCTGAAGATTTCTCGGATTGTGATTCAGAATCCTTGGATGGAGAAGAATCCAACTGAAAATGACCAAGCATCAGCTGTAAAAACAACATTTCCTAACAAGTTGTTTTCAGTGTCTGGTATTATGCAAGTAATTTTAATTGCCAGTCATATCAGTCTTTTTGGGAAAGCTATCGCACACATCTACCTGAAGAAGGAAAAGTTATGCCATTAGCGATTTTCCAACTGGTGAAATACTGTGTATCTGAAGAGCACTGTCTTAGAACTCTTAACTATTCGGCAAGATTTCTACTTGCCCTTGTGATCAAGCCTCCTTCCATCCAGTACTGTTCTTTGTTTTTCTTTATATACAAAGCATTGTGCATTGTATGAACTGTGTTTAACAGATACCAGAATTCTATTGATGTTTTGTATTGTCTGACATTGCCGGAAGCAATACCCGGTTGATTAGTTGCTTTTTTTTCTTTTTTTTTTTTTTTTTACATTTCGATGACAAAACTTATCACTGTACAGGTCACTGAATTGTGACTTTTTTTTTTTTTTTGAAGTGTGCAGATGAGATATATTTGTGCTATACATTTCTGAAACATTAGAACAATGCCATTATTACCAAATGTCTTCTCCATCATTAATATCTGTATTGTAATTTTTATTGAAAGGTCATAGCTACCAGTACACCAAACCCTTCTTTTGTTCTCACCCTCCCTTGTTATGTTCTTGAATGATAAATGAAAGTATGTGTTATGATGAAGATTATAACAGAGATATAATTTTTTGTAAAATTAAAAATTATGACCCATGTATTAGGATGAATCGAAAAAAAGAATAAAACTTATCCTATTGAAAACAGGTACCTATCAATAGCTGCTTTGCCATATATACATATGTGTTATCATGAAGCCTAAATTTTGAAATATCTACAACTTTTCTAAAATTTATACTCCAAAAATAAATTTTTTGCAATGTTAGTACATTAAGAACAGGATTTCCATGGGTCAGGAAAAGCCAGGTAATTTGAAATTACTGAAAAGAAAAAGGCAGGGAAATGTTAGGAAAAATCGCAGATATTGCCCAAAAATCAGGAAAAATGATGATATAAACCTGGAAAATGCTTTTTGAGCATTCAGTTTATGTCGCAAGCTATGTTATATTTTATGCTGTGAGCTATCTTTTATGCCTGATATTAAATTTTGTGACTGGAATTTTCTGAAAAACCTGGAAAAGTTATGGCATTTTACTTTTAAATTGAGTGGGAACCCTGAAAGAATTCATGTATAAAATGTTGTAATTTTTTTTTTTTTTTTTTTTTTTTTTTTTTTTCCTTAAAATTTAAGCCAAGTGTGAAAGTGAAAATATTATAATTGAGAAGGGAAAAAAAAAAATATATATATATATATATATTTTTTTTTTTTTTTTCCTTAAACTCTTTTTATCATGTTAACACCACCCCAAATTTAATTTGGTCAATATAAATTTCAGAAAAAAAAATTACAGGAAAATCACAAAATTTGGAGATAATTTAGAATGTAGTCTTCTTGCATTGGCAGAAAATAATATCCTAGAATGTAGTATTTTGCAAAAATATTCATATGTCCAAACAATAACTATTGACAAGTATTCGTTTTCGATAAGAGAATTTTTTTTTTTTTTTTAATATCAATTCACCCTACTGTGTATGTTACTTTTTCTCTTTGGAAGCTATGATCATACAGCCTATGTATTGTGAATATTTATATATAAATATTTAAAAAGCATTGGACTATAACTGCTCCCCAACTTCATGGAGCTTTTACTTGTGTGTTAGATAGCTGATTGGTCTTTTAATGAGCTTTAATGCCACCAGATTTAAAGAAATTGTTTCACTAAAGTATTACATAACTGTTTATAGGGGAAAAAAAAATATATATTGAAAGTTTTATGTTTGAAAAATTTTGTTATAATGTAAATGAAATTTAATTTTGAATCCCACTGTGCCAAACAAAGTTGTAATTGGGTATTCTTAAACATTGCATGAAATACAAGTAATTTAAGTATGAATAAGATGCTTAATAATAATAGAGGCATAGTTGCTTGGGAAACTGTTTTTCTTTGAAAATAAAAACAATAAAATTGAAACTCATATTTAGAACTAAAATCTACAAATAGCAATGCTTGCTTTGATCTTGAGCAAAAAACTTAATTTATGCTCTAGTCTAAATACCGTAATTTAATTCGTTACGGGTTCTTTAAAATACAGTGCTGTCATTGATATTTAGACGACACTATTATGTATAAAATTATTTTTATTTATTTGTGTGTTTTAGTCTAAGTATACCTGCCAAATCTTTTTTTCTTTGTGTGTTTTTGCAGTTTAATATATATATATATATATATTTTTTTTTTTTTTTTTTTTCCATAAAAGTTCAATATTTTAATTGTAGCTCAGTTGTAGTAAAAGTATTCTTTTTTTATCTGCTCAGTTGAATGAATCACTAAATATTTTTCTCTAAAACTGTTAACTTATGAGCAGCTCCAGCACCATGACACAGTGTAATAACTTGATCACTGTCATGAGCAGGTTCATCATCTTTGTGAGTGTTAAGCCCTGAAGTCCCTCTTGGATAGTGGACCAACAGACAAGCATTTGGTGAAATGTTCAAAATGTTTCAATTATGTTATATTACTTATGATAACAGACTTTCAAAAATAAATTTTCTAAAAAGGATAGGATCAAAAGGATCATCTAAATTAAGGTCTCTTATTTTTTTATGTGCATAATAACAAATAAAAACGCCACAATTTATACTATCAGTCTGCAAAGCATGTGGAGGAAAATTTACTCGCCAATTATCATACGATTTATAAGTGTTCTTAATAACAAAGCACCACTTTTGAATAACCTGCTTGTAAGATCCACTGATAGTTGTATTAGAAGGATCATAAAATTCAAAGTACCCCCCTTTTTTTAGATTAGCTATTAATACCACCCAATGCAAATTGCAATTAAAGGGAATAAATAAATATTCTTTGAACATCATACTTTCAATTACATACTTACTGATTTCTTTTGACTGACAAACTGAAAATGTAAGTAAGGAACTTACACACATACTTATTGTGATTATGCAAAATTTTAATAAAAAATGCATCTATAATAGTATCATACAGCCACCCTTTTTTAAATACTCTAGAAAATGATCTTAACAAATTTTCTTCTTCCTCACTTATAAAAGGATCTAATGATTTTAACATGCACAGTGTGAGTTCTATATCATTAATTTTTATGTATGGTGTTGTCGTAATTTTACCATTAAAAACATTTAATCTCATATCAAAATGTGGTGTGTGGATATATTTATGTGTTGAAAATTCCAAGAAATTGTTAGTATTGCAATAGTATATATGTTTCCGAAAAAGTACTGTGTTCAGTGAGTCATTCGCACTACTATTATTTACTATCTGATGTGCATAAAAACACACAAGTACATACAAGCGATGCCCCCCATGTACAAAATTTTTTTCCTAGTTACATAATACTATTATCAATAATTCATATTAATTTTACAATCACAAATGTAAAATAACTCTTATTATGCACATTTATACGAATTTTTGTCCTATTCTGCCATGTTAAAAATTTAGATAAAATGCTATCACAGTGCCTCCTGTTGAGCTATGGATCCCCAAATATAATCAGCACCAGTTTATGTCGGGGATCAACTAAATACCAGGTTTGATAAAATTGCGTTAGAAAAAAAATTGTTTTTTTTTTTTTTTTTTTTTTTTTTTTGTTAAAAGGGAAAAAAAACGATAACTTTGTTTTAAATTATAACAGATTTATGGTTCAACCATTCGTTTTAAAGGTATTGACGAGATCTTTCGAATGATACCCATCTTCAAAATTTAACCCCCCAGGGGGGGAACCGATGCCCCACCCATGCACAATTTTTTTCCTAGTTAACTACTACTATTATCAATAAGCGTCCACAAAAAAATGATACAGACAGACAGACATTTTTTAAAAACTATCAATTCGTGTTCAAGACATCCCAAAACGTGTAGATCCGTCAAAAAACGGAGGTCGAAAATTTTCGCGAATCCAATACTTTCTCTATATTACATATAGAAGAAAGTAAAAAAGTAAAATTTTTATCTCTATCATTTGAATCAATTTTTTGTTTCTTGTTCAGGGTTCATACTGAAATATGGGAAAAAAATTCTCTGAGTTCTCAGACAATTTTCAAGAAAATAAACACTCCTCTAGACAGGACAAAATACATCTACTTTCACTGAATGATGTCATGTTACTGCCGATCATGATAAAAATTCAGGTAGAAATCATTGTTTACATGCGTATTTTCACAATACTTAATCATTTAAAGTTTGATACGAAGCTAAACAAGAAAAACATAACTTGAGAGAAAAAAAAAATGTTTTTCCAGGTTTTATAACTGATTTTCCCTGACTTTTAATGAAATTTTTTATTTTCCCTGACTTTTTTTAACAAAATTCCAAATTCCTTGAGTATTCCCTGATGAGTATGAACCCTGTTGTTAGTTTTGTAAAGTCTGGGTTGTTGAATTAACTTTTGATTATGATTAGGAGGTACAAAACAATTAGATAATGTTAAAATGGGTTCATCATTACTACATTGTACAATACCTTTGCATTCTGAAACTAGAAAACTAATGTTTTGTGTATATTTCTTAACATAATACTTTGCACTTTGGGGTGTTTTTTTAATTTAATAATCCTGATGTTAAGTCTTTACAAGATTGTACTCTATTTTAAACACTGTGAGTACTAAAATATGAATAGAGTTTGGCTTTTTTTCTGATTCAACCAAACATTTATTAACCCCAGTTTTACAATCAAAATCAAAAATTTCATCTTCTAAATCTATACTTCTATTCCAATATGAATGGATCTTATGTATGTGTTTACAAATTATATTTGAATCTGGACAATCACAACTATAAAGGCGACTACACAGTCCACTACAAGTAATTTCTGAGCATTTATAAAAACATTAGCCGCCTTCGGCGACCAGCTGGTTCGCGATCCCTGAAAAATCCGACTTTATGTTGGCTTTTGGCCCACTCTAAATATATATAATTGTACTTGACATAGTTTTTATTTCAAGTCTTTAATATACTTATTAGAAATAGAAGTTATTGTCTTTTAAATTTATTAAATCTTTATTAAAGTGTAAAATAATTGCATTACTTACGTTATTAACTTTAATGTGTAATTTTTTCCGAAGTACCGCGTTACAGTTACTTCGGGTTTGTTTACGTTGCCATCTTGGTTTAGTCCGTTGCGGCATTAACCCTTCGCTACTGAACTTTTAGTTTTCACCGTTTGGTGGCGCCTGTTTAAGTTTTGAACGCTCACAATCAATCGTTCAACCACCTATTTTCTGATTGGTTAGTTCT
Source organism: Salticus scenicus (assembly GCA_963930645.1). Taxonomy (NCBI): domain Eukaryota; kingdom Metazoa; phylum Arthropoda; class Arachnida; order Araneae; family Salticidae; genus Salticus; species Salticus scenicus. Next base: position 267,771,343 of record OZ005658.1, read on the forward strand.
GTGGGTGTTTCATGTTTACGGTGAACCGCACGGATATTTTTGGCAGACGATAAGTATAAATATGAAGTAATTTAATAGAATATCGCTCTTTCTCTTTTTGTTATATGTTTTACTGCTGGTGGTAAAGCTTAATTATTGGCCATGATGTTTTTTCGTTTCCTTAAATTGACTTTTGAAATAGTAATATGAAACAATAGTTTTTTTGAAATAGTAAATCGCTTTTGAAAGGTTATTCTTTTAAGATAGCCTGTTGTTTGTCCAGAAGATGTGGACTTTTATTTTCTCGGCTCTACTGGTTCGCCGGAAGCAATGGATGTGACATTTTTTCTTAACAATAGTCAGTTTCTCTCCACATATATTTATACATTAAATTTAAATAGCAGTTTATTTTTCTCTCATATGTTTAAAGTTTTTTTCTAGTTGAGCATCAAATCTGTGATATATTAATGATGTTACTTTATTTTTTACTTGTTATTAATATTTAATAAACGTTAGTTGTATTAGATATTTATATAAACGTTAGTTTATATAAATATCTTGTCTTTATTGCCTCTCACTGTCAACATGTTTTTCACTACCTTAGTTTCCAGTTGGCTTCCATTGCCATTTGCTGCTTAATATAACATGTATTAGTTTAGTTGCTGTAAGGTAGTAAGATTCCTTATTTAATACTGTGGACTGAACAGCAACAACTTTTAGCGAAAATATATTTTAGGCTTACACTTTACGAAACTCGCGCTTGGTGGCGCCTGCGACGCCTTTTTCCTGTTTCAGGTCTAATAACAGCTTATTGATATAGCGTGAAAATAGCTTATTGAAAGCGCAGTAAATTCCTGTGCGGTAGCGCCTTCGGTGCCCTCTTCCCTTTTCAATATCTGAAACAGCCTGTTGCTCACCATGTTATGATCTTTCAAATTTCTGACTTTAGCTAAGTCCCGCTCGGTGGCGCCTGCAGCGCCTTATCCCCGTTTTAGAACTTGCAACACCTTCCTCACTCATTAGAATTTGAAATTTAAAAATGTTACAGCGCCATCTGGTGGTAGAAATTTCTGTAATATATTGTTCAATTCCAAATCAACAAAGCTTTCAAATGATGTATTACTTATGAAATTATTTTAATAAGTAGCTGAGATATAAAAGAAAACCTAATCAGGACGCCTTAAAACGTGTAAATCAGGTGAAATCACGAATTCCACTTTCGATAATATAAAAATGAAATTATACTAATTAGAAGCTGAAATACAAAGATAATACAAACATTTTTTAAAACTATTTGTGTCTGATTTATCTGTGGTTTTCTCCAAAACTTGCTTAATTCCGGGGTATATACGGTTAAAAATTATTAGTACGAAATGTGAGCGAAAATCTGAATTTGAACTCAAACTTTTGTTATTAAAAAAAAAAAAAAAAAATTTATCATCGGGTAAAAACTCGCACTGGGTCCCAAACCCATGCGCGCACATGTTAAGATATACATGCGGTGCGCGCACATATTTTTTCTGAAATCAAACTCTTATTCTTAAGAAAAGAAAATTTAAAAAATCATTTCTCATCAGGTAAATTGTCGGACCGGGTCCCCACTGCCTTCGGCAGCGCAGTCTCGTGCGCGTCCTTCCCCTCCCTCTCAGCCCCTCCTAATTAACTTACATATACCAATTTTGAACGGTCTTATTCAATTAGCTGAGATACAAAAGAAAACCTGATCAGGGCACCTTAAAATTGTAAATCAGGTGAAATCTCGAATTCTACTTTCGATAATATAAAAGAACTTTAAAATATCTTTCGAATGATGTATTAGAAATAATTTAACCATAATTAGAATTTGAAATTTAAAAATATTACAGCGCCGACTGGTGGTAGAAATTTCTGTAATCTATTGTTCCATTCCAGATCAACAAAGCTTTCAAATGATGTATTACTCATGAAGTTATTTTAATTAGTAGATGAGATACAAAAGAAACCCTAATCAGGAGACCTCAAAACGTGTAAATCGAGTGAAATCTCAAATTCCATTATCGATAACGTAAAAGTACTTTAAAATGTGTATCAACTCAAATAAGCTTTCAAATGATGTATTACTTATGAACTTTTTTTAATTAATAACTGAGATACAAAAAAAAAAAAAAAAAAAAAAAAAAACTGATTCAGGACACCTCAAAACGTGTAAATTACTTTTATGAAATTATTTCAATTAGTAGCTGAGATGCAAAAAAAAACCTAAACAGGACATACTAAAACATGTAAATCACGTGAAATCTCTAATTCCATTATCTACGGTAGTCGTTTAATGGAAGTAAAAATAAAAATAAATATTTTTTAGGTCCCCAAAACCTATATATACCACGATAGTCGGGTAATGGAAGTAAAAAGAAAAAGTATTTTTTTAATTCCTTCAAATGTATTTTGTTGCTATGGAAACTCCTATCGTCTATTGAAAGATAGATTACGTGTTAGAATAAAATTTAATTTGCAATTAAAATGTAACTGCTTTGTTTATTAATGAAAATTGATGAAATGTTAACTGCAGGTTGGTTTTGTGCAGATTAGGTTGTATATTAAGTGTTGTGTGGGAAAAAGAAAATTTGAAGCACTTTGAAATTTGCAATTTATAACTCCAGTTCAAGATCATGTGACATTAATGACTTCCACATGTTTTGTTCAACGAGACAGCCGTTAAAATCGTCTGCGGATAGAATGCCTCTTTTTAAGCAATAAGGATTTTTGGTCAGTTTTCGATCGACATGGGTCAATATTTTAATTAATATCTCCGCAACTAATTAAAATTTTTAAATTCTGATTTCACTATACCCTCGGGAAGGCTTCTTAGTACCCATATGTCAAATTTTATACTTCTGCGTTCAGTAGGGGCTGAACGTACAGATGCTCAGACAGACAAGACAGACAGACATCTTCCTTTATTATTATAGGTAAGCCACTCAAGCAATTATTTTTTAATTTCTTTACTATATAATACTAGAACTTTTTAGATTGTGATGCTACTAACCAAGTGCTATCTGATAATTCTTTACAGTTATCAGGAATTTTTTAATACCTGTATCTTTAGTAAGTGAAACACTTTTAGAAGGTTGACCCATTATCAATTTGTATGCATGTGTTAAATATGTATTCCTCTCAATATCTAGTAAAGTAATTATAAGTTTATCTAATCTTCTATTAAACTTTCTGTTAAAATAAACAGTTTTTAATTTATTGTGAAATGATTCACAATACATATTAGTATCAGTCAAAGCATGAAGGAAATTACGGTAAGATGTAGCCCATAGTTGAACTCTGTTACTATAATAGCTCTGAAAGTATACTATAAAAGTTGGACAAATTGGTGAATATTTCTCTATGAAATTGTTAAGAAGAGAATGAAATTTAAATTTTGGCTTTTCTTTGCTCATTTCCTTTAATTTAAAAAAAGTTATTCCAAAAGCAAACAAATCCTTAGAGTTTGGCAAATTATCCAGATCTGATAGACCACAAACATCGTACCTTGAGGTTTATAAATCAAAACCGGATCAAAATTTTCATTTTTTAAACTATTAACAATACATGAAACTGAGACTGCATCATTAGCTGGATATAACGCATCATTCATACACTTTTTATAACTACTAATCGATTTGTTTGATATAAAATTTTCTTTACATGGAAAACAACCTCTATTATTTCACAAACCAGCATCATCTTGTAAAATTTCTTCAATTTTAGAAATTGGTACAGATAATCTTAAATGAGCTTTAATCATATCTCTTACACTTTGATTTAAAAGCTGATTCTTACAATTTTTTAACTTTAGGGGATGGTTATGGTTAGAAAAATATAACACATTTACTACATTTGGTTTCTCTAAAACATATATTCAAACAGGACATTTTATGGATTTTGGAATAGTTCCCTTACTACTTCTTCGACTAGTAATTGGCATAAATTTAGTATGACATATTCCAAACTGTCAGTTATAGTAATAGTATTTACTTGATTTGCTCGATTTTACACCTGTACACTTTCTAAAAGAACTAAAAGTTGATTTACTCTCAGTTTCTAACCATTTTTGAAATAAATTTATTGAATGAAACTTTAAATTACGGATGTAATCAACTATGATCAAGAAGCAAGTGCTTAGTCAAGGATACAAATCTACTAAATGACTGAGGACAGACACTCCAATGGGCAATTAAATTGAGTACGTTTAAATTTTGAGCAATGGGTTAAATGTGTATAAAATGACTGCTGATAATAAAATGAAACATTACACTTATGACATATTCTAACAACACGTTTTTTTTAAGTGTTGAGTGTTTGTATTGAAGTTTCAGAAATAGTTAACTGTTTTGAATTTTCTACTGAATGCACTGAAGCTTCGGAGTATGCTATTTGTTTTGAAGTTTTAGAACATGCTGTTTCTGCTACAAGGTCTGGACGCGCTGTTGTTGAACAAGTTGACTTTATTAATTATTTTTAGCACAATAACTCTTATGATTCCAAAATGATTTTTTTGAGGTGCATATTTTGTTGCAAATATCACAAATATATTGTTGATTACAAGATTCCTTCACTTTACAAGATTTCTTATGCTCAGTAAGTCCCCTTTTTGATTTAAACAGCTTATGGCATGCATCACACTCAAAAGACACATCAGAAGTTTGTTTACAACTATGCTGATAAAAAGTTTGTTTGCATTTATATGTTTTTGAACAATCATTACACTTTCTGGGATACAAAGCTGTTTTAGAGGTAACATCACCCAAATTTTTTATACCACCCCCCCACTACACAGTGATTTACTTCTTTCAAACTTTTATTTGTTTCATCAAGTTTAGGATAAGAGAATGAAACATTACCTGGCAATTTAGAAGTCCAATATGCCCAAAAAATAAAAGAATAAAATAAATTCTCAATAAAACAAAATGTACACAAAAAATAATACACAACACAACAAGTGAAAAAGAATAACATGAAATGCAAGGTGCAGGGCATTTAGCACAACTCTCTCAAAAATTAAGGGACTTGAGGGACCAAAAAAAAAAAAAAAGGGATTCTTTCATTTGGATTTTGCAAACATTTTTATTATATTTTTTGTGTGTCTCTGATACTAACTGTTCATAAATGTTTCAAGATGATTCCAGATTTTTGGCTTTGTACTGTATGTGATATACTTTTATATTACATATTAGCAGTTACATATATGCTTGCAAATCTGTTGAATATGAACAAGATTGATTATCTGTGTGTGAGTCAAGGTTAGAAATTATAATGTGAAATGTTGCCTAATTATTTTTTATGTATTTATTATTATTTCCTTAGTTGCCAAAATAATCTACTCAGGCATAATTTTTTAATTATTTCTTTTATGAGATAACAGGATAAAACTTTTATTATTTACTTAAATAATGAATGCAAAAACAAAAATTAAAATGTGAATACATTTTTATTTTACAAAAGATTAAAAACTTCCTTAAAACAGAATAAACAAAACAATTTTTTTTTTTTTATTATTATGTATTGGTCAACTGATTTTTAAATTCAGTTGCATCCAAGTATTACATCTTCAATTAAAATGAGAACTATCAGAAAATACTCATTTAAACTTTTTTTTCTTTAATTATTAATTTATACTTTCAGCTTTCATAATCTCAAATTTGATTATTATATATAATTTAAAACACATATAAAATACCTTACTAAAAATCCTCAAGCTTGTGCAAAATATATTTTGGCCACAGTCACGACTATCACCAGTGCACTAATGATTTAGGTTTACTCTGGCGGCTTCATCTTTCCCTCTCTCTTGCTCCTCTCTTTTCTTCAGTTTTGTCATGACGTGTTGCTGCTCGAGTGGATTGTTATGCTGTAATATGTAATCAACCCAAATTAAGTAATCAGAACCCAAGCTCACTCTGTATCACCACACTATCTTGTGCTTGCTAGGTAAATAATAAATAAAAACTTTATAAGCAGCTTTGATTCTGCTTAGCTGCACTCATGCTTATTTTTTTTCTGCCTGATGAAGGTTTACACTATTTTTTAGAGTATGAAACATCCACCCCCACCCCCACCCCCAACTTATGTTGTTTGCTTACACTGTTTATTACTTTTAAAAGTTAATTTCAAGGATGACTCTTACACTGCTAATTTTTATTGAATATAATAGAAATTATTGATAAAAAATAGTGGTGTAAGAATTCATGCAAAGAAAACACACTTTTTGATATGCAGGTGACTGAAAAAGCATCAGTCTAAGAAAGTTTTCTATAAGTAAAATCATGTTTAAATAGCATACAAAAATATAAGTATAATATGTGTATGCATTGTTCATATATTTCTTATATCGAAAGAAAAATATACATAAATAAAATTAAGTCATTGCTAATTTACCAACAGCATAGCAATTAAAATCCAACTTATATATGATGGCTATTAACATTTTCTGTTTTTTAGCTTATCTTTACAGTTTTTGACGATGGAGGTTTTTTACGTTTTAAACCAATATTGTATCCTTGTCATATAAAAAATCCAACTCTGATTTCCCAAGATGACTTTGGGATAGAGATGTTTGGTAATAATTATTGGCTATGATTATTTAATTTCTATATAAGTAATAAATAAAATTAAAATAATTTTAAAAAGTAAGTAAAATATCAGTGAAATGTAATTCACTTTATATTTTTTATCTTTTGTTAATTATTCAAGAAAGTGATAACTTTTTTAATTAAAATATTTAAAGGTATTATTTTATTTACAATTTATTATGTTATTAGTAATAAATATTTAGTCAGTTTACTGCAGTAGTTAAAATTGTAAAGTTAAATTTTTAATTACATACCTGTGGCAAAATTTAGGCAATACAGTAACGTTGTTGGAAAAAAGAAATTGTCATTTGTAGAAAGATTTGCAATTTTTTTTTTTTTTTTTTTGAGTAACTAACTTAATTTTAAAAATTAATTGTACAGGGTTCATACTCATCAGGGAAAACATGGAATACTCAGGGAATTCGTTAAAAAAATCAGGGAAAATAAAAATTTTCATTAAAAGTCAGGGAAAATCGGTTATAAAATCTGGAAAAACAAATATTTTCTTTCTCTCAAGTTATATTTTTCTTGTTTAGCTTCTTATCAAAATTCAGTTGATTAAGTATTGTGCAAATACACGTGTAAACAATGATTTCTACCTGAATTTCTATTATGGTCGACAGTAATATGACACCATACAGTGGAAGTAGATGTGTATTTTGTCCTGTCTAGAGGAGCGTTTCTTGTAATATGTTGCTAATATTATCTTAAAAATTGTCTGGGAAATCAGGGAATTTTTTTCCCATATATGAGTATGAACCTTTTTATATAACATCAAATTATACAAAAAAAAAAAGTTTAAATTACTATTGCTATTCTCATTTAGATTTCCTGCTTGTGCTTTTTAAGTTTTTACACCAGCCAAAAGTTAATAAATCATGAGATTCTTCAGAAACTTTCTTTGACCATTGTCTTTCATCCAGATGATTTTATTGTGTGTTTAATAATAATCAATGGGAGGCTGAATTTTATTGCAATGTTTTAGTTTTATGCTAGTTCATGTATTATTTTCAGAAAAAATTGGTTCAGTATAAAATGCAGTAAACTTTCTTAGGATAAATTATATCTTCTGACAATAGTTTTTGAAGTGATTTTGTCATGTTCATGCCAATTTTTTGTAACAACTTTTGCACTTTATGAATAAATTACAATTTAAAATTTGGTCTACTTGAATTTATATTTTTAGTGGTTTCCATAATTTCATTCTTTCTAATAAAAAATACATAAAATTAAAAAAAATAGTATTATTGTACCCAACAGAAAATTTATAGCATATTTATATATACATTTATTGCTCCCCTCCCCCCCCCCAAAAAAAAAAAAATAAATAAATAAATAAAATAAATATACTATTCCCTAAAGCTGCTATATGATCTATAAAACTATAATACAAATTACCATGACATAGACCACGTTAATAGATGTTATCATCCAATATCTCTTATTTTTTACTGCAGGTTTTCTTTACTTAGAATAAACATGATGTCTATATTGTAAAAATAATAATTACAAAACTTTGAATAAATACCGTAAAATGCAAAAAACTTACAACAATTGTTTTGTGTCGTAAAACGCACGGCATTTCATCAGGCAAACGAAGTAAACACGACTGCTGCATGTGTTGCCGCTTAAACTGCAGCACTCATGCTCACTCTGTTCGCCTGACAAAGGGTCGTGTTCTTTGGACCTGAAACATTTGTTGGCAGTTTTTGCATTTTATGGTGTTTATTAAAAGTTTTGTAATTATTATTTTAAAACACCAGTTTTGCGGTGCTTTCTTATTCTAAAAATAACTCACTGATTTGACACTAAACTTAAACAAAGAAAATAATAATTGCATGACATGGCTAGATAAATTCAATCCCACTGTGAACATGTTTATGACAGTTAATTCCTAATTTAAATCTAATAGTTCCATTGCTTCATAATAAACCTTTAGTTATTCTGCAGCAGATAAATTCCAGGTTATCTTAAAAAATGTAGTAAACAAAATGGCCATTTTAATGATTTGCTTTTCATATTTCAACAAAGTTGTCAAGTTTTTTTTATTAGTTTATAAATTCATTTCAAGTGCAAAAAATATATACTGTGCTCATGTAAAAGGATCAGTTTTGAGTGGAAAACTGTGTAGCACGCAAGATAAAGTAGTACTGTGTTGTATTAATCATACAGATTCCAGCATATCTTTTAGATAACTGCACATTTTTAATTGTGAATGGTGAATGAAACATATTAAATATGTATTAATATTTTCAAATGAAATTAACAAAATAGTGCATTGGTATTGGATGTAATTATGTGAAATATATTTTACAAGATATTGCTCCATTCCATTATAGGATTACATTGTGTTAAATTTTGAACATATTGCCTCCCATGATTCTTCACCTGCAGCTCCATTATGAATAACGTACCCATTTCTTTAAATTTACAATTAAAGATTGTAACAGAGATATTTTATCCATTTGGGGCTACTGCTGTTTATCAGTTGAGAGCCTGTGCTCCCAACTCCATTGATTTTTTTTTTTTTTTTTTTCCTATGTATACACAGTTCAGGGTTCGCACTAAGAGGAAAAAATGAGTGGGATTCTCCGACTCTAACAAAAAAATTAAGTGGGATTTTGAAAATTTAAGTGAGATTTTTGAAATTTAAGTCACTAATTACATTTTACAGAAATTTTTTTTTTTCAAGAAATATGCTAATTACAGACATGTGATTGCTGAAATTAGAAATTAGCTGAAAAATTTTCGCTAATAAGATTGATTGGATGATTAGTTGACTATTGATAACGTCACTTTCAATAAATTGATGACATAAACATTTACATATATAGTTTTTATCTACATTAAGCATTTTCAGGGTTCTTTCATTAGCGTAAAAAAAAAATTCTTCAATATACCTGCAATAACTTTTATACCCACATAAAATCTTATTAAAATTTCACACCAAAAGAGTAAAAAAAAAAATTTTCAAACAAATATAGAATATTATTTTTATGTATGTACATTAATCATTCATATAAAAGTAGCAGTAGCTAATTATTAGTTTCAAACGTGCATAAAACCAACTGAGTGTTAATTTTCTTAAATTGATTTGTAAAAAATTTTCTTACCTGAAAAATTTATTCTTCATTTCCCCTCATATTTACAAATTTGGTATAGATATGACACCCCATAAAGATTTAATTTAAATGAGAAAAAATAAATAAATTCATTAAGTTCAGCACTAAAGGTCTAAAAATAATTACATATGTCAGAAATATTGAGCACTTCAATTGCTTTATTGTTTCTAGAATTGATCATCGAACACAATCCGTATTCCGGAGATGGGAAAGAATGGGGGGGGGATTAAAAAAAATAATTACAGAGTAAGAAATATTAAACTCTTTCGATTCTACTTCTAGAATCTAATAAAGCAAGTTTAAAATGAATATTATAAATATAATTTATGTTGCAGATGGGTAAAGATTGGGAAACAAGACTTCTGCAGAACATTTGATTGTTGATCGCTAGATGGAGATAAATAAATGGGGAGGTGGGCAAAAAATAATTACATGAGCAAGAAATATTTAACAACTGTATTTCTTTAAAGGTTCTAGAATCTCATAAATAAAGTTTGAAATGGATATTGACATTTATGTTGTGGATGGAGAAAGATTAGGAATCAGAAGCTTTTGTAGAACATTTGATCGCCGATTGTTCCATTTTTATTTATTTATTTTTTTACAAACGATATCCGCGTTTTAAAACGGAAAAAATAAATTCGCGGAGTTCAATGAATTAGATTTTAAAAAAATCACTGGAAAAGCACGCATACGAAATTTTTTTAAGTGGTTTTTTTTTATATTGCGCGCTTCAGCGTTCTAGTGCGAACCCTGCAGCTATGCACTAATTTGGCTGTTTTATTGCATTGAATATTGGCGACGAAACTGGCTGAGTTAAAATTTACTCGTGACAAATAAGTCAAGCATTTCCCTATCCCTGGGTATAGGAAAAATTTTATTTGACATATGGTTGTATATGGGGGGTGGGGTTGCACTAATTTCAACTTCTTTTTGAATACGTTATCTAGAATTCAAAGCTATGTGTTAATAAATTTTAAAGTTTATTCCAAATTTAGACAACTTTCCCTTGCACCACTCCTTGAAACTTTATAATCTCAAACTTTTCAAGTAGCAACCTCATATATGGACTTCAAGATACAGCATTTGAATTACCGGCAATTATTTAAGTTATTCTGATAGCAGGTATACAAAAAAAATCAGCTGTTAAAAACTTGACTTCAGGGAACCTCAAAAAGATCATTTCTACAAAAGAAAAATAATAATTTAACTTTAAATACTTTATTTACCATTAGTGTATGAGAAATTTTCATTCTGAGCAGTTTTACTGATCATGTTAAAATATAGTAAAGCACTTCCATCAATCACATTCATAGAAAAGAATGCTTTTGCTTAGTTACTAGTAGAGTAGTATGTATCATCTATAAATTATGTACACACCACACTATACAATGTGCTTTTATGCATATAATATATACGTTCATTTCATTTGGTTTATTGCAGCCTAGAGATGTTTAACTGTACCTACCAGAAGTTTCACCCTTAGACATAATGTATTTAAATTCTCTTGGATACTCTTATATACATGAACCATAAGCTTGATCTCAATAAAAAGCTCACTATGAAAGCATAGAGAGCAGGGTTGTTATTTCGTCCACTTTTTCGTCCAAAGTGGAAAAAAACTGGAAAAAAAAACACACGAAACTGGACAAAATAAAATCCACTGAACTGTACATGTTCAGTGCATAAAATTATTAATCACAATAAAAAAACATGAAGAGAATGCTAATTACATTAGTTTACAGTTTGTAGATGTAACAAAGTAAATCTGTTGTGGTGGACTATTATAACATTATCATACTGGATATTAAGAGAAAAAAAAAAGTTATTTAACACTATATCTAAATCCTTAAAAAGATAAGAAACAGACACGGCTGTTTAGCCGGAAAAAGATTTCGTGCACAATGTTGAGTTATCTTCAGTACATAATGTTGACAATTAAAAAAGAAGAATAACTTAATCCCCCCCTCCCAAACCCCCTTCGAAAGAGAATATTTTCAATATTAAAGTTTTTTACAAACGATATGATTGATTAATACATAGACGATTATAATCTTAAAAATAATTTAAGTTGTTTCTTTGCTATTTTGTACTTAACTTAAATATCTTATTTAACATTTCTATACTAGGTTTAAAAAAAAAAAAAAACTCGTAAGTGTAGATAGAATGTTTTTATCTATTTATGTCCACAAGTCCTTTCAAAACAAAGCTTTCATTTCTATATAACATTTTATTTGCAATACCAACACGTCATTTTTCAATCCAATAATTAAAAAAATAAAATTTGCATACTTAATTATTTAATAATTTTATATTCTTATCTTAATTTTGTAAAAAAAAATAAAAAAAATATTACTTGGTAATAGAAATTCCAGATGAAAAAAATACAAAATAAAATTTTACTTCCACATAGAAAAGTTATTCATTTATTTTTCACAAAAGTAATGTCTTTAATAATATAAATTTGACATATATGTGTATGACTGTATATATATGTAATCAATTTGATAAATATGCAGAAACTGAAGGAGAAATAATAAAAATGTTGAGGGACTCCAGTCGACTTTCTGAACATGAAGTTAATTCACTGTTGTTTAAATAAAATAACGTAAGAGAAGTCATTAAATAAACAAACAAAAAAATTATAATAAGTGTTTTATTTTAGAAATTTTTATTCATGAATTCATCAACCGTGAATATTTATTTAATCAAATTGGAGTGTAAATGTTGATATTTTTATCTATTGCCAACTATGCGAAAAATACCAGAGCCGGGAATCGAACCCGAGCACCTCCGCTTAATGCACAGATAACGCATCCATGCGTTAAGCGGAGGTGCCCGGGTTCGATTCCCGGCTCTGGTATTTTTCGCATAGATGTTAATAAATAAAAATATCAACCTTTACACTCCAATTTGATTAAATAAGTGTTTGATTATTTGCTCCCAAATAATATATTGTTTAAGGGAATGGAATGCATCCAAATTCTTTTGTGTATCTCTGTAAAAGAACTAATAGTGTTAGATTCACCAAAATGTATACAGTTTGTGTGACATATAATTTGTTTATGAATTCAAAGCTCAATCAAATGAGCCTTCAGATGCCGTCATATTTTAAATAAATTTAGACTATAGGCCATAATATTACAGAATTTTTCGTTATTTCCCTGTAAAAAAACTATAAATGCTAGATTCACCAAAATAAATCTATACGATTCATTCGACAGTGACTGATAACATGTATATAAAATTTTCAGCTGAATTGAATAAGGAATTCAGATACTATCACACTTTAAATTATTTGAGCCCATAGACTATAATGATAAAGATTTATCTTTCTGTCCTGGTTAAATAAATAAATAAATAAAACTGTGCTAGATTCTCCAAGATGTATACAGTTTGTACTACGATAACCTATAACATATGCACCAACTTTTAGCTCATTTGAACAAAGCATTTAGACAATATTGTGTTCACTCTACTCAGATATACATACATTATCGTAAAATAGCAAAAATGAACTTATGGAACCTCAAAACATGTAGATACACCAACATCACAAGTCAAATTTTTGTCATGATTACAATACTTTCCTTTCCTCTGTATTTTCAGAAAGTAAATTCCATGAAAGATATGTGAATCATTCATTTCTTCATGCTTAATAACAAATTTTTTAAAGGTGTTTACAACTATGAGGGAGGAGATGACAATGCAGTTGAAAGCAGTGGGGGAAAAAAAGGGGAATTAAAATTGAAACTATAAACTATCACTTTTGCATCCAATCCACCCTTAGACATAGATATATTTATTTATTAAATATCGTTAACTTTGCATGTCTATTTCAATCATTCATGTCTATTTTGAAATATTTAAGTTGATTTTATTCACATACACAGGGTTCAGGAATTTATTAAAAAATATGGTCGCCAACAAAAAATTCTGGTAGCCCATAAAAAAAATATTCTCCGTTTTCTTTCTTTTTCTTTTTTTCCGTTTCAAAATTTACTTGAATATAGAAATTAAGATTCTATATACTAATTATTATACCAACTAAAAACCAATTATTTATTAAACTTGAATGATTTTTTTTTACATCAGGAAACACCTGTTTAAATTTAACATCATGAAACTGGTTTTATTATTTTCACTAAATCAATACACCATCGGCAATGATACATCATTACACAGGTACAACAATTCAGCAACAGGTCGATAGCATGCACAGACAGGAGAACCAATTCCCTAAAATGATGAAATAATTTAACACCGAGTTGTGAAACATGCACGGAGATGTGTAAATTCCCTAATTTAACACAGTGTCTCAAAAAGTGGTGAGAGAAGCAGGAATCAAAACAGAGAAAGTAGAATTGGATCCCGATTTTGGGACCAATTCTTTCACCAAAATATATATTTTTAAAAAAAGTTTCCTTAAAGTTGAAAACATTATTACTAGTTTAAAAAAATATTGGTCGCCAATGGCAACCAGGTGACCGTATTTCACAAGCTCTCACATATATACATAATGATAAAGAATTGTTTTATATATATGGAAAGAATAAAGGTAATTTTTAATTTAGTACTCGCAAATAATTAATAGTGGACAAAACGGTATTTTGTCCGGGACGGTTTTAACCAGGTTTTTTCCAGTTGTGGAAAAAACCGAACAACTCTGGTAGAGAGTGATAAATTATTTATTACAACTGTCCAATCTCTTTGAATATTAAATGTATTTGTTTTAAACTATAGTATAATGATCTATGCATTCTTGTCATGCTTTCTGAAAGTATACTCTGAATCTGGAAAAGTGTTGATTCATCTGCAAATTTAAGACTCCGAAAGCATCTCTGTGATAACGATTTAGAACACCACATTTGAACTTCATGCTATAACATAATTTATTTCTTCAAATATACTTATAAGAGACACACTCAAATCAACTGCTGAAAACATGTTTTTTGGATTCAGGGAGCCTCAAAATTTGTATGTATAGCAAATTAAATTTCTAAAATTGGGCCCCAAAACAATACTTTCTCTACTGTATATATATGGGTACGAGAAAGTAAAAATATATTTTCAATTATTATTTCCTTCTACAAGTGTTGGACAAAAAGAATGGAAACACATTCGCTTTTTCACATTTTGTTGAAGATCTTGAAATATACTTAATTTGTTGTTCTTTAATTTTGGGAATAAGGAAAATATGTCTTTCCTCGTATTTTTCAGGAAAAATTTTGTTACAAAGGCCCTTGGTGGACGAACGGCAAATCCAATAAAATAAAAAGTATTAATGATTACCCTGTATCTGGAAAAGTGTTAATTCATCTGCAAATTTAAGATGTGATTATAAATGTCATATTTTCTGTGTTCAGAATTTTGTGAGGATATCTTGAATTTAAGGAGTTATTAATCTTTTATTAAAAAATGCAAAATTTTTTTGCAAGTTTTTACTTTATGACTAGAAGGGTTTTTCTCCAAATTTCATGAAACTCAGAAAGCATGACATTATATACCTAGATCATTATACTATAATTTAAACAAATACATTTAATATTCAAAGAGATACAGACAGTTGTAATAAATAATTTATCAATGTGCATGCACAGACTACAGCGAAAGAATTTTGATATAGTTTAATACTTAACTGTCTAGAGTGCCTTATAATAAAAATTCAGTTGAATATTATGAAAATTCATAGATATGTTGGTGATTAAATGAGCTGTTTTCTAAAAAGGTCTTTATGATAAAAGGTCATTCATAAATGAAAATTTTTATCAGAAAAAAAGTATATTAGACAATAAACTTAATACAATATTTGTGATTCATTTTTTTTTTTTTTTATTTTTTTTTTTATAGGTATGTACTACATACAGGGCTTGATTATCGCACGGGCACCCGGGGCTCGTGCCCTGGGCACGAAATTTCTGAGGGGCACAAAATTTTACTAATGGTTAAAAATACCTGATCTAAATCCCCTAGTTTTTTTTTTTTTTTTTTTTTTCGTTTTCTAACTCAACTGTGTTTTATTTTTATGAATAAAATTTTAAAATAAAATCTTGATTGATACTGCACATCAGATCATTTGAAATACATGAAATTGTACAATTAACGTACAGTGAAGCATGGATAATACGGTAGCATCTATATTTGGCTGAGTTAAGTAATTTTATTAAAGCCAAAAACAGAAACAGATTTTTTTTTTTTGGTCAAATACTTTTTCCAGTCAGTCTGCCTCGCCCACTATAAATTGTAATATAATAATAGGAGTTTATTTTATTTATTTGGGGGGGGGGGGCACAAAAAAAAAGTGCCCTGGGCACAAAATTTTGTTAGTCGGGCCCTGACTACATACCTATATAAGAAAAAGAAATATGAAATTTTTTTCTGATACAAATTTTCATTTGTGAATGACCCCTTATTAAAAAGACTTCTTTACAAAACAGCTGAAAGCATCTAATTTAACCACCGATATCTGTATGAATTTTTGTGATATTCAACTAGAATTTTTTTTTTTATGAGATGCTCTATACATTTGAGTATTGAACTATATCAAAGTTCTTTTGCTACCATCTGTGCATGCGCAGTAATACATTATTTATTACATCTGTGCATATCTTTTTGAATGTTAAATATATTTTAATAATTTAGACATTGTGACAAAATCTTTGTCAAAAAATATGAGGAAAGGCATGTTTTCCTTATTCCCAATATTCAAGAACAGCGAATTAAAATTAAATATTTTTCAAGGTATTTAACAAAACGAGAACGTGTTTCCATTATTTTGTCCAACACCTGTATATTAAATAGAAAAAAAAAAGATCTTTATCAAAGATTTAAATGTAAAAATATATATTTTTTCAATATATTTACACATTTTGAGGAGTCCCCGGAACACAATATGACCATTTTTAGAAAATGCCTATGTGTGTTTGTAACAAAAATTTTGTAACAACTCTAGCCTAAGAACTAATACATAAATTTCATATAAAAAATATACAAATGATATCGATTTGAACAATGAATTACAAAAATCAAAGTTAAAATCATTCCCCCAATTTGGAGAAATTTTTATATGGATTGGGGAAAATGTTGGAAGTGAAAACATTTTCTGCACCACCTGTTAAGCGATTAACAGCAAAAGTTGATAGGCACTATTTTATATCAAGTTGCATCTATACTTGACTATATGCATTTTTGTGCAGTAGTTCCTGAGATATAGCTTCCCCTTCAACTGTTGAAATCAATATCATTTGTATAGTTTTCTGCAAAATTTCCCAAGATCCTAGATTGGACATATTCTGCACCCCTGTGGTGCTGTTATGAAAAACGTACACCATTTAAAGTAGGCGGATGACATTAAAAGTTGGTAGACTAATTTAGGTCAAGGTGCATCTATGTATTAAATGCAATTTTGTACCGTAATTACTGAGTTAGTTGCCACAAAATTTTGTCACACAGACAAGCATTTTCTAAAAATGGTCATATTGTATTTGGGATTGTAAATCCACCGGAAGCCAAAAATTTTTACAATTCCAATATTTTCTTCTATTGAATATGGAAGAAAGTAATAAGTAAATGTTTTATACTGTTATAATTTTGAACGAAACATATTTTTTACTTTATTCTATATTCAATAGAAGAAAGTATTGGATTCGTAAAAAAATTTCGACTTCCGGTTTTCGACAGATTTACACGTTTTGAGAGGTCTAGAACACGATTTGATCATTTTTAGAAAAGTCCGTCTGCGTGTGTGTGTGACAAAAATTTTGTGGCGACTGTATCTCCTGAACTACTGCTCACAATTGTACCCCTTGACCTAAATTAGTGCCTATCAGCTTTTTGTGTCGTGCAGTGCCACGACAATTCAAAAGAAGTCTCAAGAACAACTGCACAAAAATGCATATAAATTCATAAAAAGATGCAACTTGATATAAATTAGTGCATATCAACTTTTACAGCTCAACAGGTGGCACTGCTATGCAGCAATTTCCACAATTTAAGAAAAGGCTATATCTCAGGAACTACTGCATAAAAATGCACATAAATTTATATGTAGATGCATCTTGACATATGTTAATGCCTATCAAGTTTCAGTGTCAACTGCTCAACAGGTGGCGCTGTTATGCAGCAATTGTCACAATTTAAGGGAGAGCTATATCTGAAGAACTACTGACTACTGCGCAAAATTGCATAAAAATTTATATGTGGATGCACCTTGACATGAATTAGTGCCTAAAAGCTTTTGGTATCAATCGCTCAACAGGTGGCGCTGCTATATAGCAATTTCCGCAGCTTAAGGGAAAGCTATATCTCAGGTTCTCTTATATATAATGAAACAAAACTTGATATGCAAATAAGTTTTTATGAGACATTATGCCGATTCAATTTGTATGCATATAAGCAGTAGTTGCACCAGAAATTCCCCGACGGAGGGGACACCACCTCCCAGACAGGAAGGCACTATATAGAGAGAGTTTATTATATGAATATTTATCCAAAACTGCAATCTTGTTAATATTTGCACCATTCCATCTGTTAGTACTCCTTGTGGTTTTGGAGATCATTGTGCCATTCTCTGAATGTATAACTTATTTTCTTTCCACAAAAAAAATATATATATATGTACAGGGTGCTTAAAGGAATATTCTTAAAAAAAATTAATCTTCATATCCGTTGATCACAGGTAGGTATATATACAGTGGAATTTTCCTGGGGGAAGGGGGGGGGGGGGCACCCATCGTGCCATAGAAAATTGGCTCTCCAGAGAGGTGGCCTTTCAATAGAAGTTGTCTTTCTATTCACAGAGTAAATTACAGAACATCAATGCCACCTATCAGCTCATATGCACCTAAATTGAATCAGCATATTGCTTTAAAATGACCCTGTCATGTACCAAGTTTTTCTAAGTATATATGGTAGAATCTGATATATAGCCTTCCCGTTCACAGGAAAAATTGAAGCACAGGAGCGTCACCTATCTATCTGTATGTGCTGAAACTGATTCCATATATGTTTCATAATGGCCCTGTCCTATACAAAGTTAAGTTATATGCAATAATGTACAATAGAATCTGAGATATCGCTTCCTCTTCCCGGGGGGAAAATAGCAGTCCAGCAGCGCCACTTATCGGCTGCTATATTCCTAAATTAAATCAACCTGATATTTCATAATGGCCCTCTCGCATATCAAGTTTTGTTCGATTATACAAATTTGAACCTGAGATATAGCCTGCCGTTAAATGAAAGAAATTGCAGCACAGCAGCGCCACCTATAAGGTGACTTGGAAAAAAGCTAACAGACACTAATTTATGTCATGGTGCAACTACATACAAATTTATATGTTATTCTGTGAAGTAGTTCTTGAGATACAGTTAGAAAAAAAATTTTGTCACACATAGACAGACAGACATTTTCTAAATATTCATGGTTAAAATGTGTTCTGGACATCTCAAAAGGTGTACATTCATGGAAAACTAGAAGCTGAAACATTTTACGAATCCAATGCTTTCTTCTATTGCTTGCTTCTATGCTTGCTTCTTCTACTGCTTAGAATTGTATAGAAATTTAAATGTAGATACACTTTGATCTAAATTAGTGCCTGTCAACTGTTCAACAGGTGGTGCTACTATACAATTATTCGTGCTGTTTAAGGGGAAACTATATCCCAGGTTCTATTGCGTATAAGACGACAAAACTTGATATGGGAGAAAACCATTATGTGAAATTATGCTGATTCATTTTTTTAAGATGTTAGTTATAGACTATAAAACTGTCTTTCTTTGGATATTTCGTGTTAGTTTTCTCTAAGATAAAACCAATTGCATTCATCATATTAAATAATTTTAATAAATTATTTGCACTTAGTGAATTTGTATAGGAAAATATAGAAAAAAAAAAGTCTTGTGGTGGCCACAACGTACTAATTTCTTCATGGCAATATTGCACAAATAGAGTATTTCAATGCTTATTTTATTTATTTGTGCAGCATTATAAAAATAAAAGATACTTTTATTTAAATAAACAGTTTTTGTAAATTATATTTAAAATCACTTACGTAGCTGTGAAATTGTTTGATATATACGATATACAGTTATTTCTACTTTCTTGTATATTCAATAAAATAAAGGATTGGATTCGTAAAAATTTTCAGTTTTCGATGGAATTATACGATTTAACAGGTCCAGAACAGAATTTAACCATTTTTAGAAAATGTGTGTCTGAGCATGTGACAAAAATTTTATGGCAATTTTGCTTTAGGAACTAGTGCACAGAATTACATTTAAATTCATATGTAGTTGCACCCAGGGCCCGACTTAGACAACCTGGAGCCCCGGGGCAAGCCTATTCTGGGGGGCCCCCTTGCAGTGGCATAAGAGCTCTTTAGGTTGCAGAATTTCTGCATGCGCCTGTAGGGGGGCCCCTTCCAGAAGGGGGGCCCAGGGCATTTGCCCCGTATGCCCTGCCGTTAGTCAGGGCCTGGTTGCACCTTCACATGAATTAGTGCCTGTCAACTTTTGATGCAGATCACTCAAGAGGTGGTGCTGCTAGACTGCAATTCTATTTAAGGGAAAGCTATATCTCAAGTTCTATTATGTATATAACCGAACCAAATACAAAATATGAGAGGGTCTTTATGAAACATTATACTAAATGATTTTGGGTGCAAATCGGCTGATAGATGGCGCTACTGTGTTGCAATTTTCCCTGTTAACGGGAAGGCTATATCTCAGAATTTAAACTGTTGCTATACCGACATTGCGGGAGTCATTCTTTTATAACTGAGGATAGTTTTAATTTTTTTTACTAACCATCCATCCATCGTTTTCTTTGTAAGAAAGTTTCCAATGAAAACAACAGAATTTAGCGTCATTGCAGTATTATTATTCAACTAAAGAGTCGTTTCAAAGAGTTTTAATTTACTTCTCAATCGATAGTAATATTACCAACCTCAAACTCAAGATAAGGAGATACAAATCGAACCCCCCCCCCCCCACACACACACACACACACCTTACTAACGAGGCTGCCCAATAAAACTTACTGAAGATCAAACTAGAGTGATTTCTTTGTTTTAATTCGCTATTTTTGGTCGACAAAAACAGAGAACTCATTTTTGTAAGCGGGGCTAAACCTTACAACGCACAGTTATTTGATTTTTGTTTATTTGCTGTTTCAGCACTAAAAATTCTGTATACTTTCGTCAGTGACTCTAAAGAATTGTAAAAATTGGAGATTTTTCAGTAAAGACTAATATTTTGACTTTTCAAACATACATATGTAAAGAAAGTATTGTAATCATGTCGAAAATCCGAATTCGAGATTTTGGTGTATCTATACGTTTTGAGGTCCCCTGAGTCCATCTTCACTATTTTTACGATGATATATGTATGTGTGTGAGTGAACGCGATAGCGTCTAAATGCTTTGTTCGAATGGGCTGTAAGTTGGTACGCATGTTGCAAGTCACCGTAGTACGAACCCTATTGATTTTGGTGAATCTGGCAGTTATGGTTTTTTTACAGGGACACAAAGAAAAATTCTTTATCATTATGGCCTATGGGACCGAAATATTAAAACTGCGATAGCATCTAAATGCCTTATTCAAATGTGCAAAAAAAATATACACATATTATAGGTCACAGTTACTCAATCTGTATAGATTTTCGAGAATCTTTATAGTTTTTTTACAGGGACACAAAGAAAAATTCTTTATCATTATGGCCTATGGGACCAAATTTTAAAAAGTGCGATACCGTCTAAACGCCTTATTCAATTGAACAAACAATTTACACACATATTATAGGTAACAGTTTCACGATCTGTATAGGCTTTGTTGAATCTAGCACTTCTAGTTTTTTTTACAGAGACACAACAAATAATTCTTTATTTTTATGGCCTATGGGGTGAAATTATTTAAAGTGCGATAGCATCTAAATGCCTTATCCGTTTGAGTGGAAAATTTATATACGAGTTATAGGTCACTATCACACAAATTGTATAGATTTTGGTTTAACGAGTTTTACAGGGACACAAATAAATATTGTTCATCATTAAGACCTATATTTAATAAAAAAGCACCACAAAACTGGCGTTGTAAAAAATATTACTTACAAACTTTGAATAAACACCATAAAGTGCAATAAACTCGCAACAATTGTTTCGGGTCGAAAAAACACGCGACCCTTCATCAGGCGAATAAAGTAAGCACGAGTGCGGCAGTCATAGCGTTGCCGCTTTGGTACACGTGGCTATTATATTTACTGACAACAAAAGCTGAAAAAGCGCCATCTATCGATCATTACAAACGCGAATTGTTTTTGCGTCAAAATTTCGAAATTCAGATTTTGTTATATTGACACGTTTTGACACAGAGACATTGAGAAGTCAAATAACATGTCTATGGGGAAATTGCTGGTAAGTACAGTGTAACATCTATAGGCTGACTTAAACAAAACGGAAACAATAAAATTTATGACACTTATAAAAGTATGGTTTGAAGATTGTTGTATGGAAATCATTCACCATTCATTTACAGGGCTATACAAAGTACTTGGATATATTGCGGCTATATTTAAAAGTTTCTAGAATTGTAATTTCTTTTGTGTTAGATGTATTTCAAGTAAGACTAAGCTTAAGTACACAATATTATTTATAGTGCATATTATTATAGACATTGCTACCCAAAATTAAGCTAAACATTGTTTTGTATTAATGCCTTAAAGTTTTTCTTATCATTATGGCCTATGGGAAGAATTTGTATGTAACGCGACAGCAAAAATCACGCTATTCACTTACAATTTGGTACACATGTTTATGAGCCACACGGAATTAGCTGTTTGGTTTTTGTGTGTATTCCATTTGTAGTTCGTGTAGTGTACAGGAAGACATAAAAAAATTTCTTATCACTACAGCCTATGGGCATAATTTATATGTAACGCAATAGCGGCGGCAAAAATCCACCTATTGACACAAATTGGCACACACGTTCAGACTCTGCATAGAAATAGCTGTATAATTTTTTATGTCTATATTGATTATGGATTGTGTAACAGAGACACACCAGAATTTTTCTGACCATTGCGGCATATGGGGTGAATTTCGCTTATACCCATTTTAACATCGTTACTCAGCACCTAACAAAATGAATTTAGCGTACATTACTGAGATGCTTAAACTCATGTTTTCTGCAGAAAATGTATGTGCTTAGGCTTCCTATTTAATGTACAGAACCTCGAAGAGTGCTCTCGAAGAGTTTGCAACCGGCTGAAGTAAGGGCGATCGGGCGATATGAGCTCACCAGATGAGAAGGCTTGCCAGGTTTGCAGATGGGGACAATTGTGGTCAGCTACTAGGAGGGAGGAAGGTCCCCAAACTCAAAAGTGAGGTTGAAGGTGTCTAGTAGGCATTGCAGATGATTAATGGAGAGGCTTTTCAGGAGTTTCACAGAGATTACAACCGTGCTGGGGGTGGTGGAGCGAGCGTGCCGAAGGGCATACTCAGTTCATCGTAGAAGAAGAGGGAGTCAAGATCTTTATCCCCGTCACCTAAGTCGTAAGGGATAATACGCTCTTGTCCAGTCTTCGAGAAGTGAAGCAGGAAGGCTTGAGCTTGGGAGGAGGCCGAAGCAAGGGGTGAAGGATTTGTTATAATGTTATCACCCTGGACTGTGTTTTTATTGGACAGCCTTTTGAGGATCTTGAAGATTTTCTCGCTGGAGCTAAAGTTCCGGCATAGATTGTCCCAAAAAAGCCAAGAGGCCTGCTTTAGATATCGACGGAGCTTGGCGGCGTACCGTTTGTATATGAGCCAAACGGCCCTGGAACAGGAGGAGCGTGCGAGACGCGAGACGTAGATGCTTACACTTTTGGGCTAGTAAGTGGTAACAGGTAGTGTCCCACCAAGGACAGCTGGGACGGTAGGAACTACGTTGATAAGTTTGAGTATCGATGATAGCTTGAGAGCAGGCATTTTCAAAGTCTTCGTAAGACTGGTTGAGAAGCTAGGCAAGGCTGTTCAGAACGGCGCCCGCTTTGGACCAATGGGTGTGCTGGTGACTATGATCGGAGCCGGAGTGAGAGAGATTGGAGATAAGGAGGATGGGGTGAGGATCGAAATCGTAGACATCCAGGGTGAATATAAAAATTGAATAAAGGAAAGAGAGAAGGTGACATCATGGTGAGGTCCAGAAGGGATGAGGAGCCACTGGAGCTAGAACGAGTTCGGGGGGGGGTCAAGGTTCAAAACGCACAGGTTTTGCGAGCTAATCCATTCAAGCATTTGCTGGGTTCTCAGGATGGTTTGAAGACATTTCATCACAATTTTGATCCTGCATGGAGGGGATTGCTCCCCCACTTTGGTGACCTCCCAGAGGTACAATCTAGATGGGAACATGGAGGATACTGGAGTCATGACTGATTTTACATGCACCAGCCAAAATTAGTGTACGCAATGGTCTTTGGCCGACTTGAGTACCGAACCTGCAATCTTCCAATTACGAGCTCAGTGCACTACAGACCAGCCTTCCCATAAATGGCGAACATTTCCGCATAGTAGTGCCTTCTATTGTTTGATATGTATCTAGATTGAATTAACATAATTTTTTTTCTAGTCACCATCTGACATATAAAGTTTGGCTCCCTTATAGAATAGAGTCTAAGATACAGTCCTCCTGATATAATTTAGTTTTTTATCTATAACTGCCACAAAATTTTAGCTATACATACCGGCAGATCAAAACATGTTCATGGTTCTTAAAAGATATAAAATTGTCAAAAACTAGAAGTTGAAAATTATTAGGATAACATTTTTTTATGAGTGAAACTCTGAAGATCACCATAACGCGGCAGCCATTCCCTCTGAGGAGTATAAAAAGTATCACTGTATGTCTCCAGTCCAGACCACCCTTGATGGTAAGTCCTAGACCATCGCCATACGGCCATTTCGCAGCTTTAGTGCGACTTAAAACTCAATCAACATCGGCGTAAACGTGTATAACATGTCATTTCAGAGTGCCTAAGATAAACAATAAAGTAATCCTAACTTTTAATTTAAAAGTAAAAAGAAAGGCATTAAAAACTCAAATAAAAGCAGAAAAATCTGCGATATTGGTAATGAAAGAGCCAGGAGGACTTTAAAGAGAGAGAGTGAAAGACTGGAAGAAGAAGAAAAAGAAAAAAAAAAAAAAACACTAACAAGTCTTCTTATGAATATAGAATACTGCTGTAGTTCAGTGTGCAGAAAGTCGAACTCGTATACGGATGCTTGCGGATTCATTTCCTTAGCTTCAAAAGACCGCTATTTACATTAACAGTGGCTGGTGAATGTAAGATTCGTCGTGGCTGAAATATCCTCCGTGAAGTGATACTGAAGCAGGAAGCCATCCCCTCCGCGGAAGATCAAAATATTATAATGGCTTAACTCCAGACCACCCTCAGAAAAGAATCCAGGTCTTCGCGTATAGACTACTAGGCAGTTGTTTTGTGACGTTAATTAACCCAACCCATAAAGTGCTTGTAGTGTTGATCAGTGATTTTTAGATACTTAACTGTCTTCCGCCTTTAGTTTCATCTTAATCTTAATAAAGTACCTTTATAAGAACACATAGCTTATAATGCGGAGGAGGTTTGTTTATTATTGATTTTGTACATTAAGTTGATCAAATGGCGAAGATGGAGGCCGACGGAAATTTAGCGTGACTTTCTCACAAGGATCATTAGAGACAGTCTTTGTAAGTCTTAAGTTGTAAATATGTAATATGTTGATCAAATAGCGGACTTCGAGTTAAGCATACAAATCTGATATATATGTGTTATCAATAAACAAACAAACAAGTTGATCAAATAATAGGTTAACTTTCGCGAGTTTTAAGTCGTATAAGAGCTATGCAGTTGGCAATTGACGATGGTCGGAGATAAATCTCTAGCGGTGATTCAGAGACATGCCATCACTTGGACTTGATCTTCCACTGAGGGGATGGCCCTTTTGCTTCGGTAGCTCCTTGAGGTATTAATTTCGTGGCATTGTAACCACGACGGATTTTATGTGTACCACCACCAGAATGAGTGAGCGCTGCGCGCAAATATTCCTTCTCAAATCAAATTTTTAATCTTAAGAAAAGAAAAGAAAAAAAATCATTTTTCATGGGGTACAAAGTTGGGCCGGGTCCCCACTGCCTTCGGCAGTGCAGTTCCGTGCGCGCTGCGCGCGCACAAGTTAAAGAATTCACGCGCTGCACGCCCGCATTCCTTCCCTGACACTTCGTGCCCCCTGAAAAAAATCATGTCTGATCGGGTAAAAAATCTCACCGGGTCCCCACTGCCTTTGGCATCGCCGACTCATGCGCGCTGCGCGCGCACGTATTCCTTCTCAAATCAAATTTTTATTCTTAAGAAAAGAAAATTAAAAAAATTATTTCTCATCGGTTAAAATGTCGGACCGGGTCCCCACTGCCTTCGGCAGCGCAGTCCCGTGCGCGCTGCGCGCGCACAAGTTAGGGGATACAGGCGCGGTGCACGCCTTTTTCTTCCCCTTCTAATTAACCTGCGTATACCAATTTTGAACGATCTTACTCAATTAGCTGAGATGCAAAAGAACACCTAATCAGGACGCCTCAAAACGTACAAATCTGCTGAAAACTTTCGATAATATAAAAGAACTTTACAATATCTTTCGAATGATGTATTAAAAATAATTTAATCATAATTAGAAATTGAAATAGTGAAAGGACGATGAGCGCGACCTGGGATCGAACCCGGAACCTCCCCCAGATACTAAGGGTAACCATGCAGTCCAATGTATG
This sequence comes from Salticus scenicus, assembly GCA_963930645.1. Taxonomy (NCBI): domain Eukaryota; kingdom Metazoa; phylum Arthropoda; class Arachnida; order Araneae; family Salticidae; genus Salticus; species Salticus scenicus. The sequence continues at coordinate 267,797,834 of OZ005658.1, forward strand.
TGTGTATGTATCTTCGATAATTTCAAACGAATTTATCGGTTTTTTTTCCCTATAAAAAAAGAAAGAAAAGATGTGATGAGTTTTAATAGCTGAAAAAAAGATTACTTTTTCAGGACACCTCAAAACGTGTAAATCTGGTGAAAACTTTCGATAATTTAAAAAAAACTTTAAAGTATCTTTCGAATGATGTATTAAAAATAATTTAATCATAATTAGAAATTGAAATTTGAAAAAATTACAGCGCCATCTGGCGGTACAAATTTCTGTATTCCACTGTTCGATTTCAATTCAATAAAGCTTTCCAATGATGTAATACATATGAAATTATTTTAATTAGTAGCTGAGATACAAAAGAAAACGAATCCAGGAGACCTCAAAACGTGTAAATCTGTTTAAATCTTTGAATGATATAAAAGAATTTTAAAATATCTTTCGAATGATGTATTAAAAATAATTTAATCATAATTAGAAATTGAAATATTGAAATTTGAAAATATTACAGCGCCATAAAAGAAATTTCATTCAGGACACCTCAAAACGTGTAAATCTGGTGAAAACTTTCGATAATTTAAAAGAACTTTAAAATATCTTTCGAATGATGTATTAAAAATAATGTAATCATAATAAAAAATTGAAATATTGAAATTTGAAAATATTACAGCGCCATCTAGCGGTACAAATTTCTGTATTCCACTGTTCGATTCCAATTCAAAAAAGCTTTCCAATGATGTATTACTTATGAAATTATTTTAATTAGTAGCCGAGATACGCGTATTAGAATATTGCGATTTTTAATCGCAGAAACAAAGCACGTGACCTCATTTATCGCTGTTTTTTTTTTTTTTTTTTTTTTTTCCCCTTTGCTTCCGTCGAGAGAGAAAGCAGAAATCTCTCTTCCTTGAACTGGTTCCCATAGTAACGAAAAGTGGCAATGAACACGTAATAAAATCTCATCGAAGGAAGGTCGCATATTATATTTCAATGGGTTTCAAGCGTGAAATTAAAAAATTTATAACTCATTCAGTTTTTGAAATTTTCTCTCAATCTTTTGGGAGTTAAATTATGAAAGCGAGATGTATATACAAAAAAAAAAAAAAAAAGAAATGATTTATCTCTAAACGCTTTTGAGTTATAAAATATTTTGCGAAAAAATCGATGTTTCGTAAAATCTAAAAATATGGATCGCTAATCCGTATTTTGTAAAAATGTTTATATGGTTCGAAAGAGGATTAAATGGCCTTTCTTTATATACCAGTTGTTAAGAAATGGAATTGTTACCCTGTCGTACAGGGCGTTTCGAAAAAGACGACCGCGAAAAAACGAAATTTTCGACCCTTTTTAATTTTTTTTTTTTTTAAATATAAAAAATCCGTATTTAAAAAAAAAAAAAATGTACCGTAAGAATCGGTAATAAATGCTCTTTCTCGTCGTATAGGTGTATTTTCGATATTTCCAACAGATCGGAAGCGATCGCTTTTCAAAAACTCACGAAATTTTCCCTCTTTCCTTTTTCTTTCAAGGTGAGCGTTCCCGGGCGAAAATGATGATCGCGTGCCATTTTGAATCGTTTTTTCGTTAGACAATGGTCGACATTTTAATTAATATCTCCGCTAATTAGGGTCGCATCATTTAGCAAATTAGAATAACTTAAATCTGCGATAAATTCTCTGTCCGACGGTACCTGTTCGAAGTCCGTGCGACCGTTAGCGGCGGAGCCTTTTCCGTTTCAAGCCGTTTCTCACAGACACACACGCGTACAGATTTTAATAATATAAGGAGATAGGAACCATTAGCTTCAATACACTTTTTCCAACGAGAAACAAGTTTTTTTATGCCGGTATCATAAAATGTAGTCGTCCTGGAGGCAACAAATTCCTTGAATGCCGCTTCAGCATCCTTTGGATTTCTGAAGCATTTCTTCTGCAAGAAGTTATCGAGATGTTTGAAAAAGTGAAAATCTGTAGGTGAGAGGTCAGGTGAATATGGTGGATGGTCTAAAACTTCATAGTTTAACGTGTGCAGCTTCTGACGAGTGATCATTGAAACTCGCGGTCTAGCGTTATCATGGAGAAGAATAGGGCCCTTCCTATTGACCAATGCCGGCTGTTTACGTGTAAGTTCCTGGTGCATTTCATCGATTTCTCTACAATATTTCTCCGCTGTGATGGTTTCGCCTGGTTTTAGAAAGCTATGGTGAATTAAACCAGCTGAGGACCACCAAACAGTCACCATAATCTTCTTTTGATGGAGTTTCGGCTTTGGGAAGTGTTGTGGAGGCTTGTCAGCATCCAGCCACTGCACTGAATGTTTACGATTGTCGTACAGAATCCACTTTTCGTCACAAGTTACAAATCGATTGAGAAAAGGATCATTTTGGTTGCGAAGAAGAAGGGCAGATGAGATTTCAAAACATTTGCGCTTCTGATTCTCATTCAATTCATGCGGTACTCATTTATCCAATTTTTTAACTTTGCCAATCAATTTTAGATGACGTGAAATGGTTGTAGGAGATACACCTAGTTCTTCTGCATAATCTCTAACAGTATTGCCTGGATTTTTTTCAATTATGGCTCGTAAAACTTCATTGTCCACAACAGTCTTTGGTCTGCCCTGGTCTTCGTTTGTGAGACTCTCATCCCCAGTTTCGAACTTTGCATACCAACGTCGAATGATACGTTCATTTACAGAACCATTTCAAAATGCAGCATTAATGTTTTGGGCAGCTGCTGCAGCATTATGCTTACTTTTCTACACATACAAAAATAGCACTCTAAAATCTCTAGAATTCATCCTACGATTAAAGCTATAAACTTACCACCAAATCACAATATTTTTATTTGAAACACATCAGATGAAAAAGACAAGGTTTTAGCTTTAAAATGATACATAATTAACGACTGTATCAAAAAAGTTTATAAGGAACCAAATCTCAAAAATTTTACTGGTGAGAATCAGACATTTCATATGTTACAACCTGATATTTGTGCATGAACAAAATGTGTTTGAACCATGAGTGATGAAGGAATTTTGTTAGATTAGAAAATGCACCATTTGTACACACACGCTATTAAAATGATGACGTCAATGGCCTGAAATTCCACCTGCTCGGTAATAGCAGTCATTTTCTACTGGAATTTAGTACAGCTGAATCTCGTTAATGTGAATTACTTTTAACATGAAATGTGTCCACAGTTCTCGTCAAAAAGAAGATTAGTTTCTGAGGTACTGATAGCATGAATTGTGATAACAAGAACACTTTTTATCCCCCTTGAGATTATGTTACCAAAGGTTCAACTGTATTAGCCATAGAGCTCATTTGTAACAAGCAGATGAAACATCAAGCTAATGATGTCATACTTCAATAGCATATAATCTGAATCTTCAATTACCCACAGTGTAGCACTAATGCAACATAAATCATGCTCAACCGTGACTTTTCAACATATAGAAATGTTAAAATATTTCCCATATTTTTAAAGATGAAAATAACATGAAGCATTAAACTAAATTAATAAAATTTAAAACCTTACTTGCTTCATTTTTGACCAGAATGTTTTCTGCAGGGCACCCTGTGCTCCTCGGTGGTAACAACTATGTTGAAGTCTTCTCTCGCAAGTGTTCAATGTTTTGAACTTCATTGGGTAACTCTTACCAGAAAATGGTGTCTTTATCTGTCCATACTCGCTGCATTGTTGCCTAAAGACTTCAGCACAGGTTGCTGTCAAGGAGAGCAGGGCACTCAGTTGAAAATATTCTGGCCAAATATGAAGCAAGTAAGGTTCTAAATTTTATTTATTTATTTATCATATGATCAGACCTCTGGGAAGTCACTGAAGCAGGGAAGACACCATCTTCGTGGAGGAACAAAATTGTGATGGCATGTCACCAGAACACAATTAGGGATGTATCTCAGACTATTGCCAATAGCTTAGCACTAGGGCAGTATAAAACTCTTTCACACACACAATCAATATAATTAGATATAATCCCGATGAAGGTGTATGCATAAATACTATTTACCATTAGCTGTTTAAACTGGTCTAAGGCTAGTACTGCCTTTACTTCTAAGGCTAGTACTGCCTTTAATCATTGCAATAGCCTTTCCAATCTTTCCTATAAAGAATTGCAAAATATCTGCATTCAAACCCTCTCAGAAATCCAGTTTCCTTACCCTAAATCACATCACTCTGGTCAGCCTTGGTGAGATAGCACTTGCTGCCACATTCTAGCCAGGGGCGTAGCGTGAAAATTTGATTGGGGGGGGAGACCCGACGTTTGGCGCCCTTTCGTATTCCTCATCTGAAAAAGCCACCTACATACTTTCAAGAGTGTTGCCAACCGACGAGAGGGCCTGTGCCCCTCTCGTCGGTTCATACGTACCCCCCCCCCCCTCTCCTTCGGGGCATTATTCCTAAAATCTGCCAAGAAAAAAAAAATAAAAGGCTGTTTTTTTCCCCCTCCATTTAGTAGCTTTTTTTTATACTTCTTTGGAGCATTTAAACTATATTAATTAAAAACGTAGAGTAATCGGCAAGCAACGAAGTCAGTAAAGGTTTTTTCATGTATTTAGTTTAGTAATTCTTTGGAGTATTCTAAATTTTTTCAGCGAATCTATATATTAATACGCAGACATGAAATTCCTCTTACATTTTTAGCCTATTCAATAAAAGGAAGGGCTTACAAGTAGTATCGTTCGAAAGATATGGTTAATGTGCTTTGCAGAAATAAATACATTTATATATATTCTCGTATGAGACTAAACAAAAGCATATTTCATAGGACAACCAGAGTATTGGTTTGAGATAAAGTAGAACAACTGAAAAAGATTCCCCCCCCCCCCCTTTCTAACAAGTTTAAAGATATTACATTATAATTCAGGTAAAACATAAAACTTTCAAAATAAATTTTAAGAAATGAAAGTAGTAACTGTTCCTAAGGAAAGCAACTTTGTTTTTAGAGTGGATAATACCTAATCTCACCGACAGCCGTGGCCCATGTTACTCTATGGGAAAGTTTGATTTCGTGATTACTCATTACATAATGTATATTTAAATTCTGTTTTCACATTTAGAAAATTTACAATCGTTTATTTATTTTTAATGTAATTCTAAGTTCAAAAATCTGAATTTTCAATATATGCATTTTTCTCTTTCTTTCTTTCTTTTTTTTTTTTTAACCGCAAAATGAAATATTAAAAATTTATCAATTTTTGGAAAATGAGTACGAAAAACATAAGCCTTACACATTTCTTCTGATCTGTCTAGTCTTTCGAAAGAAATTAATTACTTAAAATCTCTTGCTCTTTCTCGAGGCTATAATCACTCTATTATTAATAAAGCTTTATATAAATTCAAGAATCTGAACGTTTTGATACCAAATTGAACGATCACAGTCTCATTCCAGTTGTTTTACCTTTTTATTTATCACTTTCTTTTGAAACTTCTAAAATTCTCTCTCCGTTTGGTTTAAAGTCATTTAGAAACCCGTCAACAAAATTAAATTATCTTCTCTTAAAGATCCCATTCCTACTGAAAACCGTTCTGGCATTTATTTAGTCTTATATTCGTTGTGCAATTTAGTTTATATTGATCAAACAAGAAGGTGTTTGAAATATAGAATAAATGATCATCATCGAAATGTTCGTAATGAAGAGATCTCTAAATCTATTGCTTCCCACTGCTGGGCTTATAGTCTTCGTTTTGATTTTTCTAAAACTAACATAATTTCATCTCCTGTCTTTTATTCCCATTTGAATATCCATGAAGATTTTTACATATTTAAAAATTCAAAAAATCTTCGTAATGATATTTGTTCCACTTCATTCTTGTCTGATGCTATGAAATTACTCACATTAGTTCAATTTTCCTTTAATTTTGAAATTTTTAGATTTTGTTCCCTTTTTTAATCTAATTTACTTAGGTATTTATTTGTTTTCTTCTTTTATTTCATAATTATGTAGGGCTGCCACTAGGCTAATTTGACATGGTGCCCTTTTAAACAGTTTTTAGCATCCTGTGGCCCTTTTTCAACATATTTTAGCACCTGGCGGCCCTTTTAAAAGAAATTTTGGTATAAAGTAGCCTTTTCTAACATTTTAAATGTTTAGAGGCCTTTACATCCCCCCTCCCCCCCCGGCTTTTAAACTTTCTTAGCAGTAGTTCTTCAGCATTTCTGGAATAACAAATGCATACAACCTATATATACATACAAGGAAAATTAGTAATTTACTTTTGTTACGTACAAAAATCATAACATAGAACACCGCAAATTATGCAAATAATGCCCCTTTTTATTGAATTCCCCCAGGCGGCCCTTTTATTTTAGAGTCAGCACTATTCTCCTCACACCAGTATTTATGTTTACATTCATCTGTATATATTTTTGCTGCTCACTTAAAGCGATTTTGTGTGTTTCTGCTTTGACTGCAGCACTTGCGCCTACTTTTTTCGCCTGACGAAGGATCGTGTGTTCTTTCGAACCGAAACAATTATTGCAAGTTTATTGAATTTTATGGTGTTTATTCAAAGTTTTGTAATTATTGCTTTTAAACGCCAGGTCTGTGGTGTTTTCTTATTATGAAATTAGGTATTGTTCACTCTTAAGGAAAAAGAAAATCAGTAATTTATTTATTATTATTATTTTACATATTTAAACCAATTAAAAAAGTTTTTCTTTTTTCCCATATTGTGTGAAAAATATTTTAAGAAATGTAGTAGCCATTGCTAAGGAACGCGACAGAATTACCGCATGCCTTTATGTGGAAGAACAAACTAAAAAAGAGTCCCATTGTCCAAAATTAAATCTTTCTTATACAGAAATTTATATCTTACTTAGGTGTTGGTGTCGGTGTTTGGGAAAAATTCCGAGTGACTGTTCTAGGGTCCTAGGCCTGAGGGGGAATGCCTTCTGTGAAGGTCTTTCTGTGGGATCCTAGCCCGTATTTACGCAAGTTTGGGAGAAAGCCACGGAAAATTCCGAACGACTAGGCCGACAAGCGCGATCTGGGATCGTACCCGGCACCTCACGTCTACCTGCTTGACAGAAAGATTGTGGATTCAATAATCGAGCAAATTGAAGATTATCATGAAAGTCAGTCTCTGGTGCACATAAACTCTGTCGTAGCTGCAATATACTTCATGCTCCGTGCAAATAATACCTCTGGAAGATACTGAAGCGGGGGAGCCCTCTTCCGCAGAAGATAAAAATTGTGATGGCTTGTCTTCGGATCGCCACTGGGGCGTTAATCCCAAACCGTCGCCAATTGCCCAATATGTGCCTATTAATGCGACGTATAATCAGCTTCCTTGCGCTATTTCATGTCACGAAACACTAGTTGAATTCTATAGACTTATAAATATTTCAAAACCCGTAAGCGATGAAACTAAAATAAAAAATTTGCTTAAAGGATCACTTAGAATCAAAAATTGCTAGTGAGAAATCGTTATAACCAAATCAAACCTTATCTAATTTCGTCTTTATACAATAGCCATAACATACAATAAACTGCTTTTTTTTTTTTTTTTTTTCGAGCTAAGGTCTTGAAAAAACGTAATTTTAAATCTTTGGAGGTGAGAAAGCGATTGTGCATACTTACGAGTCAGTTGTAAGTATCTGAAATGGGAGAAGGGCGCCGCAATCGCCTCAGAGCGTGAATTTGCTAAGGTCAGAATTTTCAAGGGTCGTTGCATGGTAAGCGAACATGCTGTTGTAGGTGCCTAAACAGGGAAGGGCGCTGCTCAGCTGGAGTTTGCTGCAAACTTAAAGTGTCCTGAATACGATCAAAGTTTACAACAGTCTTTTGCATGGTAAGCGAACAGACTATTGTAAGTGTTTGAAATGGGAAATCATGCCATAGGCGCCCCCAAACAGGAATTTGTTATAATCAGATTTTTTTAAGGGTCGTGATAACGAAGAGAATTTTCAAGGATAGTTTGCACAGTAGGAAAATTGGTTGTTATACACGTTTAAAAAGGCTGTTTTAGGCGTCTAATTAGTTAAGAGGGCGCCACCTAACGGGAGTTTGCTACAGTCAGACATTTTAATGCGAACTTTTTTTGCTGTTCGGTGAACCAGTTGGTTGCCGAAGGAAGCTTCTGATGCATAAAAATCTTAAGTGTTTTTGGTAACTAACGATAATCAACAAAACTATGATCCACTTTTAAATGAACTTCAAGGCGCAAAACAGCGCCACAGAAACCTCATTATGCCTTTGAAGGTGCCTGAACAGGGAAAGGCGCCGTTCAGCTGGAGTTTGCTACTCTTAAAGGGTCCCGAATACGATTAGAATTTTCAACTGTCTTTTGTACGGTAAGCGAACAGGCTATTGTAAGTGAACAAAACGGGAACTCATGCCATAGGCGCCCCCAAACAGGAATTCGTTATGATCAGATTTTTTTAAGCGTCATGACTACAATGAGAATTTTCAAGGGTCATTTGCACGATAGGAAAACAGGCTGTTTTAGGCGTCTAACTAGTTTAGAGGGCGCCGCAGGCGCCACCAAACGGGAGTTTGCTACAGTCAGACACAACTTTTTTGCTGGTCGGTGAACCAGTTGGTCAGCTTGTGATACATAAAACTCTTAAGTGTTTTTGTTAAATAACGATAATTAACAAAATTATGATCCACTTTCAAATGAACTTTAAGTCGCAAAACAGCGCCCCCAGAAACTTCAATATGCCGCCCTATTTTTTAAAACATTGGGGGGGGAGACTCCCCCCCCTCAAGCTACGCCCCTGATTCTAGCCTGAAAGCATAAACACCCTTGCATGGCTTGGTTCCTCTACTCCAAAGATGAATGGCTTCAATACAAGAACTATGCAGCTTAAACTCCATCACTTTATCAAGTACTTACTACATCTTGGCATAGCATATATCTCATGTTAACCCCTACCTACCTGTATGCATGAAGTTTTCCTCATTCAAGTAAAAATATATTCTTATATATATAAATATCCTTATGTGTATATTTATACTTATTCTATTTTAAACTAGAATTTGAGTTACTCAATTAAATGTATGGTGTCCCCCACTTTTAAAGTAAAAGTTGGAAACATGGGCTCAATTTAGCATATTTAATAATTTCGTCACCGTATCTATAGTGACAGTCTAGGATTCACTCTTAAGGATGGTCTAAAGTTTGATCTTCTATGGGGAGACAGTACAATGAGGCTTTAAAAATCAAGCATAATTTATAACTATGGGATTAATGAAGTACATCTAATTCTGAATGGCAGCATATGTGTGAAAAAGAAAAGAAAACGGGAGAAAAAAAAAAGATTTTTGAGATTTGAATTTTTTTTTAAGTTGCACTCTCACTACTTCTACACCATGAGTAATTGCTGACGGTCAGGGACTCAGCAAATAAGAGTGGTTCAAAGACATGCTATAAGAATTTTGGACTTCCATAGAAGAGATGGTTTGCTTGTTTTGCTTCCCCAAAGGTATAACTCAGGGTAGGAACATGGCGGACATTACAGATGTAACAGATTTTATGCACACCAGCAATCAGTAATATAAATGTCATGTATTGAACATGCAATCTTGATAATAATAAATTTTATTAAGTAAACAAATAGTTTATATACAATGTAGGCATAAGAGAAATTCAAAATCTAATAGAGAAATATATAAAATAGAAAGATAATGCACTTTGTAAAAGTGTGTGCCACTTCAGTATCTATTCACACTAATGGTTCATATACTTGCTATAATATTGTGAACTCAAATTGTACCAAACGTGATTGAGAATTCTTTTTTCACTAGAACCAGGGCACTGTGTTTACAGCAGAGCTGCAGGTTCTCTGCTAAGCATATCCCATAAACACCCCACAGGATTCAAATACTTTTGTTTTAGAAGATTTTTGCCAAAATCGTAAAAACATCCCAAAAAACTTCCAAAATGAAAACATTAAAATTAATTTACATGGTGCTAGGTAAATTGGACATTATGAAAATACTATATACATGTTTAACAGAGAAATTATTGAAACTATTAATAATTCAAATTTTTGTAATGGCAGCAAACCAATGGCAAACATGCACCAAGTGTAGTATCACCTCCTGAAGAAAAGACCAATAAAAGTAAATACCATCACTCATGATAACTGGAAAACTTTGAATAACACCATAAATTGCGATAAACTTGCAACAATTGTTTCGGGTTGAAAGAATACACGACTCTTTGTCAGGTGAAGGAAGTAGACACAAGTGCTACAATCAAAGCAGTTTGGTGTGTTGCCACTTTGACTGCAGCACTCGTATCTCCTTTCGACCCGAAACAAGTTGACAGTTTATTACATCTGATTGCATTATTCAAAGTTTTGCAATTATTACTTTCAAACGACAGTTGTGTGGTGCATTCTTATTAGCATTACTCATAGTTTAATCTAGTAAAAAAGTTTTCTTTTGCATTTTAGACAAAATGCAGTAGTAGTATTTTAGCTTTTTCAAAAGTTAATTTAGCCTTTTGGATACTATTGATTTATTTTTCTTAAATTTTGTATTTCCAATTTCCTTTTTTCATTTGTTCTCTAATAATATAAACCAAGAACTGTACTTGTGATTTAAGAATTTGTTTCGACTTCAAAATAGAAAGAGATAAAAAAGAGAAGTGAAGAGTAGGAGTAGATTATTGAGTAATACTAGTGCTGAGAATGCTTCTATGCAGGAAATTCTGAAATATGACACAGTTTTAAATATTTTAGCATTTAAGTACAACTATTAAAAATTGAAATTAAATCCAAATATACTAAATAATTAACAGTTCCCGATATTTTTAGTGGTTTTGTAATTTTTGCTCACAAATATTTGAATATCAGAGGTTATTAAATAGAAATATTTTATGAAATTATCTGGTTTCTGCTTTTCAACAAATTTTAGTAGAATGATAAAAGAACAAATAGCAGTTTAAACCCTGCTGTCACTACAATTGAAGTTGCTGACCATGGAGGTCGCTACTGATGATGCCAATATCAGGATTTACAATACAGTTCCCATTTCTCGAACATAGTTTTTTAATTTAGAAATTTTTTATTCATGAATTCATCAACTGTGAATATTCATTTTAAGTAAATTGGAGTGTCCACATAAAATGAATATTCACGGTTGATGAATTCATGCTACGATTAATATTGTCTCACCTGTTATATCTGCATTTGCAGACTCGGTGACTTTTGCTAACGAATTTTATGTGAGAAATGCCTAGTTGGTTATCAGCCAAGGTAGCTTAGTGGTAGAGCACCCGTGCATTTAGCAGAGGATTCCCGGCTCTGGTATTTTTCAAATAGTTGGTATATAAAATTATCAACCTTTACACTCCAATTTACTTAAAATAGTTTTTGAATTTAAACCAGTTTTTGACAATTCTCATGTCAAATAACAATCTTGTTAAGATTACTTAAAAGTAATGTTTTTTTAAAAAAAAAAAAAAAAATGGTATATTTAAAAAATTGTAGAAGCATTTAATTCTTTATGAATTTTATTTTCGATACATTACATACTGAATCAGAGAAGGGAACAGATTTTTTGAATAATATCAGTCAACTTTCTGACCTCATTTTTTTTTTTCCAAATTTAAATATTCTTATACTCTATAAAAACTTTTTTTTTTTTTTTTCAATGAAAAAATAGAAGTATAAAATTTTTATTGAAAAAGTAGAATATTTAGCATAAAATGAAAATTTAATTTTAGTAGAGGGAGGTATGTAAAAATTTTCTGGAGAATGTTAGCATTTTTGTTTTTATCCAGACATCACAATCCATCAACCTACTAAAATCTTAGAATATTTTCCCATAATTCATATAGATTCTTTTAATTTCGATAGATACATTTTTTATTTAACAAGTTTTGTACAAACTTGATATGAAGAAATCTTAAAAAAAAAAAAAAAAAAAAAAAAAGATTAGTTGTTATTTTTATACAAAGTTAACAACTATTTTAACATCTTATTTTGGAGTTTAAAAAAAATAAGTTTCAATTAGACTAATATTCTGCAATTCAATAAGACAAATACTGGTGCTAAAAAATCAGAAGAGTGATTATGAAGAACCTACAAATCATATATTCCTCCTCTATTTTAAAAAAATTGAACATAACTTTTAAAAATATTGTGGTTGAGAATACATTAAACAAAAAGCTTAACTTCAGATAAAAACATTTATTTACTTTATTTACATTTTTATTCATTTCATATAATATTTAGATAATTTTGATAGATGAGAATACATTGCTCTTTTCTTCCATCTTCTCTGTCTTTAAAGTTGAATCAGAAGAGGCAAACACTAGTAGATTCTAAAGTGAAAAAGAAAAATATATATCAATACAAATAATAAATGCTGCATTTGGCTTAAATGCAAAAGAAAATGTACTCAGGACACCTCAAAACGTGTAAATCTGGTGAAAACTTTCGATAATTTAAAAGAACTTAAAAATATCTTTCAAATGATGTATTAAAAATAATTTAATCATAATTATAAATTGAAATTTGAAAATATTACAGCGCCATCTGGCAGTACAAATTTCTGTATTCCACTTTTCGATTCCAATTCAAAAAAGCTTTCCACTGATGTATTACTTATGAAATTATTTTAATTAGTAGCTGAGATACAAAAGAAAATGAATTCAGGACACCTCAAAACGTGTAAATCTGTTTAAAATTTTGAATAATATAAAAGAAATTTAAAATATCTTTCGAATGATGTATTAAAAATAAATTAATCGTAATTAGAAATTGAAATACATGTATTAGAATAAAATTTAATTTCCAATTAAAACGTAAATTTTTTGCAAAGTCAATGAAATTTGAACTGCAAGGCTGTCTTGTGATGTTAGGTCTGTATATGAAGTTTAGTGTGCGGCATTCAAAAACTGAAGCCTTTTAAAAATTGCAATTTTTAATCGCAGTTCCAAAACACGTGACCTCATTAAATACCAGCTCATGTTTCTCTTTCCGTTCAAGTTTTTTTTTTTTTTTTTTTCGCTTTCCATCAGACATCATTCTTTTCCATGAAATGGTTGCCGTGGAAACGCCAACGAACACATTTTACGATCTGATGCAATGAAGGTCGTCTTATTCAAATGAATGCTTCAATGGCTAAAATTAAAAAATTTATAACTCATTCAGTTTTTGAAATTTTCTCTCAATCTTTTGGGAATTAAATTATGAAAGTGAGATCTATATACAAAAAAAAAAAAAACAGAAATGATTTATCTCTAAACGCTTTTGAGTTATAAAATGTTTTGCGAAAAAATCGATGTTTCGTAAAATCTAAAAATATGGATCGCTAATCTGTATTTTATAAAAATGTTTATATGGTTCGAAAGAGGATTAAATGGCCTTTCTTTATATATCAGCTGTTAAGAAATGGAAGGGTTACTCGGTCGTACAGGGCATTTCAAAAAAGACGACCGCAAAAAAGAGAAATTTTTGACCCTTTTTAAAACTTTTTTTAAAAATATAAAAAAAAATTGTACTGTAAGAATCGGTAATAAATGCTCTTTCTGCTGTTTGAGGTGTATTTCGATATCTCGAACCGTTGGAGCAGGATCACTTTACAAAAACCCACGAAATTTCCTCTTTGTAGTTCTTCTTTCGAGGTAAGCAGTCCTGGTCGAAAATGGCGGTCGCGTGCCATTTTGAATCGTTTTTTCGTTAGACAATGGTCGACATTTTAATTAATATCTCCGCTAATTAGGGTCGCATTGTTTAGCAAATTAGATAATCCAGATCTGCGATAAATTCTCTGTCCGACGGTACCTGTTTGAAGTCCGTGCGACCGTTAGCGGCGGAGTTTTTGCTGTTTCAAGCCGTTTCTCACAGACAGACACACACACGTACAGATTTTAATAATATAAGGAGATGTATTTCGTTGCTATGGAAACACCTATCGTCTATTGAAAGATAGATTATGTGTTAGAATAAAATTTAATTTGCAATTAAAATGTAACTGCTTTGTTTATTAACCCAAATTGATGAAATTTGAACTGCATGTTGGTTTTGTGCTGCATAGGTTGTATATTAAGTAAAAAAAAAAAAAAAAAAAAAATTGAAGCATTTTGAAATTTGCAATTTTTAACCCCAGTTCAAGATCATGTGACATTAATGACTTCCACATGTTTTGTTTCCGTTCGAGACAGCCGTTAAAGTCATCTGCTGATAGAATGCCTCTTTTTAAGCAATAAGCTGTGGATTTTTTGTCATTTTTCGATCGACATGGGTCAACGTTTTAATTAATATCTCCAAAACTAATTAAAATTTTTAAATTCTGTTTCGAGGAGGACCTCGGAAAGGCTCCAGAGCATCCGTATGTCAGTTCTTGTACTTCTGCGTTCAATAGGGGCTGAATATATAAAAGAACAGACAGACAGACAGACAGACAAACCTTTCCATCACAATCATTCGAGATTTCACCTGATTTACATGTTTTAAGGTGTCCTGAAGGGGGGCAAAAAATTAGAAATTGAGTTAGACCGTTCAAAATTGGTATATATAGGTTTTGGGGGCCTACGAGTCGAATGAGGATATTTTCGAAAGTGTAAAATTAAGGAGGGGCAGGAAGGGTGGTGAAGGAATATGCGCATGCAGCGAGCATATATATGAATTTATGAGCACTATGCATGCATGGGTCTGCGCTGTCAAAGGCAGAGGTGACCCGGTGTGAGTTTTTACCCAATCAGAAATGATTTTTTTCTCTTTAAATTCCCTTTCTTAAGAATAAAAGTTTGTGAGTAATAACATGGAATTTTGAGAAATCATAAGAGTGGTGAAGGAATACGCACACGCAGCGCTCATATATATGCATTCGTGCACACCCATCGTGCATGGGTCTGCGCTGCCGAAGGCAGTGGAGACCCTGTGCAACATTTTTTCCGATCAGAATTTCTTTTACTTTTTTTTTACACACTATAAAAATTAATGCAATTTTGAGAATTCATTAATTACAGTGATTCATTTAAAAATAGTGACCAGCGAAGCAGTCGTAGCCTGCTAGTAACTAATAATAGTAATAATGAAGATTTTTTATACTCTAATCTAAAAATCATATGTTATATGTTGGAAGATTTACCACTTTCAAATTTTGAAATATCAAAGCAATGCAGCCTGAGAAATCAACTTTAAATTAATTGAAAGAATTCTATCAAAAGGGTATTCTTTAAACACAGCTAAGGATCATCCCGATTAAAACAACATTCCAATAAAAATGAATACAGTAGAGTCTCGGTAATTCGAGGTGGACGGGACCGGACGTAGCTCGAATTATTGAAAACTCGAATTATCAAAAATGACAAAATTAATAAAATAGAAATAATATAAACACAATTTTTAAATTTAAGTGTATATTTCAATTAAAAAAAAATGTACTTACATAATGCTATTACATTAATTTCTGAAGATAAGTTAATTACATCTTAAAGTAATTGTCAATTGTTTTCTGTTTAAATACATTGTTCCTTTTACGTGCGGCAATATCACGCCATCTTCTGAGCATCACATTGTCGACTGGAGTCGCTTCAGGCTGTTGTTCTACGTATCTCATAGCAGCCTCTAGCGCAGCAAGACCCTCGCTGTGACTCATACGTGGTGTGGAATCATTTGTTACGTCCTCCTCCTCACTATCATCCTGCTCTACTAAATTAATCATATCAACTATAGCTGCATCCGTAAATTCTAGTTGGTCGTCATTATTTTGCCATTCTTCCACCACAGAAATACTATCTGTGTTTTCGCACCCTGGGATTTTTTTAATAAAATTAAACAACGGCATATCATCTTCACTAATGTCCTGATTAGTATTGTTTTCTGCCCCCTCGTTCTTCAAAATTTTATTCCAAGATTTCTGAAGAGTCTCTGAGGTTATTTCATCCCATGCCCCAGCCACCCAATACACAACGTCTTTCACGGTAATTTTTTTCAAAACATCTACAATGGTTTCTTCACCTTCTATGGATTCTAGAAGAGATTGCAGCAATCTACGGCGATACTTTTTTTTTAAGCATTGTAGAATCCCTTGATCCATGGGCTGAATTAAACTAGTTACATTTGGGGGTAAAAACATGGCACGAATTCCATCGCAATTTAATTCATCTTCATTTGGATGGGAACCCGCGTTATCAAGCGTCAAGATGGCTTTACAAGGTAGATTTCTTTCTTTCAAGAATTTTTTAACTTCTGGAACAAAATCGGAGTAAAACCAGTCTTTAAATATCTTTTGCGTCATCCAAGCACTTTTTTGGCTCTTATACGTAACCGGTAGAGACGATACACAAATATGTTTAAAGGCTCTTGGCTTAGTCGATTTTCCGACAACAACAAGTTTCATCTTATGATTTCCTGAAGCATTTGATGTCGCGAGAACTGTCAATCTCTCTTTGCTCTTTTTGTGACCTGGAGCACTTTTCTCTTCACGTGACGCGAGTGTCTTAGAAGGTAACATTTTAAAATTAAGGCCAGTTTCATCGCAATTATAAAGCTGGTCATTTGTAAGTTTTTCATTTTTTACTATCTCCTGTAATTTCTTGCAGAATTTTACGACGGCTTCAGAATCAGCAGATAATTTCTCTCCACACATCTCTAGTTGCCGAATGCCGTATCTTTTTTTCCACTTGTCAAACCAGCCTACACTAGCAGTGAAATTTTGATCTCCCTCTTCAAATTCTTTTTGAAACAGCAAAGCTTTTTCTTTTAGAATGGGACCTGAAAGAGGGCATCCTTTTTGCCTTTGTTGGGTAAACCACATAAAAAGTGCCTCGCCTGTTTTTTCATAGTCAGATTTTTTCAAAGATTTTCTATCCAATGATACGTCTGAGCACTTGTTACCGGAAAACGCTTCTAATTTGCTTCTGTTTCTACGCCAATCACCAACTGTGACTTCACCTACGCCATATTCGACTGCAAGTTTTTTAAGAGTTTCCCCCTTATCCAGTCTTTTTAATGCTTCTAATTTCACTTTTAATGGAACGAATTTCCTTTTCCTTTTTGTAGAATCCATTATGGAAAAACAATTACGTTTCTGTAAACAGAATTAAAAAATCTTTCAAAAGTGACTTAAATTCCGCGAGCTAGTACCGAACTAATCGAACTGCACTATTTTTAGAATATGGAAAGATACATTTGGAGAAGTGGAAACAGGTGATTGGCTGAAATCGGATTGCACAACTTTCTCTCCAAATTGAAATAGCACGATTCCCTCCCCCCTCCTCCAAAACGCGCACCTGCAAAGAATACAAAATGCGTTTTCTTTGAGTGGAAGGATTTCTTCTCATAGCATGAGACCGGTGAAATAACAATAAAAGATAGAAGTAATTTTTTCATGTGTTGGTCTTTTTTTTTTTTTTTTTTTTTTTTTTTGGTGAGTCGAATTTAACTCGGATTTATGGGAAACTCGAACAATCGAGACTCGAATTATAGAGACTCTACTGTAAATAGTAAAATAAATCCGTCCTTTTGTTTGAGAGCTACAGTTGGGACAGACAGATGACAAATGATTCGTGTATAGAAACATCTAAAAGAATTCAAATACACTGCACATGTGAGCGAAATTTCTAGTAGGTACACTATAGCATTAATAAGCTGAACAAAATGAAATGAAATCAACATATATTTTTTTTTAATATGCATAAAAGCAAGTTTCATATTCAATATAGTATGGAAATCATTTACCATTCGTTTACAGGGCTGTCCAAAAGAAATGGTATATAGCGGGACTATACAAAGAAATTGCTGGACGTGTATTTCAGGTTGTTGCTACATATTATTAACATAGGACAGGACTATATTTAAGTGGTATGTACAAATGTACATAATTTACCAATGACATACAAGGCTATCAATAATTAAGTGAAAACATTCTTTCCTTTTGAGAGTAATTAGTGGAAGTGCTTTATTATACAACCCCTGGCAAAAAGTATCCGATCACTGAAAGATGTGTCTAAGATACGTTACTATAAAAGGCTATTTTTCTAAAAATTTATTACATTTTTTAAAATAAAGTTTTTTATTACAAAAGTATCTTACTTTGTGACATGATAAAAAATAATACCATAAATTGCAATTAATTTTTACAATACAGAGGAAAATTAATATAAAGTATTCAAAGAAAAAAATGTCCGATCATCACATAACCGGGAAAAAAATATTCGATAAATTTCAATTTAAAACTTGGTTGGTCCTCCTTTTGCTCTAATAACTGCCTTTAAACGGCGGGGCATGGATTCAACAACCTTTTCACATAAATGTGATGGAATTTCCTTCCAGCTTTCCTTGATGGCTAGACGAAGTGCATTCATATTGGTCGGTCTTCTCTTTTCTATATTATTTTTCCAAACATTCCAAATATTTTCGATCGGATTAAGATCAGGACTATTTGCAGGCCAGTTCAGAGTCTTTATTGGAGAATTTCCGTTTTTATTTAAGAAATCCTTGACCCGTTTACCTCTATGGCAGGACGCATTATCATCTTGAAATAGGAAATCGGAGGAGTCACCAAACGCTTCCTCGATGCTAGGTATCAAATAATGCTCTAAAATGTTAACATATACTTCTGAATTGATTGTTTGCAACACTATACACAATTTACCAACTCCTTGAGATGTCATGCAACTCCACACCATAAATGAAGGCTGATATTTAGCTTTAGTTTTTAGGCAATCTTCTTTGAACTTTTCATCAGCTCTCCTCCACACAAACATTCCAGGGTTATCCCCAGTTCCTAGACAAACACGAGATTCGTCACTGAAAATAACCTTCTTCCAATCATCAGAAGACCAGCATTTGTATTTCTTGCACCATTGAAGACGATTTTTCTTGTGTTTCTTAGTCATATATGGCTTGGTTTTGGCTTTGCAGAAGTGATATCCTTTATTATTTAAACGATTTCGCACTGTACGTGCACATACCTTTACTCCATACTTTGACCACTCGGCATTCAGTTGTTTAGACGTACACCTTCGCATAGATTTGGCAAGATCAACTAATTTCCTGTCTTGTCTACTTGATGTTACTCGTGGTCGACCGCTTCGAGGCAGATTTCTTACATCATTTCTTAAGCGATATTTCTTCCAAATTTCGCAAACAGTACTTTGAGCACATCCAAATGTCTTAGCAACCTTTCTTTGGGAAATTCCGCTTTTTAAGCGTTTAACAATCAAAAGTTTTACATCATTAGATAATTCTCTCTTTCGAGCCATACTTCAGCAGATGCGAAACTAACTTGTAACTTTCAAACTACAATTTGACCTTTTATACCGTCTTCTTCGAACTTGAACGCATGCGCCGAGTAAAAAAAATTTGCATATATCATTTAACTGTGTTGCTTTTGTTTGCGATCAAATACTTTTTTCTCCACACAATGATGATCGGAAATATTTTTCCTTTGTGATTCAACGTATTTTCTCGTGTAAACTCTTAACTGATATTGTAATTTCTATTACTATTTAATAGAATTTGACAAAATTAGTCATATTTCACAAAAGCATACTCATAGGTTTGAAAAAAGTTTGAATTTGTGAAAAAATAACCTTATGTTTTAACGTATCATAAGCACTGTTTTCGGTGATCGGATACTTTTTGCCAGGGGTTGTAGAATCATTTACACATAATAGTGTCTACAATTCTATAGCATAATGTGTACATAGAATTATGTACTCAGATATTGAAGCATATGTAAATGAGCTGATATTATGGTATAGAATACAAATCCATTATGTCTATAGGCAAAATTTTTGGTAGGTATACTTTAGTATCTATAGGCTGCCCAAAACAAAATGAAAATAACATATATATTTTCATATGCATAAAAGCATCTTTCGTGTAGAATTTGGCATGAAAATCATTCATGATTCATTTATAGGGCTATTCAAAAGAACTGAAATATAGTGGGGCTATACTCGGAAATTGCTGGAAGTGCATTTCAGGCTGTGTATGAGTTATTAATATAGTACTATATTTAAGTACACAATGTGGTGCATTGGTGTATACATAATTTATAAACAGTACTACCAATAATTAAATGGAAATATTTTTTTTTCAATTGAATGTAATTGGTGGAAGTGTTTTACTACATTTTACCACGTCCAGGAAAACTGCTTAGAAAAGAAAATAAATTCCTCATTCTCATACGGCAATTAAAGTTATTTTTTAAGTTAAATTTATATTGCTATTTTTTTGAATAATTATGCATTTTGAAGTTCCTGAATAGTAAAGTCATATTTTTAACGGTTGATTTTAATGCGTGTCTGTTATCAGTGTAACCTAAAAATAAATAATTGCAAGCAAGTCAAACGTTGTATTTTAAAGTTCATATGAAGATGTTACATTAAAAATTTAATCAAGATGATAAATTTCATGCAGTTGTGCAGGTAAAAATTGTCTGAATACCTTGGAATAAACTTTAAAATTTTATTATAGCCTTGGATTCTATAGAAATGTAAGTACTATATTCAAACGGGTGGGCGAGTTGGACGATAGCCATTCCCTTAAAATTATTTGTGAAATAAACGTATCTTAAACTTAGTTTGAATACTTTTTAAACACAGTTTTATATATTGTACTTGTTATCTTATCCTTTAATCTGCAATCTATCTTTATACATACCTGTCAACATCCTAATTAATATTCCGTAGTACATATTGTTAGTCCTGCCCTTTTTTCCACATCAGTAAATTTGAAGAGTAATACCCTAAAAAAGTACGGGTGTGAAAAAAAGGGTGGGGCAAGCAATACTAAGGAATATTAATTAAAATGTTGGCAGGTCTATAAAGAGTATTGAAATGCAGTGTAACAAGGGTGGAAATTTAGCGCAGAACTCATACCAGTATTTGTTTAAATTTTTCCTCTACTTATAAAATCATTGGTTTAAGAAGAAAATTTTGTTTCATAAATACCGGTATGTGTTCTGCATCAAATTCCATCGGTGAGGGTAAGAAAAAAGTCATGCGAGTGCCACATCAGATTATTATTACTATTATTTTGACAAATGTAATAATTTAAATTTTAAATATTCATGAGCAAAATGCCACCCTTATATGGGTGTGCCCTGAGGCGACTGCCTCACTTGCCTCACCCCTGGTGCCGGTCCTAGTATAGGGCAATTTTCATTCACTAGAAACTTTCTTGTTTGGGGGCTGTATATAAATAATAATAATAATAATTGATCTTAGAGACTATCTTTTATACAACTTTGTTACGCATGTCTAAGATCAATATTTAATGATTTAAAGCCAATATTTCTTTGTGCACACTGTATACACAATAATTAATTTGGTAAACATATGCAAATTTCACAAGAAATTCCATTTTTAATAACTGCATAAAAAAAAATATTACCCATCTGATTTCATTATGTAGCACCACAAACATTCCATACATATTTTTGTACAAAAGAGATGAAATAACAAAATTGAAAATATTTTTGAAAAACAAAAATTAAACTATGAAATACTTTTTGGGGGGGAAGAACAACAAGGCATGTCTGTTTGCTCCACATAAGATTAATATGCAAAATGAAAGAGATTCATCAAAGGTCTGCTTTCAAGAAGAAAAATTTTGTAACATGTACTTTTTTAGAATAAAAAAAATTGTGAAGGATCCTTTTTTTTTTAAAAGGTGTAAAATTTTGTGAAGGGTCCTTTTTTAAGATATAAAATTATGTGAAGGCCCTATAATGGATCCAGTTTTACCTCTGGACAACGCCTGATAAACATCTCATTATATCTTGGAGACTTTTCATGATACAATGCAATATTTTGTACATTCTTTATTAGTGTATAAGGTACTTTTCATTCACTGGAAGCTTCTTGTTTGGGGGCTGTATATATATATACTAGCAGGCTACGCCCGCTTCGCTGGTCACTATTTTTAAATGAATCACAATAATTAATGAATTCTCAAAATTGCATTAATTTTTATCATGCGATAAAATAAAAGAAAAAAAATTTCTCACCGGGAAAAATGTCGCACCGAGTCCACACTGCCTTCGGCAGCATAGACCCGTACGCTGCGCGCACGTACTCCTTCACCATCCTTATGACTTCTCAAAATTCCACGTTATTACTCATAAAATTTCATTCTTAAGAAAAGGAATTAAAAAATATATCATTTAGCATCGGGTAAAAACTCACACTGGGACACCACTGCCTTCGGCAGCGCAGACCCATGCGTGCTGCGCGCGCACATTTGAGGATATGCATGCGCTGTACACTCATATTCCTTCTCAACTCAAACTTTTATTATTAAGAAATTAAAATTAAAAAAAAAATCTTTTATCATCGGGGGAAAAACTTGCACCGGGTCCCAAACCCATGCCCGTTGCGCGCCTATTCCTTCCCCACCCTTCCAGCCCCTCCTAATTAACTTACATATACCAATTTTGGATGGTCTTACTCAATTAGCTGAGATGCAAAAGAAAACCTGATCAGGACACCTTAAATTTGTAAACCAGGTGAAATCTCGAATTCCACTTTCGATAATATAAAAGAACTTTAAAATATCTTTCGAATGATGTATTAGAAATAATTTAATCATAATTAGAATTTGAAATATTTAAATTTAAAAAAATTACAGTGCCATCTGGCGGTAGAAATTTCTGTAATCTATTGTTCAATTCCAGATCAACAAAGCTTTCAAATGATGTGTTACTCATGAAATTATTTTAATTAGTAGATCAGATACAAAAAAAAACCTAATCAGGAGACCTCAAAACGTGTAAATCGGGTGAAATCCCGAATTACATTTTCGATAATGTAAAAGTACTTTAAAATGTGTATAAACTAAAATAAGCTTTCAAATGATGTATTACTTATGAAATTTTTTTAATTAATAACTGATATACAAAAAATAAAAAACTGATTCAGGACACCTCAAAACGTGTAAATATGGTGAAAACTTTCGCTAAATTAAAATAACTTTAAAATATCTTTCGAATGATGCATTAAAAATAGTTTAATCATAATTAGAAATTGAAATTTTAAAATATTACAGTGCCATCTGGCAGTACAAATTTCTGTATTCCACTGTTCGATTCCAAATCAAAAAAGCTTGCTAATGATGTATTACTTATGAAATTATTTTAATTAGTAGCTGAGATACAAAAGAAAACTAATTCAGGAGACATCAAAACGTGTAAATCTGGTGAAAACTTTCGATAATATAAAAAAACTTAAAAATATCTTTCGAATGATGTATTAAAAATAATTTAATCATAATTAGAAATTGAAATATTGAAATTTTAAAATATTACAGCGCCATCTGGCGGTAGAAGTTTCTGTAATCAACTGTTCAATTCCAAATCAAAAAAGCTTTCTAATTGTGAAAATATTTTAATTAGTAGCTGATATACAAAAGAAAACCTAATCAGGAGACCTCAAAATGTGTAAATCGGGTAAAATTCCGAATTCCATTTTCGATAATGTAAAAGTACTTTAAAATGTGTATCAACTAAAATAAGCTGTCAAATGATGTATTACTTATAAAAAAATTTTAATTAATAACTGATATACAAAAAATAAAAAACTGATTCAGGACACCTCAAAACGTGTAAATATGGTGAAAACTTTTGATAATTTAAAAGAACTTTAAAATATCTTTCGAATGATGTATTAAAAATAATTTAATTAGAATTTGAAATATCGAAATTTTAAAATATCTGGCGGTAGAAATTTCTGTTATCTACTGTTCAATTCCAAATCAACAAAGCTTTCAACTAATGTGTTAATTATGAAATTATTTTAATTAGTAGCTGAGATAACAAAAAAAAACCTAATCAGGACAATCCCAAAACCTATATATACCACGGTAGTCGGGTAATGGAAGTAAAAAGAAAAAGAAAAAGTATTTTTTAGTTCCTTGAAATGTATTTTGTTGCTATGGAAACTCCTATCGTCTAATGAAAGATGGATTACGTGTTGGAATAAATTTTAATTTGCAATTAAAATGTAACTGCTTTGTTTATTAATGAAAATTGATGAAATTTTAACTGCAGGTTGGTTTTGTGCTGAATAGGTTGTATATTAAGTGTTGTGTACAAAAAAGAAAATTTGAAGCACTTTGAAATTTGCAATTTTTAACCCCAGTTAAAGATCATGTGACATTAATGAGTTTCACATGTTTTGTTTCCATTAGAGACAGCCGTTAAAATCGTCTGCTGAATGCTGATAGAATGCCTCTTTTTAAGCAATATGGATTTTTGGTCATTTTTGCGATCGATATGGGTCAACATTTTAATTAATATCTCCGAAACTAATTAAGATTTTAAAATTCTGTTTCGAGGAAAACATCGGAAAGGCTACAGAGCATCCTTATGTCAATTCTTGTATTTCTGCGTTCAATAGGGGCTGAACGTATAAAAGAACAGACAGACAGATAGACAGACAGACAAACCTTTCCATTTATTATTATAGATAAATTGATCTTAAAAATCACATATTTTATACAACTTTGTTATGTATGTCTAAGATCAAAATTTAAGAATTTAAAGCCAATATTTCTTCGTACACACTATGTACACAATAATTAATTTGGTAAACATACGCAAATTTCATGAGAAATTCCATTTTTAATAACTGCATGAAAAAACTCATCTGATTTCATTAAATATCACCACAAAGATTCCTTAGATATTTTTGAACAAAAAAGATGAAATGACAATAAAATTGAAAACATTTCTGAAAAACAATAATTAAACTATGAAATACCATTCTTGCACCTACTATTATATAAATACATGTAAATCAAAAAACAGACTAAAACGTATTTTACTAAATATTCATTGTAAAATTTGTAAGTTTTTATGTATATTTCCAATAATTATACATATACTGTGAAATATATATATAAACATATACAGAAAGAATTGAGACACCTCATCTCCTATATTATTAAAATCTGTAAGCGTGTGTGTGTGTGTCTGTCTGTGTGTCTGTGAGAAACGGCTTGACACAGCAAAGGCTCGGCCGCTAACGGTCGCACGGACTTCGAACAGGTACCGATGGACAGAGAGTTTATCGCAGATCTGGGGTAGCTAATTTGCTAAACGATGCGACCCTAATTAGCGGAGATATTAATTAAAATGTCGACCATTGTCTAACGAAAAATGACCCAGAATTCATGATTAAATGCTTAAAAAGCGACATTTTTACGGAAAAAGTGTAAAATAAATTAGAAATATCATTCGTATTGTTACAAACAAGATACCATTGGAAAGGGCTTTTTTTTCTTAATCCGATGGTTTAAACGGCTTATCGATCGGACAATTAAATTTTTTAAAATTAACTAAACTATAAAAAAATGTTGGCAACAAATCACAGGAATCTTAGCTTTGCAGACGATCGTCTAGACAGCGGAAACGAAAAAAAAAGCACCTGCTACTGATTGATAAACAGATGGATTTTAAGTGAGATAAAAAATTGAAATTTTCTATTTTCTTCAATTTTTCAAATTTTGCACATTTTATTTAGTACTAGCAGGCTACGCCCGCTTCGCTGGTCACTATTTTTAAAGGAATCACAATAATTAATGAATTCTCAAAATTGTATTAATTTTTTATCATGTTGTTAAAAAGAGAAAAAAAAATTCTGATCGGGAAAAATGTCGCACCGGGACCCCACTGCCTTCGGCAGCGTAGACCCGTACGCTGCGCACCCGTATCCCTTCACCATCCTTATGACTTCTCAAAATTCCATGTTATTACTCATAAACTTTCATTCTTAAAAAAAGGAATTTAAAAAATATATCATTTATCATCGTGTAAAAACTCACACCTGGACCCCGCTACCTTAGGCAGCGCATATCCATGCGCGCTTGTGAGGATATACGTGCAATGTGCAATTATATTCCTTCTCAACTCAAACTTTTATTATTAAGAAAAAAAATTAAAAAAAAAAAAATTATCATCAGGTGAAAACTCGCACCGGATCCCAAACGCATGCGCGATGCGCGCGCACGTGTTAAGATAACGTGCGCTGCGCGCACATATTCTGAAATGAAACTTTTATTCTTAAGAGAAGAAAATTTTAAAAATCATTTCTCATCAGGTAAAAAGTCGCACCGGGTCCCCACTGCCTTCGGCAGCGCACTCTCGTACTCGCTGCGAGCGACTATCCCTTCCCCACTCTTTCAGCCCCTACTAATTAACCTACATATACCAATTTTTATCGTTCTAACTCGATTAGCTGAGATGCAAAAATAAACCTAGAAATTATTTTAATTAGTAGCTGAGATACCAAAGATAACCGATTCAGGAAACCTCAAAACGTGTCAATCAGGTGAAATCTCGAATCCCACTTTCGATAATATAAAAGTACTCTAAAATATCTTTCGAATGATGCATTAAAAATAATTTAATCATAATTAGAATTTGAAATATTGAAATCTTAAAATATTACAGCGCCATCTGACGGTAGAAATTTCTGTAATCTGCTGTTCAATTCCAAATCAACAAAGCTTTCTAATGATGTATTACTTATGAAATTATTTTAATTATTAGTTGAGATACAAAAGAAAACTGACTCAGGAGACCTCAAAACGTGTAAATCTGGTGAAAACTTTCGATAATTTAAAAGAACTTTAAAATATCTTTCGAATGACGTATTAAAAATAATTTAATTAGAAATTGAAATATGGAAATTTTAAAATATCTGGCGTTAGAAATTCCTGTAATCTACTGTTCAATTCCAAATCAACAAAGCTTTCAAATGATGTATTACTTATGAAATTATTTTAATTATTAGTTGAGATACAAAAGAAAACCTAATCAGGACACCTCAAAACGTGTAAATTGGGTGAAATCTCGAATTTCACTTTCGATAATATAAAAGTACTTTAAAATATCTTTCGAATGATGTATTAACATTAATTTAATAATAATTAGAATTTGAAATATTGAAATTTTAAAATATTACAACGCCATCTGGCGGTAGAAATTTCTGTAATCTTCTGTTCGATTCCAAATCAACAAATCTTTCAAATGATGTATTACTTATGAAATTATTTTAATTAGTAGCTGAGATACAAAAGAAAACCGATTCAGGAGACCTCAAAACGTGTAAATTAGGTGAAATCTCGAATCCCACTTTCGATAGTATAAAAGTAATTTAAAATATCTTTCGAATGATGTATTAAAAATAATTTAATCATATTCAGAATTCGAAATATTGAAATTTAAAAATATTACAGCGCCATCTGGCGGTAGAAAATTCTGTAATCTACTGTTCAATTCTAAATCAACAAAGCTATCAAATAATGTATTACTTATAAAATTATTTCAATTAGTAGCTGAGATACAAAAGAAAACCTAATCAGGAAACCTTAAAACGTGTAAATCACGTGAAATCTCGAATTCCATTACTTATGATGGTCGGTTACTGGAATGTGACAGAAATTTTTGGCCTCTGCTCTTAAAATTCAATTCAAAAAATTTTCAAAATGACATATTACTTTTGAAATTATGCTAATTAGAAGCTGAGGTACAAAAATGATATAAACACTATTATAAAACGATTTACGTCTGACTTTTTCGTGGTTTTCTCCGAAACTTGCGTAATTCCGGGCTGAATACTGTTCAAAATCCATAGTATGAAATATGAAAGGAGTATCAGAATTCGAAATTCTGCAAAATATAAAAGAATAAAGGCGTTCTGGGTTTTCCGTTGTTTTCTCCGAAACAACCGTTCCTTTTCTACGTTTTTGCCCCTCCCCCCCTTTCCGTCCCTTCTAATAATTTTACACTTGAAAATATCCGCAATCGATTTATCTTTCCTTGAAACCTAATAATAACAATTTCAAACGCTGTAACTCTTTTTATTTATTTATTTATTTATTTTTCTGGCCGTTTGCTTCCCCCCCCTCCCCCTCAAGCCCTTCCTAATAATTCTACACTTTCAAAAATATTCAGAATCGAAATATCGGGCGTTAAAAAGAAATATTACGAAATTTCAACGGCATATCTCAATTAAAAAAAATAATACAAAATTTAATCTAATTTTTTTGTTTATCCACATACTTTCATGAAAATTTAACAGTAGCTTTATAATATGCTGTCTAGGCCGAATATGAATTCAAATGTAACGTGAATTAAAATTTGAAAAAAATTGAAAATTGCAATATTTTTCTCCACTACAAAACACGTGACATCTTGATCGGTTGCAATCATTTCCTTTTTCGAGGCAGACGATGGGTCTTCATGTCTGGCATTTGAAATGATGTTGCCACAGGAAATTCATACTTTAGTTAATTTTAAAAAATCTAATTGTTGTACCGATAAACCACTTGCACACTTAGATTCAGAAAAAATGCCCCTTTCATTTGGTATCGAAATTGTAACGATCGGACAAATATTTCTAATTTATTTTCCACTTTTTCTGCTTTGAGATCGCTTTTAGATTAGACATGAGTGGACATTTTAATTAATATCTCCACAACTAATTAAAATTTTTAAATTCTGTTTCGAGGAAAACATCGGAAAGGCTCCAGAGCATCCGTATGTCAATTTTTGTACTTCTGCGTTCAATAGGGGCTGAACGTATAAAAGAACAGACAGACAGACAGACAGACAGACAGATAGATAGACAGACAGACAGATAGACAGACAGACAGACAGACAAACCTTTCCTTTTATTATTATAGATATAATATTTACACCACAAAACAAACTTGCATTTCAAATTTCATCGATTTTCGTCAATAAACAAAAGATTTACATTTTAATTGCAAATTTAATTTTATCTTTACACGCCGGACACTTTTGCAATATTCTAATACAGGTATTTCAATTTCTAATTACGATTTATTTATTTTTTATACATCATACGAAAGATATTTTAAAGTTCTTTTACATAATTCAAAGTTTTCAACCGATTTACACGTTTTGAGGTCTCCTGAATCAGTGTTCTTTCATGGCGCTGTAATATTTTCAAATTTCAATATTTCAATTTCTAATTATGATTAAATTATTTTTAATACATCATTCGAAAGATATTTTAAAGTTCTTTTATATTATCGAAAGTTTTCACCAGATTTACACGTTTTGAGGTGTCCTGAATTAGTTTTCTTTGTATCTCAGCTACTAATTAAAATAATTTCATAAGTAATACATCATTAGAAAGCGTTTTTGAATTGGAATGGAACAGTGGAATACAGAAATTTCTACCGACAGATGGCGCTGTAATATTTTCAAATTTCAATATTTCAATTTCTAATTATGATTAAATTATTTTTAATACATCATTCAAAAGATATTTTAAAGTTCTTTTAAATTATCGAAAGTTTTCACCAGATTTACACGTTTTGGGGTGTCCTGATTAAATTTTCTTTTGCATCTCAGCCAAATGAGTTAGATCGTTCAAAATTGGTATACGCTGGTTAATTAAGAGGGCCTGAAAGGGTGGAGAAGAAATAGGCGCGCACCGCGCGCGTATACCTTAACTTGTGCGTGCGCAGAGCACACGGGACTGCGCTGCCGGTTCTGCGCTGCCGAAGGCAGTGGGGACCAGATCCGACTTCTTAACCGAGGAGAAATGATTTTTTTTATTTTCTTTTCTTAAGAATAAAAATATGACTGCAGAAGGAATATGTGCGCGCAGCGCACGTATACCTTCACACGTGCGTGCGCATGGGTCTGCGCTGCCGAAGGCAGTGGGCACCCGGGCCGACTTTTTACCCAATCAGAAATGATTTTTTTTTTTTAATTTCTTTTCTTAACACTAAAAGTTATTGTTAGTGATTCATTAATTTTAGTGATTCATTTGAAAATACTGACCCGCTAGCGGGCGAAGCTAGCTAGTCATTATATTAAATTTTGCAACTCATACATTACATGCAAACAACTGTTGGTAATAACCATTTGAAGAGTTAATACTAGAAAAACTTTTGCATTAATTAATAAAATGTGCATAAAATTAATGAAATAATTTGCATAAAATTAATGAAATAAATACTTGTTACAAATAATTCAAAATAAGAAAATTTTTCACATTGAAAATTCCTTAAGTGAATCTAATTTCATCAATAAAAGCAACATAAAATAAAGTGCTCAATGCAAAGAATTGGTTTGTTACGATGAAAAGTGCTATGGTTTACTTAAAACTTACAGTTTTAATTTATTTTAAAACTTGCCATTAGATTTGTATGCATCAGTGGCAAAATGTTCATTACATAACACAGATAACTTAGATGGCTTCCACGAATTCCTCTTGACGGCTAATACCCATTTTTACAATAATTCAGGTTATTTAAAGGAAACCTGCAACAATAAAGATAAAAATGTAAATACATGCACAGCATTGAGTGTGTTTTAGAGCAGGGCTCGCCAACACGCAGCCCACTACGTAGTTTCTTGCGGCCCGCAAGGAGACTAACGATATTTAATGTTTGACAACTTTGGTTAACGGATCAAAAATTAATAAATACATTCTGATTTTTCGAAATGAAAATACCTTTCAACAATTATGATAGCTAAAGAACTGTTGTAATAGATCCATTATTCATTCTTTTTATTATAGATTTAATTTATAATCTTAAATTTTTACCAATTCTATTGTTAATTTATGTACGAAAATAATTTAAATTAATGTATTTTGCTCTGAATTTTCACCCTGCCCTTCCCCAAAAAATGTATATACATACATGAATCATATACTCACAAACATATATGCACATATGCATATGTACAGTCATAAAATAATAATAATTTCTTTCCCCGACTAATTTTGCCGTAAATTATCGTAAAAATTAGCAGCTCATGCCTAATGATTAGTAATAACATTTAGTTTTTAATGCAATTGCTAAATTTTGTTTAGGGTATCATCTACATATTAAAACTTGCTTTTTTAATTTTTTTTTCAGAATAGTAACACCCATTTTTGACTACATATTCGAATTTCTGAGGTCAAGGCAGTTCAGAAAAAGGTATAGTTTATATTCTTTATATCATGTCTTCATAGAGTTACAAGCAAAAATTGGTCGGAAGTAAATCTCTATACTTAAAAAAAAAAAAAAATATTAAGATATCACACAGAAAAGTATTATACCCATTCAGATAATAATCGGAAAAGAAGTATAACAATTTTAAGTATAAAATAAAGTAAAGTAACGCTAATTAAGAAATGATGTATACATGGAAACTTTCTTGAATAACTATTTTAAATCATACGCATGCAAAGCAATATATGACACAAATGATAACAAGTGACAGCCACCTAAGCACAGCGTCATATATATGCATTCATGCGTGCGCATCGCGCACGGGTCTACGCTGCCGAAGGCAGTGGGGACCCGGTGCAACATTTTTCCCGATCAGAGTTTTTTTTTTTTCTCTTTTTGTTTAACATGATAAAAATTAATGCAATTTTGAGAATTCATTAATTATAATGATTCATTTAAAAATAGTGACCAGCGAAGCGGGCGTAGCCTGCTAGTTATTATTATTTTTTTTGTATTCATAAAATGCAAGTATAGAATCTGCATTCGTGATCATTTTTAAAAATTCTGATTTGCAGTTTGTAATTTATTAATAGTGAATTTTATTGTTTATATCCAACAGGCTGTGCAACTTCAGACTTAGGCAGATTTCTGGTTCTCTATTGTACATCTTTCTTATTCCACACACAATACGTAATATAGCAAACAATAAATTACAGTATATAAATATCTGTTTTACAAAAAAGGTAATTATAGAATTAATAATGTTTTAATATAATTTAAAATCAGCAATAGCAGATGATTCCTTAAACACAAACAATAAATTCATAAGAAACATTTTTTAAACTGTTCAAATGCATATTTTATCATTTTATCGAGAAGTACTGAGATACTTTGTGAAAAATATGTGGGATCAATTTTGAAATATTTTTCAAAAAGTATGTCATCATTTCTTGTAATACACATAAGAATATATGCCCCAGAAAACGTTCCTACAGCCCTGTGTCCATGAACACTGATTTCATGTACACTGATGATATTATATTCAATGCTGCTGAAACAGCTGTCTGAATTTCTTGCTTATTATTCCTTAACACATTTCATGCATTCAAGACTTCTCCTGTATTTGTTTATTTAGCACCAAGTCTGTGATAACAAGTTAACGACAAGGGTCGAGCCAGGCAAAATTTGATGTCTTTTCACAAAATTATACTCTGAAACCAAATTAATTCAGCATATTTTATGAACTTGTAACATAGTGATTACATAACTTAATAATATGATAGCAATCTTACTTTCAGCTTCTTATTCTAAATTTTGAAACACTTATAAAAATGTTTAAAAAAAAAATTAATGATTAGGATCTGTTTATAATCACAACTACAAATATTATTAGTTTCCTTAATGCAATCTCCTTCTATTGTGTTTCATTCAAAGAGTGTAATTTTAAACACACATAAAATAATTTTCATTAATAATATGTAAAAAATATATTTTGATTTAATTTTAATTTTTTTATATGACAGAGTAAATTAAATATTATATAACAAATACCTGAATTTCTATGTGAAAAATATTCTAGCTGTATGTTAGTTTTGTTTAATAGGAAATAATGCCGTTACATTATTAAATCGAGTTTCAAAAATTTTCTGCCGATAAATTGAAACGCCTTTAATTTTTCTTTTTTCAGTGTATCGGATCATGTGAACAAATAAGAACTGACAACAACACTATTTTTACTAACATATAAGGAATATTAATAAATAACAAAAGACAATTTGATAACACTTTTCATTATTTAAGTATGAAAGTTACAGTGTTGTTCAACAGATGGATTGACACATTGACAGACAATTAAACTTTAATTTACATTACTTACAATAATTATGTTAATTACGTTTTTAACTTTTAAACATTTTTATGTTTATGTTATGCTGTGCCAAAACAACATAGTCAGAATCCAAATAGCAGAATTTTCTGCATTTGTCAGCAGCAAAACAAAATTTGTCTGCTATCTGGTAATGCTAGAGGAAGTCTGGTATCGCAAAATGTATTAACAATTCATAAAACATATAAAATTTGCATCTTCAAAACAAAATTAATTAAAAGTATGCAACAAATGCAGTAATCCAGTTACATAACATAAGTTATATTTGTATTTTTTAGTTTGACATTTATTTTTGAGATGTTCAATTAATTAATCTGCAGAGCTTCAAAAAAATCTGCAGCACTCTCTGAAATCCTATACTGTTTCTGCTACTGGGGTCAGAATATATATCAGTTCAAGTATTTTTACATTATCTAAAAATGGAAACACACAGGGTAGTTCAAAAGGTCATGCCCAAAAGGCATGTGCAGGTGTGTCAGGCCATGAGGAGTAAGAATTATTCAGGAATTAGAGATCTGAAATGTGATTGTAAACAAGGATGGCAATAAGCTCTGGCTAACTTATACGCACACACACAAAAAGACATAAGTGATGATGTGCAGCATGCAAGTACGGGGGAACATTTGAGCACTTATGCGTTATAACTAGTCACTTTATGGGTTGTTACTGGTAAGACACAGAATTCACTTTTTCAATAATCTACCTATATAATAATATACCCATTAAAAAATATAAAGTTTATTAAGCACTTGTTTCCTCTACTCTCATATTCATAGGAAATATCTGCTATTTTCACAGATGGAGTGTAATGATACGGTTCTTTGAAAGGAATCCCATATGAGAAGTGGTTAGTTTATATCAAAAGTTAAACAAATATTACCTGCTCTCGCAAAATGTGACCTATAACCCTTTCTGACCTGAAACATTTTTATCTTAAAACATTATATTCTTCTGTTTTTGTAAACTGAAAGAAAAATATGGACTATAACCAACATTTGTTGATTGAAAATTGTACTTCACACTTTCTGCTAATTAGCTCGATCATTCATTTCCTGATTTTATTACACAGGACTGTTCCAGATGCAAAAATGTAAGTGGATGTCTAACCCGCACAATTGTATTTAGTAAACATGCAAAAATGGATTTTTATCTAAAAGTAAAAAATACCTCTTAATTTCTTCATAATGAGCCTTTTAAATGATTCCACTTCTTTTAAACTCATCTTTTCCTTTGGTTACTAATGTTTTTGTAAAGCAAAGGGTTGGCAATGCAGAGGATTTCAAACTAGGTCTCTGACATTTTTCAGCTGAAAAGGATTATTACAAAAATTAGTTTATTAATTTATAGTTTTTTTTTTTTAAGTAATGTTCAGAATATATTCTAAGTAAAACAGCATTATACATTAAAGTATAACCAATAATAATATAAAAAAAAATACATCCCAGAGTGGTAGCGTTTGTTTACATATTTCTTCCAATGTAAACATAGCTATCGTACCTCATTGCAAAGTTAACCAAAAATAAATAACAAAATGGAAAGAATATGTTACAACAATAAATAAATGTTTCGCTTGTATAGAATTTCCTTATATTATTAAAATCTGTGTGCATCTGTCTGTCTGTCTGTGAGAAATGCCTTGTCATCGCTAAAGCTCCGGCGCTAATGGTCGCATCGCCTCGAAACCGGTGTTGACAGATGCAGAATTTCTTCATCTCGACAATTCGCTAAGCGATGCGACCCTAATTAGCGGAGAATTTAATTAAAATGTTGACCCATGTCTACTGAAAAATGACCCAGACTTCATGATTAAATGCTTAAAAAGTGACATTTTTACGGAAAAAGTGGAAAATAAATTAGAAATATCAGTCGTATTGTTACAAACAAGATACCATTGGAAATTGCTTTTTTTTCTCAATCCGATGGTTTAAACGGCTTATCAATCGGACAATTAGATTTTTTAAAATTAAATAAACTATAAAAAAATGTTGGCAACAAATCACAAGAATCTTAGCTTTGCAGACGATAGTCTACAGTCTTGAACGGAAAGAAACACATCTGGTATTTAATGAGGTCACGTGTTTTCGTACTGAGATTAAAAATTGCAATTTTCTATTTTCTTCAATTTTTTAAAATTCGCACATTTCACTTAGTATACAATCCAGGGGTGAAACCTAGCATGCAAAAGCTCAGAAAACTGATATTTGCATACAGATAGAGAAGATTTAATAATGAAATATCATATGGCTACCTGTATTAAATGATATTTGGAGAGTTCTTAATACATTATAAGGCAAATTAAACATTCAAAAAAAGAAATTTCTGTAAAAACAAAATATTTTCATGAAAATCAGAAACAGCAAAAATTTCAAAAACCCTGAATTCAGGGGTAGCCCCTGAAAAGTTTCACCCCTGACAATCTTAACACCACAAAACAAACTTTCAGTTCAAATTTCATCGATTTTGGTCAATAAACAAAAGATTTACATTTTAATTGCAAATTAAATTTTATCTTTACACGCCTGACATTTTATCTATCAAAAGAGGATGCCAGTTTCAAAACGACACAAATACACTTAACGTAAAAATATTTCTTTTTCTATTTACTTCCATTAACCGACTACCATAGATAATGGAATTCGAAATTTCACCTGACTTACACGTTTTGAGGTGTCATGGCTCTGTAATAATTTAAAATTTCAATATTTAAGATTCTAATTATGTTTAATTTTTTTTTTAATAAGTCTTTCGATACACATTTAAAAGTACGGTTACATTACTGAAAGGGGAATTCGAGATTTCACCCAATTTGCACGTTTTGAGGTGTCCTGATTAGGTTTTCTTTTGCATCGCAATAGTGGAATTCAAGATTTCAGCTTATTTGCACGTTTTGAGGTCTCCTGAATGGGTTTTCTTTTGTATCTCAGCTACTAATTAAAGTGTCGAAAGTGGAATTAGAGATTTCACCTGATTTACACATTTTGAGGTCTCCTAAATGGGTTTTCTTTTGTATCTCAGCTGCTAATTAAAATAATTTCATAAGTAATACATCATTTGAAAGCTTTGTTAATTTGGAATTGAATAGTAGATTACAGATATTCGATATTTCTCCTGATTTAAACGTTTTGAGTTGTCCTGAATGGGTTTCTCTTTTGTCTCAGTTACTAATTAAAAAAATTTCATAAGTAATACATAATTTAAAAGCTTTGTTGAGATGGAATCGAACAGTAGATTACAGAAATTTCTACTGCCAGATGGCGCTGTAATAGTTTTAAATTTCAATATTTCCAGGGCCGGACTTAGATTACTTGGAGCCCCGGAGCAAGCTTATTCTGGGGGGCCCCCTTGCAGTGGCATAAGAGGTCTTTAGGTTGCAATATTTATGCTTATGCCTGTTGGGGGGCCCCTTCCAGAAGGGGGGGCCCAGGGCAACTGCCCCGTATGCCCTGGCGTTAATCAGAGTCTGAATATTTCTATTTCTAATAATGATTAAATTTTTTTTAATGCGTCATTCGATACACATTTTAAAGAACTTTAACATTATCGAAAATGGAATTCGAGATTTCACAAGATTTACACATTTTGAGGTCTCCTGAATCAGTTTTCTTTTGTATCTCAACTACTAATTAAAATAATTTTATAAGTAATACATCATTAGAAAGCTTTGTTGATTTGGGATCGAACAGTGGAATACAGAAATTTCTACCACCAGATGGCGCTGTAATATTTTCAAATTTCAATTTCTAATCATGATTAAATTATTTTTAATACATCATTCGAAAGATATTTTAAAGTTCTTTTATATTATCGAAAGATTTCACCAGATTTACACGTTTTGAGGCATCCTGATTAGGTGTTCTTTTGCATTTCAGCTAATTGAGTAAGACCATTCAAAATAGTTATACGTAGGTTAATTAGAAGGGGCTGAAAGGGTGGGAAAGAAATAGGCGTGCACCGCACGCTTATCCCATAACTTGTGCACGTGCAGCGCGCACGGGACTGCGCTGCCAAAGGCAGCGGGGACCCGGCCCAACTTTTTAACCAATGAGAATTGATTTTTTTGATTTTCTTCTTTTAAGAATAAAAATTTGATCTGAGGAGGAATATAAGCGCGCATATAACTTCACACGTGCGCGCGCAGGGGTCTGCACTGTCGAAGGAAGTGGGAACCCGGTATGAGTTTTTACCCGATCAGAAATGATTTTTTTTAGGGGGCATGAAAGGTCAGAGCAGGAATAGGCGCGCGCAGCGTGTGTATCCCTTAAGTTGTGCCGGGACTGCGCTGCCGAAGGCAGTGAGGACCCGGGCTAACTTCTTACCCAATCAGAAATGATTTTTTTTTTCTTAACGCTAAAATTTACTGTTAGTGATTCATTAATTTTAGTGATTCATTTGAAAATACTGACCCGCTAGCGGGCGAAGCTCGCTAGTATAGAAATATTAATAATGACTCAAAATTTTACTTTAATTAATCAAAATTCATTATTTTACCTCTTTAAGGAAGCAAAATTAAAACTTATTCAATCTATGAAAAGTGCATGTGGGTCTAGGTACAACTTAAAACAATTATGCAATGAATTCGAAAATTAAAAACAAAATAATTCATTTTTGATTAACTTTTCTGTGGCAGAAAACAGCAGTTTGCAGTTATTAACATCACATGATAAATCGCCAGACCGAAGGGAAACAGTTTGAAGATGAAGCAAGCCACCCACTGAGGATGAGGGGGAGCTAGCTCCCTTGAAAGGACTTTGGGAAAACAACAGAAGCTTAAGTAAGGTTCCTCATTTTTATAATGTTATAAGTTAATTATTTTGTTGAATAAATGTATTCAACAAATTTTCACTTTTGTTTATTTAATGACTTGCCTTACTTTATTTATACAACTGTTAGTTACTTAATGTTCAAGTAGATAAGTAAATATTAATAGTCAATTAGAGTCACTCCAGATATTTTTAGTACATGACCAAGATAGTGATCCTATATACTTACCTGCCAACACAACTGTTTTTAAGAGAGACCACCTGTGGCCGAGCAGTTTTGAACTCAAAGCTGGTAGTTGGGAGGTGCCGGTTTCAATCCCAGGTCGTGCTCATCGACCTAGCCGTTGGGAGTTTTTTATTGTTTCCTTCGAAACTCACATAAATATGGGCTAGGACCCCTTAGAAAGACCCCCCCTACCCACAGAGGGCATTCCCCCTACAGGCCTAGAACACTTACGGAGTCAATTGGCTTTAAATCCTACAACCAACCAACCAACTGTTTTGGAGTACAATATAAACCAGTATTCTGTGGCCATAACAGAACTTCCTTCTGTATTATTATAATATACATCAATTGAACATAAAGCTGTAATGGAAGATCGTAACAACAAAAATGTACAGATTTTTCATAAAAATCCACTTTTATTTAACTAACATGTGGATATTTTTGCGTAAGTTATAGGTACAAAATTTTTGATTCAATTCAGTAATAGGTATACCACATTTCTGGTGATATGTACCAAAATAAAAATAACACACCATAAATGTGAACTATGGTGGGGAAAAAATCAGGAGATTTTGCATAATTTTAAGAGAGGATAAGGAATATTCATTATTTATGTGAAGAAAAAATATCAATTTTATTCAATGCTTGTTATTTATTTTTGAAATATGAAGGAAACATTTTTAAATGAAATTACAAAGATGAGAAAATAAAATCTGCATAATCTTAAAGCTGTTACTTTTTTTTTCCTTTTCTTTTTTTAATCATTAAATCCAAATTTTAAAGCATTTTGTTTTCACCATTTATTATTTTTAACCAACTACTTTAAGCATAAATTTCAATAATAGACAAAAACAAAAATTTGTATTTCAACAATAAAACACACACACACACACAGAAAGAAAGTTTTATCAATTTTTTGGCAAAACAATCATATTCTTGAGAATAAACTTTGAAAAAAGTACTAAAATTAGTAAATTAATGCTGAAAGATTCATATATGTCTGAAATTGATGAAAAAAAAAAAAAAAAAATCATCTCATCAGATAGCTGTTGCTGTGATCCCCCCCCCCCCCCAAAAAAAAATAAATAAATAAATAAATAAATAATAATAATAATTCAATTATACTATATTTTAGCACTCATGAAACAGTATTTTGGGAAACTGCGGTGAAAGAAAAAAGTTATGTAATTCAAAAGTTCGCCTAATTACACACTACTTAAAAATAAAAAAAAGCAGTGAAATGATACTGTAATTCAAACCCCAAGAATAAAAATTTTGTTGATTTTAGATGAGATAGTCACAGATCTCAGGAATTAACTTGGACAAAAGAACAAAGCCATGGGGATTGTTCGTTGTATATCAGTATACTACTGGTAGTAAATAATATAAGAACAGTTTAGAACCATCTACTACTCCTCCTTCATTATAATTTATGGTAGGGATGCACAACCTTTTTGGCTAGAGGGCCTCTCTCACTGTTCAGTACGATACAAAGGGCCACAGACGAGATACCGTATATTTCCATGTATAAGCCGAGAATTTTTGGAAATTTTTCGGAAGCTGAAGTACGGGGGTCGTCTTATATACGAGTCCACACTTCTAGCAAAAAAATGTACTTTAGAAACAATGATTGAATATATATATTTTAACCACTTCACCGGCCATCCCGAGATAACTTGGGGGAAATGTAACCTTCCACATACTACAGTGGCCAGTGAAGTGGTTAAGCTTAAAAACTATATATAAAGTAAAATAATGATATTAAACCTTATTTTTAAATGATTATCGCTTATAAACCTCTTAAATTAGCAATTTTAAATTTATTTCTAGAGCAGCTCGATGTAGTCATGTGTGTTTACATTTCTTTTTTTTTGACCTGCTGATAGCTGACATCATTGGCAGATTGCACAAATGGAGTAACTTCTCTGTCTGATTCGGAAATAGTATAAGAGAAACTTGAAAAAACAGGACTCCTGTTCATATTTTTAATTTATACAATTAAATCATATCTGTTTCAAATGTTTCTAGGCTTACACTATCAAAAAAAGTGGCAAATCTTTTTTTTTTTTTTTTTTTTTTTTTTTTGAAGATTGCCTTGAGGCACTGGTAAAAATACTCAAAAGTAGAAATATACAAAATAATTTAAATACGTCATTAAAAAAAAATTGACACAATCGGTCCTTAAATGGCTTATTTATGCAAACATCCAGTGGCAGCAGCATCGACGTTAAGCCCCCTGGTATTACGCCGACTATCGTTTTCAGCTGCCGGCACTTGTCCTTCACTGTGTGTGCGAGAGCATCTGTTCGATGCCTGTGCTAGCCTCCCTTCTGATAAGGTTGCCAGAGTTAAAACTATTGCCGTTGGTGAACACACAGCAATCATTTTACGTCATAGCTAAGGAATTCAGTTGGATAAGCATGCACTTCGCGCAATTTCATTGGACAGATTATCCTGAAAGTTTTATAGATTGGCAATATTTTCACCATTTTGGCGATATACTTGAACTTTAAAAGAGTATTTTTTCAATTCAGCTTATACACAGGTTTGCAGTTTTGAACAAATTTCTGAAGGGAAAAATGTACTCTCGTCTTATATACGGATCGGCTTATATTTAGAAATATACGGTAATATAAAACAATTAAACTATATTTGCCATGTAATATATACATACACACATATACACATGCATGTATAAAAAGGTGCACTATCATTGACAAATGCCTGTGTGCAAAACTTTAGTTAGTTTTATATGTTGCTTAAAAAAAAATTATATTGAATAGTAAACAAAAGAATGAAACAAATGTATCATATAAAATACGAAGTGATAAATAAACAAATAAAAAGTGTGGTTTGCAGAGAGAGAAAAAAAAAGTTAGATTGGGAGTCACAAAAACAATAAGCATAAATGTAAAGCCTGATAGAGTGTACCAAAATAACCACTTACCAATAGCTTATTCTATGATTTTTCCAATAAAAAATTAAGAACATACTCTGGGTTACATTATTGAGAAATGGAATGGAAAACTTAGCTCTCAAACAGAAATGTGTATAAAAACCAACATTTTCATTCTCTCCCTTCCCCCTCCAAAAAAAAAAAAAAAAAAAAAAAAAAGATTTTGTAAAATGCCAGTTTTGCAGATGCAACAAATAAATACTATTTCTTTCTCTCTTTTTTATGTTTTTTCTTCTGCTAATGATTTATTCAACCTAAAATGTCAGTCCTTTGGCGGGCCGCAAACTGATGCCTACTGGGCCGCATGTGGCCCCCGGGCCGCAGGTTGTGCACCTCTAATTTATGGTCAGAATTTCACATTAGATTTACATTTATTTCAAAAACTGATAATGACTTTTAAAGAAAATGATTTCTACAGAGAGGTGGAAACTAAGAAACTTACAGTGTAGCAATTGGAATACGGTACTAGATAATGCACACAGGATTATAATTTTTGTTTTGAAATTAAAACAAAATACTAGCATAACACTACCAATAAATGTGTTGCAAATTAAATTATTCAGAATTTGCAAAAACTTGTTTTTAACTGAAATTTTGCAAGATTTTCGAATATATAAAACAAACAGGAGAAATATACATTAAAACATAAAAACAGGCAATATAGTTAAAAAAAATAAGTAAGTTTCCTGTTAAAAGCAGATATTTTATAGCATTTTTATATGCTTAATTTCTTAAAATTAAATCCACCAGATGATGTTTACAAAAAACAGTAATTGACAAATCATGAATAATTGTTCATAACATTAGCAGATAGTCTCAGGCAAAATATAGTCTGAATAAATATCTCATATATTGAATTTGGTGTTATTCCATGCCATAAAACTGCAATATAGCTACTAAGTAAATCATGAAAAATGTTGATGGACATCATCCCTCCCTTCTCCTTATCAATCGATATACTGCTAAAATAATAAATAAGTTTGTAAGAAAACACCATATATTGCAAAAAATGTTTATGTGATATATATATATATATTGTAATATTTTTTATTCTCTATATAGATAAAAATAAGTTTTCTTTGAATTTTTGTCATTTAAAAATATATTTTTATATGTTTATTAGGATTTAAAAAAAACATCATCATCTTAGTTGTAATAGGGTGATTTTTAAATGCATTATCTTTATCAGTTTTACATGATTTGAAAAATTTCTTAAAGAAAGAAACTTATCTAGATATGGATTCCTTATAGTTTTCTAATCTGGTAATTAATAGTGAGTTTATTTATTTAAATTTCAAAAAGTGTCTTGGCAAGTACCTGTTTTCCTCATGAGAATTATCTTTAAAAAACATTCTGCAAATCCTTTTGTATCAATAATTAGCAATTAGCTTAACAAACCTACCTTAGATTATCTCAAATATTTGGTTTTAAATCAAACTAAAATCAATATTTACTTTAAAAATTTTTAATATTGAAATAGTCATTAAATCATGAGAGTCACTTGGCTTCTAAAATAAGGTCCTAATTTCAAATAAAAATGCTTTAATTAAAAAGTAATGGTTTTCCATGCAGTTACAATCGATAATTAGAAAAACTATTTATTTATACAAAACAACAAATATATTCATGCAATGTTGATATTTAGCTACAATAACACTCATGAGACTAACAATCCTGTTGTAATAATGCAAAGAAAACTCTGTATAAAAATGTGGGGGGGGGGGGAATCAAAATTTATTACATTATTATGCTATGGTTAAATAAATGAATAAAAAATGTAAAAGGACATAATCCTTCATTCATTTTTAGAAAGTTGTTCAAAAACATCTAATTCATTAGAAAATTATGGAAAATATGATCTTTCATTTTTAGTATAGACATGAAATTATGAAAATAATTTGCTTAATGTCTACATGAGCAATATAATTTTATTCGATTTGAATAAAAATGCTTTCCTCTGAAATAATTAGAAACAAAACTTTTTTTCCTCAGCCTTTATAAGATAACTTGTAAGCTTCAAAATTCTGATATTATTTACTTTTTTTTTTTAACTTAGTGATCAAAAGATACACTATTAACTAATTTCATTATTTTTATAACATAAATGATATTATAAAATAAATGGATAACATTTCACATAGATAATAAAAATGCTCATACAACAATGAAAGAATAAAATTATTCCAGTTTTAAACATAAACATTAAAAGAAGGAAAAGCATGGATTTTTCTTTTTTTAAATATTATTATTATTGACATAGGAAACACGGATTTGTATTATTGCTTAACGCAATATACAAGTATTTTCCAAGTAAATAAAAATAATTTCTCTGAGGTAATACTAATAAGCTATATGTGAAGACATGTAGCATTTAAGTTATTAGACATCATAGTTTTTATACATAGTTTATTATAGTTTAAGACATTGCATTTAAGTTATAAAATATTATATTAGTATTTTATTCAACTTGCTTGCATTCTTATTTAACACTTACAGCAGCTTTATTTTCTATAACATAACTATATAGTAATATATAAAGTTTTTTTTCAGTAATGAAAAAGATTCAGGAACGTATTTCTTTCTTTTTTTCAAATAAGCAGCTGGTAAATTTCCATTACTTGCTAATTAAAGAAAGAGAAAAACCCTCTTATTTTACTACTCTGAAAAAAATATAATGAATAGATTCAATTTAATGTGAAATTGTGAATCGCTTCATGCAATAAATTTATCAACATTATTAAATTAAGATTAAAATATTAAGACAACAAACTATTAATTGATTTGAAAGTCACCTAATAAAAAAGAACAAAAAATACTTTTCTCTTCCCATGCCTGGTTTTCGTAAATAAATAGAAATTCCCATCATGCAATCGAACATCGAACGAAACATTTATTTATTATAAACATAAAATATTTTAACGCCAATATAATGATGTATAACAAGAGCTAGCAACCCTCCGTATGGTTGCCAGGTAAATCGCCAA
Source organism: Salticus scenicus (assembly GCA_963930645.1). Taxonomy (NCBI): domain Eukaryota; kingdom Metazoa; phylum Arthropoda; class Arachnida; order Araneae; family Salticidae; genus Salticus; species Salticus scenicus. The sequence continues at coordinate 267,841,554 of OZ005658.1, forward strand.
AAAGTACTGAATATGACTAGTCAACATTTCCTATATTGTAGAAGACTCTTTGATGACAGTTTCTGTTTTGTAAACAAAAAAAAATCAGGGATTGTTACATTTTTCATCAAGATCATTAATTTGAAAAAGACGTGTTGGAGTTAATAATTTTAAAACGTATACATTATTATTTTGGAGTTCGTAATGATTATCATTTATTTGTTTATTGCAAATACATAATTCGCAGTATTATTTCTGTTTTGCTTAAAACTTATTAAATGCTTCTCTAATTTCTCTCTGGTATGATATTTAAAATGTTTGCTATTGAAAAACACTGCATTGATTTTGTTTACTTTTTTTTGTCATATTTATAACTGGATTTTACAGGTCCTGAAAAACTTGTGAATATGCTCATGTTTTCATTACAATGTGCCGTGTTATGTGTACTTTTTACTGCATCATCTTGTGAACTTTTTACGGCTGTAGTTGATTTAGAAAAACTTCTTTATACTGAGAGTGAAGTAATCAAAACGATTGATAAATACATAGAGCTTGAAGAGAAACGATTGTCAGAAATTAGAAAGTATGTATAAAAATTATATTATCTATTGTTTAATCATTAAAAAATACTTTGTTTGGATTTATGCTGTTCATCTCTATATTTTTCAGGATTGGCAAAAAGCGTATTCCTTTTTGTCTGTTTGTTTAAAGCAGATTTTTATTTTTACGTCATATCCAGTCACATACGTATTTGTAAATAAAAAGTGCCATTATAGTTAATGATTAAAACGCCGATATTAATTTTTATTTCATCTAAAAAATAAGGTGAGTTAATAATAATACACAGAGATAAGTTTTTTTTTTCTTTTTTTTTTTTTTATAAATTTTGATTTTTCTTTTGGTAATAATGTACAAATAACAAAGTTTATGTTTTGTAAATCGAAGTTTGTATTTTCCAATATGAATTTCTATTAAATCGTCTAATTAAATTAAGGATTTACATATACAAGTTACTGAAAACAAATAATTGTTCATTTTTATTGGTTAATGATAAAGCAGTTAAATTATTTATTTCAGTAATATTTGACTATTGCTATCTGAACTCTTATGTTTTATTTTAATGTTTATCTTTTGCTTAAATTTTTAACTTATAGTCCGTCTCATCCTTGAATAAAGAGCTGCTATATCAAAATGTGTGAAATTTTATTACAACTGAAATCTTTTATACCCAAAATTTGCATAAATATTCAAGTAATAATAATGAAATTCCTGATTTGATTTTAAGAAAAGCGAAAGGAAAGAAAAAAATGTAGGGATGTGTATTATTTTTCTAAAATAAAATGTTTTTGAAACTAACATAGTATATTTTTCATTTGCATGGTACAGTACGAAGCCGAAAATCCGGAATTGTCGGGACCGCGGCGATTCCGGATTTTTGGTCATGCCTAAAAAATATAATATTTTCATTTAAGTATTTGAATAATATGCAAATTCAAGTAAAAAAATATATTACGATTTTTAAATTTATTCTGTATATATATATTTTTTTTTAATCAATTTTAACAATAAATAACTAAAATTAAAATTGAAAAACAAAACAGATTTATTTTAATATTTGCATGCAAAAATTAGTGCAAGTTACAATAAAAGAAAATAAATAAGAAAAACATGCCATTCTTAAAACATTTCCGTGATTTCTTTTTTTTTTAAGAACTTTGTTTTTCCACTAAAAGTTTGAGCATAATTGAAATAGAATACAGAATTTAGTTCTTAATTAGATAAATGTTTAAAGAATTGTTACTATTATTATAATTTTCTCCCTCCTGTTTTAAACTTTGCAAATGCCGGTTTTGAAGATTACTAAGAAATAAAATAGTACATTTTTGGTTCTTTATTTAGATATATCTATATTTAGAAAAAAAAAAAAATCGCTTTTGATGATGATTATAACCGTTGCCAAAATTGTCTGGTTTTTTGGCGATTCTGGATTTTTGGAGCTCGGATTTTCAGCTCCGTACTGTATATATATATATATATATATATATATATGTGTGTGTGTGTGTAATTTTTTAATAAAATACTATCTATTAATTTATTTTCAAATAAAATAAGCATTAATCATTTGTAATAACTGCAACCTTTGGCTGTGAGAGTATTTTGAATTTGCTTTTTTCAATTAATCTTTGACAATCTTGTAGATTTTATAAGTATTTTATTTCTTAATTATTTTGGGTTTCATATAATTTATTTGCTGTAGTATTCAATAGAATTTCTTTGCTTTATACGAGGGGTGATCAGAAAAAAAGTTTACAAGCTGCAGCATTTGAAAACTACATATTGTGGAGAACTTTTGTTTCCCCAGAGTGGAGACAGATGGTGCTACTTGTCACACAGCTGGTGTGCGGGTAGGTAGTGAAAGTTCCCAGATGGTTCAGGACGATTGAAATGGCAAGATGCTTAGAAAATTGGTCTTGTCAGGAAGTACGAGCCGTGATTCGATTTTAATGGGCAAAGAATGTGTCCGCGAAGCATCTGACGCAAACGGCCGGGCATGTTGAGTGAAGGTGTCATCCTCCTGCATGACAATGCTAGGCCCCATACTGCTCAAGCAACGCAGGAATTGTTGCGACGGTTCAAATGGGAAATCTGAAGTCACCCCCATACAGCCCATATTTGGCACCCAGTGACTATTTCCTGTTTACGAGGTTGAAGGAGCACTTATCCGGCACACAGTCCTTATCAGACAGTCAGTGCTGTGAAAACATCTGCCGAGACCTGGCTCAATGGACAGGGACCTGATTTCTACCAAGACGGGTTAAACAAGTTGGTTCTGCGTTCTGATAAATGCCTAAACAGACTTAGTGATTATGCCGAAAAGTGATAGGCACACATGCCTCTTAATTCTCTTTTGTATTTTCTGTCTATTGTTAATAAATATTTCTTTATTCAACTTGTAACCTTTTTTTCTGACCACTCCTCGTAGGTAATTAAGGTATATATTTTTGTTACATCTTAACTTTAAGCTTACAGGTATAAAGAAATTTATCTATATTTGCATACAATAATTCAATATATTCCCCTGGTGAAGTTCTAATTATTGAAATTATTACTTTCACACTTTTTTTGGCCTTGTCTACTTTTCTTTCTTATTTATACCTTTACGTGTATTAAAGTAATATACTATTATAGGATTTTTTAAAGATATATAATATTATTTCAATAGATTTAAAGAAGAATATGGTAAATTGCATGAAGTTGCCTCTGCTGATACACAATCATTTTTAGAAAACCCTATTAATGCATTCCTTTTAGTGAAAAGACTTAGTGCCGACTGGAAAGCTACTGAATCATTGATGTTACAGACTGTTGGAAAAGGTAAGTTTTGGAAAAATAGTAATGCAACCTGTTATTAATAGAACAATACCAAGGCCATAGCCAAGGAGAGGGGGTTGTATGTTCAAACACCCCTCCCCCCCCCCCCCCCCCCCCCCCCCAGAAATTTTTATATTTGTTAAAAATTTTTGAGTTAAACTTAATTTTTAACACTCTGCATTATGAACAAAAACTGGATCCCCTTCAATTTTTTTTTTTTTTTTTTTTGGCTATGGCCTTGAACAATTCTCTTAAAACTTTACTAGCTAGTGACATAAAAATAAAAACTAATTATACAACAAAAGTTAGGTGTATATAGTATTAAAAAAGCCTGTCCAACCCGAAACACTTTATGAACTGCATTGAAATTTATTTTATTGAGGCAGGCCATGCTGTATGTACATATGTATGTGTTTATATATGTTTGTGAGTGTATGAATCATGTATGTGTAGAGATGGGAATGGTCCGAAAAAAAAAAAAAAAACTGGAAATTTTGGGAAAAAAACAGGGTTTTTTTTTTCAGTTTTTTTCCAAAGGGGTTTATTTATTTCATCAAAACACGAAAGATAGTGTTTTATTTTCTGATATAAATGCAATTTTGTTGATGTGGAATAATTGGGTGCAGTTCAGTTTTAAAATTTCGTCAGAACAGAGTTGTAGTCTACTTAATTAATGAAATGTTCCTTAAATTTTTTTATACAAAAGTGCTAAACGTCGCTGTTTTTTGGTAACGAAATTATCAATTACTTTTTCCTTAAAATTTTGATCTTTGATCAAATATTTTACCAACCCTTTTTCAATACCAATTAGCAATTATACGTAGATGTGACAGTCTCTCATTCTTCATAGAATTTCATAGAAATATTTTTATTCTTTTTAGTGTACACATACTCCCCTCATTATTCTACAACATCTTACTTTACAAAATTTTGTATAGTGTCATTCTGTACAGTAAGAAGATTTAAAAATAAATTATTAAATTTGTATAAGTAAATAAATAATAATAACAATAATAAAGTACAGTGAATTTGACACTAAATTAAAAAAAGATAAATTTATCAATAATTATATTTAGAGATTTAACTTTAAAAAGAAAAACCTTCTGCAAGAAGTTACTCTGAATCTGAGCCCTGAGCCGTATTCTTGTAATAAATTATTATGCATTTCCACTGTTCTCTTTGAAGGAAGAAAGAAGAGAGGCTAGCCTTGTGAAGGTGTTCACATATATTTAGTTAAATTTTAATTGAATTTTAAATAAAATAAAATTTAATGATAAATTAATACATTATTGCAATAAAAAAAGTAATTAAATTTTAAATGAGATATTATATTTACATAATTTGTTCTCAGGCATTTGTAGAAAGAATTGTTTTTTAGATGTCATTAAAAATTACACAATTTTAATTATATATACGACCTACACTATTTATTAACATAAAACAATAACACACATCATTCAGAAATCTAAATTGTATATGTTTTATATCTAAATCATAAATAAAATGTTTATCTTTTAAATAGAAAAGTACTTTTTTATGGGATAAAAAGAAAATAAAAAAAAATAATATCTAACGGAAATTCTGACATTAAACGTAATTATAAAAAAAGTGTTCTCAAATAGTCATAAAACAAGAAAACTCATTGTCAGAATTTATATTATTTCAACACCGGATATAATTTATTTCAAATTACGCAATATTAATGATTTCAATTCATAACGGTCTTTTCTCTCGTCAAACTGTCGCTTGGCATAAAGTTGGCGAATACAGGGTTAATACAATTATAAACCGTCATTACAAATTCAAAAAATTAACATTAGTTTATTATCTAAAACAAAGAACTGAAGTTGGCATTCATTTTGGCGAGAATAAGATAATGCAAACATATGACTTCCCTTCCGGGCGGTTCTCGCCGTGCCATAAAAAAAAGCAGACCCTTAGTTTTCGCTCTTTTTCTAAAGCAGTTAAGACGTAACTTTTTAGCCCTCTCTCTCTCTCCCTTACTCCCCGAGATATTCTGGGATTATTGCTCTGCAATTAATATTTTTATGTGCGAACTTATTTTTATCAACATGTAACTTTTAAGGAATATATTTAATAAAGACTATGTGTATATTCTCGAGACTTTGATTATATTCATCTTTTCAAAAAGGCATTGTATCGAACTTCATGGCCATAAGCTTCTTTCTACAGTGACGGATTTCATTGTTATACGCCTCAAGTTCTCGAGAGCAGAAACCAAAATGTATGCGCAAATTCTATGCCTGGTTGTTCCGAAACGGTGTGATTTCTAGTATGAATGAGGCTTGTTCTGTAAAGCCTCCCTCAGCTGCGATGAGAAAGTTGGATGAATGAAAAGATGGAAATACGCAAAACTGCCGTTAAAAAAGTAATAAATGTAATATTTATTTAAAATAAGAAAAATATATTAATAATAAAATGTCATGTAAAGACTATGTGCATATTCTCGAGACTTTGATTATATTCATCTTTTCAAAAACACATTGTATCGAACTTCATGGCCAAAGGATAAGTTTCTTTCTACAGTGACGGATTTCATCGTTATAGAATCTTGGTGTCGAAAGACCAGTTTCCGGGAATGCATCGGTGGAGAGAGAGAGGGGCCGACTGAATCATGTTTATTGTCTCTGAACTCTCGAACTTTTTAGAGAGAGGCAGATTGGATTGTGCAATCATGGTAAAAGAATGGCACAACATTATTTTAATCTATGGAAGCTAAACCACGGCGAATTGTTATATGTGGATTTTTTAAAAGTGAATTTTTGTTAAAATCATGGGAAATTCGTTTTTTGCAAAGCACGGATTCACCTCTCCTGCTCTCGTCAATGCTAGATGGAATGCTCATCAAGAATGCTCATTAAGATTGTATCTGTGTTCCAAAGTCCCTACTCCCAAAACGGAGCCTCGCCGTCCTTGAAGAGATCTCATTCCCGTCCTTTCATCTTCAAACAAACATGAGAAGGAGACAAAATCTTCGAGCGTAGCTTTCCAGAACCTATAGATAAACTTCTGTTCCATCATCAATTTTCATCGGGAGATGCCGTAGGTGAATTAATTTTTGTGCAAGCTAAGAAATAAAAAGCCATATGTGTGTAAAATTGGTAAAAATTTCGGGAATTTTTATAAAGTAATTCAAGCAATCGTGCTGAAGAAAAGCCAAAAGTGTGTGTACAACCTCATAATTTCATATTGTTACATCGGCAAATTACGATACAAAAAAAAAAAAAAAACAGATGTGTGTGAAATCCACAACAGTTTTTAGAAATTTTATTTTTCATAAATATTACACTCACACAGGAGAAAAGCCATATATACGTATTTAAAATGTGTTTTAAGGAATTTTTTTTTTTTTGAAGGATTGCCATATTTCTGAATTATTACACGTTCTGCGCTCAAATGAAACATTCAATTACTATACACGAAATTTCAATTTTTTTTAAGTTTTTTTAGGAATTTTTGCAGACTTGTATAGAAACTTGATTGATGTTTGGAACAGTGTTCAACGACTTGAAAAAAAATAAATAACAAACAATTTTTTTTTTTTTTTTTTTTTTTTTTAAGGAACGATATAATAATTATTTTATATATATTTTTTTTTTTTTTTTTTTTTTTGAGAAATACAGAAACAGAAGGTATGTAATTAGTTTATTGATAATTGGCATTTTGTTTTGGTACTATTTCAATATTTATTTGGTGCATATATAATTAAATTAAAAATTATTGCAAAGTGCTGCATAATATTATATATTTTTTTAATATACATTTAGCTAAGTACTTTTGCTGATATTTTTAATATTTTGGGTCTATAAAAAAAAAAAAAAAAGATAATAATAATAATTAGAAATTGAAATAGATAGGGCAAAAGTGCTTGGTATGTTTGAAACTTCATTTATTCATATATTTATTTTTTCATAAACACAATTTTTTTTCATCACTACATTTTTACACAAATATTTATTTTATAATTAATTTCATGAACACAAATATTTATTTTATTATTGCATATATATAGAGAGAGAGACTAAGTATTTTTGCTGAAATTGTCATGCAATATTATTTTTATTGCTTTAAATATCAATGAAAGGTTTAATAAAGACATAGAAATAAATAAATTCATACAAATTTTAACATTTTTCATTCATAATATTTGTTGAATATATTTTATTTTAAATACATTTTATTTAATTTCACAATATTTTTATTTTTACACAATATTTATCATATGTATGCTCATCTATTTTTCTTTTTGGATAATAATATATGGGCATATAAAACTAAGTATTCTTGTTTTAAAAGTGGCATACAATAGTATAAAATTATATGCCAAAGTAATTAATAAATAAATAGATTAAAAAAAAAAAAAAAGAATGCTTGGTATTAACAATTTTTGTTTTGTGTCACATAATATATTTATTATATAGTTTATTATTTTAAGTTAGTTAGGCAAAATTATTAACTATGGCGAAAGCCAAGAATGTCAACATTCAGTTGATGAATTTTGATGGGGAGCCATCTTTAGTGGACTTTTTCTTTGATCAAGTGTCCACATATGCTAGGATAAATAAATTATCATCTGAAAAAGTCGTAGCTGTAATGAAAGGAAAGTTGTCAGGGGCGGCATTAAAATATTTAACACAATCTCCCCAGTTGTACAAATCAAATTATTTAAATTTTCTTAAGGAGGAATTTAAAACATTCTTTACTCCAATGAGCTCTACTCAAGCTCTGATCGAATTTAATAATTTAAATTTGCTCCCTCAGGAATCCATAAAATTTTTTTCTCATAGGTTAAATATTATAGCAAACATTATTTATAACAAAATTACAGATGATAACGCACTTGATAATATTAAATTTACAAGGTTTATTTCCTCTATACCATCTAACATACGCATAAAAATCATGGAAGAGGGAATCTCAGATTATAAGTTGGCTGTAAATCGCACTCAAAAGTTACAAGAAATAAACATGAACGAAAATATCCTACTCAAACAAAAGATAATGTATTTGTTAACAATTTATCAGAGAAATTAATTGAATTAACAAAAAAGGTTAAGGGGGAAACAACACAGTAAAATTTTCGAAAAATGAAAAAAAATTTTATTGTATTTTTTGATAGCTTATACTTTTAAGATTATAATGCCAAAATATTAAATTGATTTTCGTTAAAATGTAGAAGTTACAGCGTAATACGTAAAGCGCGTCATGCGACTCGTGACGCGCTTCAACATGTACGAGCGAGAGAATTTCGGCTGCTACTCTAAAAGCATATGAGGCATCACAGGAGGGTAGAAAATCTAGAAAAATCGCTGAAATAGCACGTGAGACTGCTAAAAATAATGAAGAAGAAACATCTTATGGACCTGGTATAGATGCATTGTAGTATTGTAAGCATTTTATAAATTATAAACGAATGATTTTTCATAAAACTTTAAACGTGTTTTACTCGAAACCAAGTTTTTCAAAACGGCTGTCGCTCTAACTACTGTAATTTTTTACCGATTTGCTTCAAATTTTGACACCGTGTTCACAGTATGTTTAGTTTTCGTTGCACGTAGGGGTTTTTTGATTTGATTTATAGTTTTTCAGTAATCCAAGAATATGTACTCCTTTTTTTGAATATTTTTTGAGTTTTTTTTTAAACACTTCGCCATTTTGTGAAAAATTCAAATTTTCAAAAAAACCTACGTGCAACGAAAACTATATTTATATAGTTTAAAAAAATCTAAACAGATTCAGTTTCGCATTCTTTTTACTCAAGTTATGCATACAGCCAATTATCGATAATTGCAAAACACAGTTTCAAAGATTGTGTTATATTAAAAATATCTTTTTTGATTTTTGTAATTTTTACATTTTAAAATGAAGATTAAGGTAAGTAGAATAAGACAAAAAAAATATATAATGTTATATTTATCTCAATCATTGCAAAATTCATTTTAAAAAAATGTATTTTACAAAGCTTCTACTGTGTTGTTCCCCCTTAATGCTTTGTCCTTCAGACAAAAAGAAAAAAAAGAGGAGGTAAACAGCTTATCAGATTCACAAAATGCCCATGTTGGAAAAAGTCGACACAATAATTATAGACAAAATTTTAGATCACATAAAGTAAAGGGACCACAAAAGAAAGAGGGTTATAATGGTGTGATTTGCCAGCTGTGTAATCGTAGAGGGCATGTAGCTAATAGATGTTATAAATGGCAAAGAAGCCAAACCCAAAACAATAATTTTTCCAGAGGTAGATTTTTCAGACAATAACAGAAATGAAAATAATTTAAACTAGACTCGAGATGTAGAGTGGCTGATGGCCTTGCATCTCAATTTCGCCCGAAAACATCAGCACCCAATCCTAGTTTTGGTTTGTCAAACCTGAGTGGTATTGCAAAATTATCTAGTATAAGAAAAGTAAATTCAATTGCCTCACAAACTGTAAATAAGATAAGTATTGCTGATAACAAGTCTACACAAACTACAGAAGGTCAAAATAAATATATTTTTAATGTAAATAAAATTTCACCTACACTACCGTTAATTGAAATTAACTTAGCTAAAAATGCTATCACCGGATTAATTGATACAGGGAGTTCGATTTCATTGCTTTCTGAAAGTACTTTTAAATCTTTAAAAGAGAAATTAACTTATAAACACTTGTCTTCACCAGTAACGATTAAAACAGTTAATTCAAACGTACAATTCTCCTCCTGTATTCAAACTTCTTTTAAAATAAATAACACATTTTTCTCGCAGAAATTTTTCATTGTTGACATTCCTAATGATTCAACGTTTCAAGCCATACTTGGATGGGACTTTATTCAACAAAATAATGTAATAATAGACATGTATAAAAACAATATCAAACTTAAAGATATAATTATTCCCATTACAAGTACATTAATAGAAGATGAAAACTTAAACAATTGTAAAGTTTCAAAAGGCACTGAAACACAGAAAAAAAATCTAAATCTTCCCCAAAAATGTAAACAAATTATCGTTAGGACTTCCCAGAAAATATTTTTAGAACCTGAAGAGGAAACATTTATAGATGTGAATACATTTTTTTTGTCTGACAGAGACTATTTGTTTGAAAATACAGAAAATAATGCAAATATATTGTGTCTAGATTCAGTGATAAATTGTAGTACTTCAAAAATGCTAGATAATGATAATAATTGTAATAGAGGCCAATTTCAAATTTATGTTAAAAATCTAACTAAAGAAAGTATACACATAAATAAAGGTACAAAAATGGGCACCCTAACAGAAATTGATGAAATTATTCCGCAGGAAGCAGAAATTGATAAAAACAGTAAAATTGTTACTGACACAACTACACAAATTTTGAATTACATTCAAGCTTCTGATGAAATAATAAGTTTAAGAAGAAAGGAACTCTCTCCTTTGGATTTTGATGTCAAACATCTCCAAGGAGATCAAGAAAAAAAATTAAAGAAAATTTTGTTAACAAATTTTGCAGCTTTTTCTAAATCTATGAAAACTTTAGGGCATACAGACAAAGTTATACCAAATTTAAAATTCATCACTGAGTTCCCAATCAAAACATTACCTTTTCCAATACCACAATCATTACAACAAGAAGCTAAAAGTCAAATAAATCAACTTGTAGAAGCTGGAATTATTCAAAAAAAATTGTTCAGAATGGGCTTGCCCCATTCTTTTAGTTAAAAAAAAACTTGATGCAGAAGGTAAACAAAAATACAGAATTGCAATGGACCTTAGAATGCTTAACTCAATAATTCAGGGATCTTCATACCCTTTGCCCAAAATACAAACAATTATTGCTGACTTATCAGCCTACAAGTACTTCACATGTTTAGATTTTCAACAAGCTTACCACCAGATTGCACTTCCTGAAGATTTACAAGATAAATTAACATTCACTTCTATGTTTGGTAGTTTTAAATACAAAAGACTATGTTTTGGATTAAAAAATGCTGCTTCTCAATATCAAGCTTTAATGGACACAATTATTGATGAAATTGATTTAGAGGGAATACATGCCTATCAAGATGACCTCATTTTTGGCTCGAATAGCTTTGAGAAAACATGCACTAAATTAAATAGAATCTTAGAAATTTTGATAAAGTATAACTTAACCCTTGCACCTAACAAGTGCACTTTTCACCAAACTGGTGTAAATTATCTTGGATTCCATATTCAAAATCATTGTATTTCCCCAATACAATCAAATATTGTAAAAATTAATTCTTTTCCTACACCGTCAACTAAAAGGCAATTAAAAAAATTTATTGGTGTTGTAACATTTTATAAATCTCTTGTACCCAACTTTTCTAAATTAATACAACCTTTAATTGATTTGACTAAACCAAAATCAAAATTTCATTGGACTACTAAACATCAACAGATTTTCAACAAAATTCAGAAAATTTTCTTTGAATCACCAGTGGTCAGACTACCAGATTGGGATAAAGATTTCTATTTAAACACTGATGCATCAAATATTTCAATTGCTGGGGTGCTAATGCAGAAACATGATAATAAATTACTTCCAATAGCTTTTTTTTCTAAATCATTGAAGCCATCTGTAAAACTCTACCCTGCACTAAAATTGGAATTAGTGGCTATCTACAAATCAATCATTGCATTTAAATATTATTTGTACAACAGAAAATTCACAATTTTATCTGGCAGTGCTCCATTAAAGAGATACAAAAAAACAACTAATCCTACAGACCTTACCACTAAGTGGTTAATGGAAAATTCAGAATATTCTTTTGATTTTGAACACATTCCTGGTTCATCAAATATTTTAGCAGATTATTTTTCGAGATGTGACTTCACTCACAATCAACAAGATTTGAACTCTAATCCTGAATTAATTTTTGATAAACAACCTCTACCTATAGTACATGATAATAGTAATGTTGTTAATCACTTTGCTGATAAAAACTGTAATAAAATCAAACAACAATACACGAATTGCTTAATTTCTGGAGATTCGAATAATAAAGACCCACTTTTAGAAATCTCTAATGATACTTTTGTAAATGAACAAATGAAGGATCCTGTATTGTCAAAAATTTACACAGAAATTCTAAAGAAAGGTTTTTCAAGAAAATACTCAAACTATTTTATTCATCCAGACACAAAAGTACTAATGTATAAAAAGCAATGTCCCAATAGCTCAACATTCTCATATCTTATTATTGTTCCTAATTCACTAAAAGCTAAGACATTAACAATTTCACATTTGTCTCATTTTGGATTAAATAAAACTTATAATTTTCTGTCAAACAAATACTTTTGGAAAGGAATGTACACAGATACCTTAAACTTTGTCGCTTCATGTACACGATGCCTACAGGCTAAACATCATAACACTCTTCCAGCTCCATTACAACCTACATACACACCCACACATCCTGGACATCTATTAGTGTTGATTTAGTAGGACCATTTAATAATGGTCACTCAGTGCTCACAGTGTTGGACATTTTCTCACGCCATCTGGAACTTTATCCATTAAAGGATACATCAGCAGAAAAAATAGTTAAATGTTTGTTTAGTTATATTACCACCTTTGGTAGACCTTCAGTTATCCTCTCGGATCTTGGTCCTCAATTTACATCCAGTGTTTACAACACTTTTAATAGTACTCTTGGTATAAAAATTACACATTCTTCTGTAGCACATCCACAATCAAACGCATTGTCCGAAAGGATCAATAAATCCATTAAATATTCAGTAAACACTTTAATGTCTGAAGGCCATACATTTGAAAACTCTTTGTTTATACATAAATCATTGTATAATGGGTCTAAACATTCATCTACTTTGTACTCACCTAACTTATTACACTTTGGAAGAGAAATTTCATTAATTTTTGACACATTTGAGTAACAGATTAATCAACCTTTTCTCGACAGGAATGTTGATACATATAAATTACTAGAAGATTTAAATCAGATTTACCTTAAAGCTTACTCTAACATAAAAGATAATCAAAATAAGAGATATCAATACTTTCACAGACACAGTGGCGCACCCAGAATTTCCGTCTGGAGGGGGCTGAAGAATAATTGCAGGGCTGCCAATCTAATCCGGCAAACTGTTAGTACCGCCCCTTTTTCAACACCACTTAGTTTTTAAAGTAATTTTCTTCAAATGTATTTGCGATGAATTAAGAATAAAACTAGTTGGCATAGGTGGACTCTGCTCAGTTCCCCTCATATTTATGTTCTCATAAATTTCTAGTGCGAGACATATTATAATCATGTTAAAAGAAATGAATTTGACCAAAGCTTGATACAGTGACAGAATGAAAGCCCCGCCTAATAAGCTATCCACCGTTCACTTCGATATATTTATCTTATTCTAATCTATTAATTTATTTTATCAGGGTCAATTCCGTTGTTAAGTTTTCATGCTACTATTTCTAATGCAATAAACCTCAAAATTCATATTTATATGAAAAATTTACAATTTCGGTATGTTGATAAATCGTAAATTACGAATAATTTGTGAAATTTTCCTATTAGAATATTTGTATTCAATCATGTTCAAAGAAATATCATAAATGTAATTTTGAAGTTGTCTAATGTATTTATGATCCTCAAAATGGAAGTTTATGCTCCATTTTGCCTTATTCTGGCATGTCAAGTAAATCGTAAATTCCAAATAACTTACGAATTTTTTAAATTGGAAAAATCATAGTCTATGATATTCATGCCAGTATCCTAAATAATTTTTCGAAAGTGGTTTCACATCTTTACGATGAAAATATCCCTCAAGATTGACGTTTATGTGAAATTTTGCTCTATTCTACCATGTTAAAAAAATTCGTAAATTTCCAATAACTTATGAAATTTTCAATGTAGCATATTTATAGTTACTGATGTTCATTCTGACATCAAAACTGATATTTTAAAACTGGTCTGACATTTTTACAGTAAAAAGTTTCGCACGTTTAAGTGAATTTTTGTCCTATTCTCCCATGTTAAGAAAATCGTAAATTTCTAATAACTTACGAAGTTTTTAAATTCGAATGTTGCAAATGAAAAGGTTTCTTGCCAGTGTCGAAAGTAATATTTTAAAACTGATCTGACCTCTCTGCGACAATTTGTTCTTGAGATATCGTGTACACAGTTTAACGAACTAACACACTAACAGACACCATACAAATTTTGTCATTTTCGGATTCCTGAGACCTGAAAACGCGTAAAAAAGTCAAAAAACCGAGGTCGAAAATTTTTACCATTACCTAAGTTCCCCATACCTATAGTATGATGGGGAACTAAAATCTCTAAGAAATGACTGGTGTAGAAAAAGGGGCGGTACTAACAATTTGCCGGATCAGGTTGGCAGCTCTGTAATTGGGCCCTGTAGTATAGAAATAGGTTTATGGGCATGGGCATATAGGCTCACATACAGTCAGCAGCAAAAGTATCTGAGCACTAGCAATAATCCCTGTCTAAAAAAAGTACACTTAATACTGCTTTGTGAAATAAATCCTTGTCGAGTCATGTTCTTAGTCAGTCTAAGAACATGATTCGACAAGGATTTGTTTAACAAACAGTATTAAGTGTACTTTTTTGATATCGAAATTATTGGCTAGTACTCAGATACTTTTGCTGTCGACTGTACATATAGTACAGAATCCGCTTTAAACATTTCTTTTGAAATAAATAAACGAATGAATGAAACTGAATTTAAGTTGAATAGCGCAACTGAGGAATTTATATCACTATATAAACAAGCTAAGTTACAGTCGTTCGGTTTGTTGTTGGAGTTGGCATTAAGCTTGCAAACATAAAGCTGTAGGTTCATCTATGATAAAAAAAAAAAAAATATGTGTACAATATGACAAGCTGGTGAACATAAAATTCGCCCGAAATGAAATGCCCTCTCCCCCCCCCCCCCATATTTTCATTGAAAATAAAATTTGATCAAATTTAATACTCCTTTGCAATGCAGTAACACGTAAGTAACTAAGAAATTTTACTAATTATAGCCAAATAAAAGATATAGTTGATACAGTTGTGATATGCAGGAATTATAACAAAATTTCAGTGAAATATTTTACAAGGCTATTTTTATTTAATTATCTGGAGTATGGGCGCGATGCTTCTTCTGGGTTCGGTTAACAGAAACAAGTCGGACGTAGTCTTTGTGGGTGTAGTTAACACAGCAGGCAGGGCGCAGAACCTCTTAATACTCTAAAACATTAATTCTATTATGTAATATATTGCTTAGAATTTTATTTTGTTCAGTTAGCAAATATTTCAAGCGTTACCGTTCTGAGTAATATCATTACAAGATATTGTATTCCAATATCTGTATATATATATATATATAAATTACGTGTCACGATGTTTGTCCGGGGTAAACTCCTAAACTAAGGAACCGATTTTAATGAAATTTTGCACACTGTGTGCAGTTTGGTCCAACTTGAGAGATAGGATAGTTTTTATCTCAATTTATTGTCACAATATTGTTTTATTGCAATTATTTGTTAATTATAGACCTTTATTAAAGTTGCTCCAAAATATCTGTGAGTTCCATTAATTTAATTGTTGCCAAAAAAAAAAAAAAAATACGAGTTCATTTTCTTTCGACATAAAAATAAATACATTTAATCAAACGTGAACGTTAAAAAAATATAAAAAGTTAAATTATGCATCTCACGAAAATTGACGTCATAATCAATTTAAAGATTTTATACACATTGATAAAGTGCTAATGTAGTTCTATCATAGATATAATAATATATATAGATCTCTCATCCCCATGTTATCGTACAAAGATTTTTGATGCCGAAAAAAAAAAAAAAATAAAAGCTTTGGAAACAGCCATTAAGTGGTATTGGAAAAAAAAAAAAAAAAGAAAAGAAAGAAAGAAATATGAATTTGAAACTGTATCTGGAGTCTTCCATTCCCCTTTAGCAAATAAATTATTCATAAATTTTATTTGCTAAAATATTAGTATGTATTCCCGTGTGTATTCACTCGGGGAAAGACTGCCATATTTTGGTAAAAACGTCGTCTTTTCCCAAATGAAAAGGAATAACTTTTTTCTCCCCAATGATCACTCTATTCTATATATGCTATACTATATCTATGAGTTCTATACGCAAGCGAAGTGTGACTCACTGACCGTCTGTGCAGTCAAGAAAAAGATTTCCTATGTTAATTGCCCACTGGATTTTTTGTAAGAAATTATTAAAAATCGAGGAAATTTATTTCCCGATTTTAATCCTTATATTTGGGTATAGATATGTATTAGTTATCGCGGGTGTTAGATTGAATTATTTTGCTGTCAAATTGACAAAATTTTAATTTTAAATTTCAAAACTCTGTCGCCCTTGGCTTTTATTATTATTATTATTATTATTTGGCGATCAAAAGCGTAACACGAAAATATACATGCCAGATGTATGCATTGTACGAAATGTAATATGTATTATTCATTGTACGTATGCATGACATGTAATATGCATTGTACGAAATATTGTTTCATATTATTCATTACTCTTTTAATATGAGTTGTTAAAATAACCATGATTTTTGAAAGGAATTAAATATTTTCGCCAGATAATTTGGCGATATTCTTTTTTTTCGCCAAGAATGACAGAAATGAAATCTATTCCGCTGCAAAATATCAGTATCTTACATCAGATATTTTATTTAGACATTTGAAAACAAATTTGACTTCAAACTATGATAGAATATTTATCATTTTCCTTTTAATTAGTACATTATTAGTATATTAAAATTTAAAAGCATGGTATATAAAAAGTTTTTTTTTTTTTTTATTTTATAATTATTCTTATCTTAATCCTCAATGTTTCCCATCTTTATTAACTTGAATTTACTATTAAAATTTTAACATACTCAAAAACTTCTCATCACTTCGTTAAAATACACTAAACTTTTCCAAAATCTTTTTCTATTTAAAATGATACATGTATTTACTTTAAATGTCCAATATTTCATAAGATTTCCAATTTTAAAGTTTTAAAATATTTATCAAATTTACTTATTTTTCTGGTTTAGCCTTATTGTTTTCCTTTTTATAACTACAGCTGTTGCCCTCTTTAAAATATTTAAAATGATGAGGTCATTTTATAGTAAAATTATCCATTATAGCATATATTATATTTCACTCCTCCATAAAAATTGATTTTAAAATCGTCTGTTTCTTTTATACTTTTATTTTAATAGAATTTTAATAGAATTTAATTTATATATTAGTCATTTTAGCAATTTTATCCAAAGTAGCATTAGAAATAATATATATCACTTCTCCATTAAAATTTATAGGACCCTACAATAAAATTAATTTGTGCTTAATATCAACACTACGAAAATTTTTATCAATCGCTTCCAAATTTTGACCTAAGTTTCAAATGTCAACCCTGTGGGTTTTTACATCGGCTACAACGTTTTCGTCTTTGTTCGTAAATAATAATTTGACTGTACTAAATAGTTTACAGCCGTATAATTCAACGTATAACTTAGTCACAGCAACGCGTGGCCGGGTCTGCTAGTAATATATATATATATATATGGAATTTGAATTTTTATAACAGGAAAAAATTACATTATCTAAAAACGGAGCTTAGATTTCATTAACATCAGAGGCAAAAATGAAAACTATGCATGGATCCTACTGTATGTTCTAAGTACGGTAATAAAAAAAAAAATTATGTGATCCCACCCTCCCAAACATCTGCAATATAACTTATTGTTATCGGGGTATTTTTCTATTTTGAACAGTAAACTATGCCTTTCGGCATTCCTCTAAATCGTTATGTTTTTAGAGAAATAATTTCACGTATTTGTGATTAAATCAATTAAATTTTATCTTCAGCAATTGATTCGAAATTTCGCTAACATGTTTATGTGCTAGTGGCATTTACAGAGTTTAACACAATATGCAAATTCCATTTTCAATTTAAAATATTATTTTAGACTTTAGAGGAATGACTAAGAGCAGGGCTAATTTTTATTTTATATTAGCGAGAATTTTCCTTTGCCGATGCGAATGTGTTAATTTTGCCCAGGGACTAAACAAACTTTCATATATGTGCTATAAATACTCAAAAATTAAAATACAAAATTGTATGAGCCTGGTATCCCATTTTTCTGACAAATACATCCCTGCTTACTTCCACATCAGACTGCTTGTTTTGCCTGAATTTTTAGATACTCTCTCGATTTCATAACAGTATATGCTTTGGGACCTTAGAAGCCCTTTCCTAAAAACTGCAATGGAATGTTTTCAACTGAAAAACAATGAACCAGTTCATTGTTTTTGTGTTTGACAGTAAGAATTTCAAAAATTCCTAATACTTTTTAATGTAATTTATGAACTTTACTTTTGCTTACAATATCTGTGTTTGAATAATATATATATTTTTTTTTCATGTATGTTTAAAATTTTCTACGATGTCAGCTGGTTCTGGAGGGGGCTTGAGCCCCCTAAGCCCCCTCCGTGGGTGCGCCACTGCACAGACATGCTAAATTAAGACCAGTTGCTGTACATGACATAGTTTATTTAAAATCTGTTGATAAATTTAAACCAAAATACACAGGACCTTTTATTGTCCTACAAAAGCACTCACCGGTTTCATTTACAATTAAAAGAGTACAAGCACCTGATAGATTGTCATTTCGAGTCCATATTGACAGACTTATTATTGCACCACCTAGATACAGCCACTTACTTGATGAAGCAAGTCCTAATAGAAATGTTAATTATAATTCAAGACAAAGCCACAATTATAATTTAAGAAACAGGAACGAATTTTTAATATCATATTATGTAATGTTTTACAAAACTTGTGCATTATATAAAGAGTACTCGATGCATAGGTTCCTTTTTATGTTTATTTTTTGTTCTGTCATTCATTGTATGCAGGCAATTGGCTGGACCAATATATACTCTGCATTTTTCCTTTTTTCTCTTTCTTTTTTTTAATTACAATGGATGACACAACACTATGTAAAATATTGCATAATTTTTTTCTTTTCTAGTTCTTATTATTACAGTTTTCTTAACAACAAATTTAATAAAATTTATTATAATTCAGTTTAAAAAAAAAATCTTGTTTAATAATATTTACATTTTGATAGATATTAATATGTCATAAGGTCAACAGTAATTACAATACTGTTTGTTTACATACTATATACAAAACTTTTCAATAGTGCAATGATTTAAAGTTAAAACTCAAAATTTTAATATGTGGCAATTACCTTATTATTATTGTTATTATGCTATGTTATTTTTTTAAATGCTTCATTGGGTTTAGTGAGTTGTTTTGGTAGTCTTTATCTCATCACACTAAATTTTGATAGTACTAAGAATTTTAATTAAATATATATTTTTTTCATTTTTAATTTTACCCTCTATGTTAATGCTAACTCGTTCAAAATTTACCCGGGAGAGTAGCATTTCATTGTGATGAGACCCCCCCCCCCCCCACTTCTTTTGAAAATTGTTCAATACAATTCAATTGATATATATATATACGCAGTTTTGCGAGGTGTCCCTACAGAAGTCTTTGACTTTGATGGGGGACGGAGGCCTGTCCCTAACAGGTCAGGTCTTTATACACGCCCTATCCCGCTAGGACAATGGCCATAAGCCAAAGTCGTTATACTTGTTGCTTCATACAAGATTAAGGGGAGATTTTTTTTTTTTTGACTGTCCAATGGACGTCGTTTTTTCAATCTCTCCTGTGTGGAATTGCACGAACAAATTTTTTTCACTTTTGTGATATTTTCTATTATTTGTATATACAATTTTTTTTTCATTTTGTGTTCATTTTTAATTTACTTGTACTCATGTTTTATTATTTTTTCTTTTTGTTTTACATTGATGTTGTTTGATATGTTGCAGTATTATATGCATATTGAATATTGTTTACAGTGTAATATGAAATAACTTTAAAGTATAGCATCATATTTCCATACATATATAAGAACATTTTAAAGAAAAACTTTTTATAAAAAAAAGGTGAACAGTATCATTTTGAAGGCTTTCTTGACGAGATATATGTAGGAAAAATCTGGATCCAGACTGTGAACTCTGGTAAAATGTGGTGCCCACAATGATTGTCGGAATAATAAAGTCTTAAAAAAAAAAAATATATATATATTTCATGGTGAAACAGATTTGTAATGTGCACATTTATAGTAATGGTTGACTGTTTCATTGATATACAATTTTTGTTTTTGCTTATACAGGTTTCTTATATATTTTTATATAAAAAAGAAAATGACATTTTTCATTGTGTTTATATGACATATTAGGGAGTGAGAGAGATTTTTTTTTATTTTTTTCTGGGTCGCCGGGAGAAATATGTGAAGATGTTCACATATATTTAGTTAAATTTTAATTGAATTTTAAATAAAATAAAATTTAATGATAAATTAATACATTATTGCAATAAAAAAAGTAATTAAATTTTAAATGAGATATTATATTTACATAATTTGTTCTCAGGCATTTGAAGAAAGAATTGTTTTTTAGATGTCATTAAAAATTACACAATTTTAATTATATATACGACCTACACTATTTATTAACATAAAACAATAACACACATCATTCAGAAATCTAAATTGTATATGTTTTATATCTAAATCATAAATAAAATGTTTATCTTTTAAATAGAAAAGTACTTTTTTATGGGATAAAAAGAAAATAAAAAAAAATAATATCTAACGGAAATTCTGACATTAAACGTAATTATAAAAAAAGTGTTCTCAAATAGTCATAAAACAAGAAAACTCATTGTCAGAATTTATATTATTTCAACACCGGATATAATTTATTTCAAATTACGCAATATTAATGATTTCAATTCATAACGGTCTTTTCTCTCGTCAAACTGTCGCTTGGCATAAAGTTGGCGAATACAGGGTTAATACAATTATAAACCGTCATTACAAATTCAAAAAATTAACATTAGTTTATTATCTAAAACAAAGAACTGAAGTTGGCATTCATTTTGGCGAGAATAAGATAATGCAAACATATGACTTCCCTTCCGGGCGGTTCTCGCCGTGCCATAAAAAAAAGCAGACCCTTAGTTTTCGCTCTTTTTCTAAAGCAGTTAAGACGTAACTTTTTAGCCCTCTCTCTCTCTCCCTTACTCCCCGAGATATTCTGGGATTATTGCTCTGCAATTAATATTTTTATGTGCGAACTTATTTTTATCAACATGTAACTTTTAAGGAATATATTTAATAAAGACTATGTGTATATTCTCGAGACTTTGATTATATTCATCTTTTCAAAAAGGCATTGTATCGAACTTCATGGCCATAAGCTTCTTTCTACAGTGACGGATTTCATTGTTATACGCCTCAAGTTCTCGAGAGCAGAAACCAAAATGTATGCGCAAATTCTATGCCTGGTTGTTCCGAAACGGTGTGATTTCTAGTATGAATGAGGCTTGTTCTGTAAAGCCTCCCTCAGCTGCGATGAGAAAGTTGGATGAATGAAAAGATGGAAATACGCAAAACTGCCGTTAAAAAAGTAATAAATGTAATATTTATTTAAAATAAGAAAAATATATTAATAATAAAATGTCATGTAAATTTTTAGGGTAGTCTAAGCCTCGGAAGCCTCTTATTAGATTTGCCACTGCTAACTTCCCGGCTAGCTAGCCATTTGAAACTTTTATAATAGCTCAAAACATGATAGCAATAAATTTTTTTTTTTTATACATTTAGCCAATTGTTCCGGGTTCCCGCTGCCCTCGGTAGCATTTATATGATTCAACAGAAAATTTAAAAACATGGTATATAAAAAGTTCTTTTTATCTTGTAATTATTTATGTTGCTGTCACTCTAGTGAATTTTAGCTATTTCATTGTCTATAAATAAATACTTACTTTTTTTTAATTGCAACTAAAGGTGAAGAATAAAGAAACCTTTTAAAAGTAATTTCAGATATCTGCAAAGACTAGTCATATATATATATATTAATCACTTCTTTGAGTTTCCAATCATATGTTTCTTCTCATAGTTCACATACAAATTAAAATTATTCTGGGTCAATATTCAAAAATTATTTCAACATCAGTCTGCAATTTGATCCACTTATGTATTTTTTCAGATCTGATTGAAAATATTACAAAATCAAGAGATGACTTGAAATTCCCTGAAGATGAAGATTTGACAGGTGCTGCTGAAGCTCTATTGAGACTTCAAGACACTTATAAATTAGATACTTCATCTCTAGCTAGAGGCCAAATATCTGGAACAAAACAGTCCCATGAATTAACTGGTATGTATTGTCTAAGGAAAAATTTAAGGAAATAACAGATTTTGAATTATATATACAAGGATAAATAAAAACAAGCTTTAGAAAAAAAAAAAAAAAATATTGGATAGAATACCATTCCAAGGGTCTTTTCCAAGCTTTTCAGGGTCTATCCGTACATTCAGATTTTTTTTTTTTTTTTTTTTTTACTTTTGCTTTGAATTTTGTTATTTTTATAGAAATTTTTATGTTTAATGTATAATGTATCAATAACTCTCCATTTTTTTTTTTTTTTTTCTAGACATAAATGAATACAATTAACCTATTATTTTAACAATAGCCTTACGATACCAATAATAAATCTTTACCTGCGATTCATTTTGCATACAAGTAGCCATATTCAGGGTTTTTGACATGTTAAATTGTTTTAGACCTACTATTCATACTTTCAGTATAAATTTTAATTATATTAACACTGTCTTTGTGTCTTCACAGGATGAATTTTTATGTTTGAAAATGAGTTTGAATGCGAGTCTGGCCTTGGACATTTAAGGAGAAATTTAACAATGAGTATTTTTCTTAATTGTCAAGTTTTCATGGTTTTTGCCCCAAAATTTTGCCTGAAAAATCTTCAACATTTTTTTAATACTGCAGTGGTGTTGAATTTTCTTTATGTCAAAATGCGAAAGATTTAAAAAAAAAAAAAAAGGACATCTTTTCCCAGAGACTTAATTTTATGAGTATTAATTTATTTTCTATTCAGGAGGTTTCAATGCCGGGGGATTGTTTATACCCTGATCAGGATATCCAGTTGATCAGAGCAATTTAATGTATTAATGCGACCGGTTCTATGCCAAAATACCTCAGAATTATTTAGTACTCATATTGATGTTTGCAAGATTGATGCTTAAGTGTTGAAATTTAAAAGTAACGTTTGTGATATACGATAAGTAGTACGCGACGAGTATGAAAATCTCCAGTTGGGCTTGGCCCAACAATTAGCACGTTGACCGGTCAAACATACAAAAAGAGGAAATAAATTTTTAAAAAATTGATAAATAAAGGAAAAGTCATAACTCTTCCTTAAAAATGATAACATAGACAAAAGATTGTCCTGAAATACATTCTATCTCTGAGGGACTTCCCACATACTTGCATGCAAGTCTGGAGCAGTGTCGGCTTGGAGGGGGGGGGGAATATGAAAGGATAAAAAGAATTCAGATTTTAAATTATCATTTTAAAGAATAATTTAGATTTTAAATTATCATTTTAAAGAATAATTTAGATTTTAAATTATCATTTTAAAGAATAATTTAGATTTTAAATTATTATTATAAATTAATATTAAGTGATATTTTAATAGTATTATCTCAGAATAAATCTTAATTTTAAGAACAACTTAATGGGAATTCTATTCTGCCCAAGTAAAATCAGTTTTTCAGCAAAACACGTTGTAACAGTCATTTAAGAACAAGTTTTAGAATAAAGATTATGCAATCATTAAATTTAGCGGCAAAACATTGCAAAATACTTAATCTTAGATGTTCGGGTCAACCAATGATAAAATATAGGCAGGATCTAGCTCAGCTAACTATCCAATAAGAATTCATAACAAGAGTTTGGATTTGTGTCGAAATGAGCCGTATTTAAGCTGGAACACACGAGAAATCGTGGCTTTTTCCAATAGTTAGTTGCTTAATAAATCTATGTTAAATACTACTTCAATAGGTAAAGTTTACTAGCTAGAACCGCTATGGTGAATTGCCAGCCATCGGCACCATAGCTTGACGGCTGTTGGAACTAAGAGCAGATATACTGCTCAGGATGTCTTCATAATCGGCCCATGATAGTATCATCTCCATGACTGCACCTTTGGACTGAATAAAGGATTATTAGTTTAACTAATGGACTCTCTCATTCCTTCATAAGATGCAGTTTAGCTTCATTATTGGACCATTGGACCATCACTTCTAACTATTTTTATTATTACATATATATATGTATGTGTGTGCTTTTTCAGAAAAAGAGTAACAACTTTTTTTTTTTTTCTAGTTGTATTTTTAATTACTTCTTTTGTAAATGATATTACCTAATCATGTTAGAAATTTCACTAATAACATTTAATAGATTTTTCTTTTATTTTTTATATTAAATTTAGGGCATTTAGGTTTTTGACTTTTTTTTTAATCAATTCGTTTTTTCCAGCTAATGACTGTTTTGAACTTGGTCGCCAGTCCTACAATAGTGGGGATCATTATCATACAATTCTTTGGATGCAAGAAGCTTTAGAAAGAGTTGAGGAAGAAGTAAATAAAACTGTTGAAAAATCAGACATTCTGGAATATCTTGCCTTTTCCACATACATGGTAATTCTTTTTTTTTTTTTCTCTCTCTCTCTCTCTTTAATTGAGGGCAATATTAATCTTCTTTTTTCTGAGCTCATTAAAATTAAAATAGATTGTAAATCACTTCTGCCATTGTGACATGTTAATAATAATTCTAATATGCCACAAACTATGTATTAAAATTATTGTTGTTTCTGATGAAAAGAAATCAGTTTGAAGTGGCACAAGATCATTATGCTAGGGTGGGGGTTGGAGAGAAGCAAGCATTGTTGCACAAAAACACATTTGTGAAAATACTGCAACTGAAAAAGAACTCAATTGTAAAAGTTTATTAGAAAATTGACATTTTAACCTTCAAATAAAAGTTTGAACTGTACTTGAAGTTTTAGGAATTATTTCTTATAATCAAGTATCATGCTCTGGGTTAATCTACCAGAGATCTATTGGCAAATATTGTTGTAAGACATAACTGTGTATTGGTAAAAGCAATTTATTTTAAAGTAAATGTAAATATCATTGAAGAATTATTATTATTATTATTATTATTTTAAACACCTGCATCATTCACAATCACAAAATGATCGATATCTGATTCGATAAGATTTACAATTTTTCGTTAAGTTGTATATTATGAACATATACTCCAGTTTTTCAAATTTTGAAAAATAAACAGAAAATGTCTGAAAAGATTCATGTGGGTTTGTTTCACACTGTTAAATTTGTACCCATTTTCTAAAAATCGATTTATTTATTTATTTATTTTTAGTTTAAATATGCAAAAAATTAACTGAGAGCATTTTTTAGCTGTAAAATGCAATATTAAAAATAAATAAATCTTTGGAAAATGAGTACAAATTTAATGATTATGAATTTTCTGAATGTGAAAACAAAATTTAAAAAAATACATATTAGTCAATGAGTAATTCTGTAGACAAATTTATGTGTAGAATAATGTAAGCTTAGGCTATCAGTAAGGATATTGTAAACTAATATTATCATATTATAATATGTTTCTATTTCTCTGAAGAGGTTACATAGATTTTAAAGGTTAAAAAAAAAAAAAAAAAAAAAAAAAAAAATGCATATTTCCTCTATTATTTTATTTTTATATAATAAACAAAAAATTTTATTAAGAATTTTGAGCACAAAAAAGAGCAACTTTTAAACAATGTTTTATAAATTGTTCATATTTTTTTTTTTTTTTTCAGCCGGTGGGACCTGGTGTCCAGAAATCCTTCAGAAAGAAATGTCCTTGCGTAGTCAGGATAATTCATGATAACTTTATCTGAAATTTAAAAAAAGAACAAACAAATTTTTTCTGTTAGTAGATAAGTATAAAATACCTGAATGAAGGATTAAAAAAAGAAATTATGAAATTTGAATTTTTTGGCACTGTCGTATGAAAAAACAGTATAATTTTCAGTTCATTTTCCACCAAGTACAACCTTGTAAAATTAGTTGTAATCAAAGATTAAAAAAAAAAGAAAAGAAAAACTACATTCAAGCACTAGTCAATTCCATTGTGCAAAATTTCAATAAAATCACTGTATTACTTTTGAGAAATTTTGTCGACCAATTTCAAAAATAGCATTAAAAGAAAGAAAAACATTTAAATTTTTAAGTAGGAATAAAATTAACCTAATGAGGGAATTTTCCAAAAGCTCTCTCACCTAGACTTTTATTCTGACTGACTTTGAACTTTTCAAAAATATTCTTGTCAATATTGTACTAGTATTATATTTTTAAAAAATTAAAAATACTATTATTATTAGTATTATTATTAAACCCATGCAGGTTTTAGGAATTTGAAAAAAAATGACTGCTAACAAACATTTCTTGTAGCCAATAAAAAATGTCCTCTCTTCCCCCCCACCTTTTTTTTTTTATCAATTTTGAAATTTACCTAAATATACAAATTAAAATTTTATGCATAAAAACCAAATATTTATTATGACTGGATGATAAATCAAGAAACACCTGTTTAAATCTAACTTCATCAAATCAATTTTTTTATTTTCTGTAAACCAATACATCATCACCATTGATGCATTATTACACAAGCACAACCATTCAGTACCAGATCACGAAGCACATGCTAACAGGAGCAGTGTAATCCAATACTCTAAAATTGTGCATCGATTCAACACCAGATTGTAAAACCTAATGAGAGGAGCAGGAGTGGAATTGGAGCCCAATTCTAGAACCATTTAAATTTTTTTCCAAAATATAAAAAGTTTCTGTAAAAGTTGAAAACATAGTTGCTAGTTAAAATATATTGGTCACTAGTGCCAACTAGGCAACCGTATTTTATGAGCCCTGAATCCATGTAACCTCTTAAAATTTATACAATATTTATCTAAGATTATACTACTACTGTAATATGTATAAGAATATTTTTTCCTTTCTAGCAAGGTAACACAAGGCATGCATTGAAACTGACACTTGATTTGTTGGAATTGGGTAAGTCTGCTTTATTGTATTTTGATACAATAATTAGTTAGATTTTTTTTTTTTTTTTAACCCAAATACTTATTTTTACTATTCATGTGGGAAACAAAAGCTTGATAAAATCTTCATAGTGTTTTCCTATTAGTACAGTGAGGCCACATATCTTAACACTAGCAGTGAGGACCCATCCAAAATGTTGGAGGGATACCAGCTTGACCAACAGTTTGAAATTTGGAAAACATCCAGTAATTTTGCGCTCTGTGTTATTGCTCATTTTCTCTGAGTCAGATGACTGTCACCCCTATTTTAGCATTGGACTCGTTGAGTTAGCACTTGCGCAGATGCTTCCATGGTTTCATGAAATGTGGTCGAAGAATATCTCAGTCTGGTTGTATGTGCAGTTCAAAATTCAGGAAATTTGATAATACAGCAGTTAGTCAATGCATGTAGTGAGCTTTGCTCACATAAAAACAAAACAGAACATAAAAACTAAATACCTTAATTTTGTTGTACATGAGTCCCAAAATACTACTAACTTTAAATACTACTAACTTACTTTCTGTAAAAATACTACTAACTTATATCTATTAGGATGAAAATCAAGTACAGATATGATTGGTTTTTTTGGAGAAAAAAGCCAGATATCTTTTACTGTCTTTTTTAGCACCATATTGTTTAATGAGATTATACATCATTTTATTCATCTCTGAATTTGAATGCACATCTAAATAACTGCGGATGCTCATTATTTTCTTCATTTCTGAAGCAGAAGGGACAGAAACTGCACCGTTTATTCAGTTGTCAGATTCATAATCAAAATTTACATAAGTGGAATCATTTTAATGATGAGCGATGTCAAAAATCTCATTGTTGGTGCTGTAAAAACGTGATCATTGAATGCAACATATTGTAGCGTAGTTACCAACATTTTAATTTATTCTGGAGCATTTTTAGTAGAGTCTTTAATTCGCACCACATTATTTATAGACTATTTTTCTTCAATATGTAACTATGATAAAATAAGAAAAAATTACTCTTAAGAAAAAAGTGGTATGGAAATAAAGGCGGGTCTAAAAATGTTTTGGAATAAATTAAAATGTTGGCATCTCTGTTGAAACAAACATGCCACTGAAGATCAAAAGCGAATTTTTTTCGTGTTAAACGATTTTTGTTTCGTGTTAAAAGAAAAAAAATGTATTAAATAGCTTAGTATACTGTCCGGACCGCTATATCATTTCATGTTAACCGATTTTTCATGTTAAGCATTTTCGTGTTAAACGTATTTCACTGTATGTCTCTTTTTTTAGTTCCTGATCATCCTCGTGCCCATGGTAACAAAGCCTATTATGAAGATGCTATCAAGAATGCATATGAAATGAAGAGAGGGGATGATGGTGATGTTCAACTAGATGGTGATTCAACTTATTCTGAATCAACTTTCTCTGGTAAAGATTTATCTGAAAGAGATCAGTATGAACTTCTGTGTCGCTCTGAATACACTTCAGTAAGTGATTAATTTCAAGATTTAGTGAAAAATAGATTTAAATAAATTTTGTTTTATTTTATGCTTATGAAATATGAGAAATATGAGTAATTATGTACCATTTAATGCCTTCATATTATAAACCCCAGTAGCAGAATTTCAGTATTTATCTGCAGAAAAAAACAATATTTATCTGGGATCATTGTATCATCAAAGTAAGTCTAGTATCATCAAAAGTATTAACAATTTATAAAACAAGAAAAACTTGCATCTGCAATGAAAGTAAATTAAGATGATACAATGAGTATATCTAGAGATATAATACAACATTCTATTAGTAATTTAAAACCTGGTATTTCTTTTTTCGGAATGTTAAAATAGTCTATGGAGCCTAAAACAATCTGCAGCGCTCACTGTAATGCTGAAGTTTCTGCTGCTGGGATTATTTTTTTCTCCAGAATGTAAAATTTTAAATTCTTTATAAAAGAAAATTTTGGCTTTTAATACTTTCTCTCTCTCTCTCTCTCTCTCTTCAAGCATGGAAAAAGTATTACATGCATCAATGTTGTCAAAATTATTCAAACTAAAAACTTCTTCACTTACTATAAAACTAATGGTTTTTCATTACTTTTATGGTGTGTGAAGAAATTTTTAGTTTGAAAATATTGATTGTACACCAGTTTCTTTATTTAATATTGTTGTCAAAATTATTGAACAGTGATAGTAAGAATAAAAATCACCAGAATGTGCTATCACATGTTTTTGGCTGCTCCCTACAAAACTTGATTGCAATTTAATGAGTGTCAATTTTTTTATTCTTTTTATTTATTTATTTATTTACAAAGACACTAATTTTAGACTATACCTGTGATTGGCCATCAACAAATATCTCTAAAAAATTTTTAAATGTTTTATTATTATTATTATTATTAGAAGATGTGTGAGAAAAAGTTTTTCCCTTTTAAAGAATTGATATAATTTTTGTAATTGCTTCAATTTTATTAACAGTCAGATATGAATTATCTAATATGTTATAGATCAGAAATCATAGAGCGAGCCATTAAACTGGCATTTCCTATAGCACTTCATCTGATAAATACAGTGAACTCTCATTAAGACGGCCCCGCTTAAGATGGATTTTTCGTTATTACGTACAAAAACAGAATCCCCGGCTAAGGCCTATAGTAATTGCATGTAATAAACATCACTTTATACGTACAATTCATTCGTTAAGATGGACATTTTTTCCCTCAAAGCTTACTTTCTTCGAAAAAGAGTCAGTTCCCAAAATCTTCTCAAATTCAATATATATATATATATTTTTTTTTAAACATGAAAGGTTCAATAATAAAAGGGTTAATCTCTTTCACTTTGTGCTATTACACTGTGGGAGGTAAATAGTATTGATTGACAGTGGCAGTTGAAGTCAACAATTTGCACCTGTCTCCACTTCTATTGTGGAGACATAGCAAAGTATTTTGTTATCAAGTTGTACTATATGAAGAAAAGAAGTTTTGAAAGTAAGTATCCGTTTTCATGCTTTTATATTTTTAGTGAATAAAAGGGTTTGAGGAAACAAATTGTCATTCGAGTTATGCTGTGTATATGTGTACATAATAGTGATTTTAGAGTTCATATAGAACTTCAGTTTATGAACTCCTGTTATAATGGACTCTCGTTAATATGGACAAAAACTGCTGGCCCTTGATTGTCCGTTTTAACGAGAGTTCACTGTATTGTGAATTGAATTTTGATGTAACTGCTAAATTCAGTAACTGCCTTTCATTTTTTGTATGATATTCCCTTCACTTTATAATTTATTTATTTTTAATTTATGTAACTAAAATTATAAAATATGCTTTAAAAAATAAGAAGATATTTTTGTTTGATATATGATAATTTTAATACATTTTTCAATGTTTTATTATTTACAGAACTTCCCTGAAAGTAAAGACTTAACATGTGATTATTACACTAACGGGCATCCTTATTATTTGCTACAACCTGTTAAAAGAGAAGTTGTGTTCAAGGCGCCTAAAATTACACTGTTTCACGATGTTGTGTCTGATAAAGAAATTGAAATAATCAAATTTTTAGCCCAACCAAGAGTGAGTCATTTCTACTATTTCACCTATTTATTAAATTAAAAAAGGCAGAGTTTGTCTGCTTTGTTAATCACTATATTTATTTATTTTATTTTTACTTTCCGAACACTATAGTAAGGAAAGTATTGTAATCATGTCAAAAATCTGAATTTGAGATTTTGATGTTTCTATACGTTTTGAGGTCCCCCGAGTCCATTTCCACTATTTTTATGATGATGTATGTATGTGTGTATGTCTGTCAGTGAACATGCTAGCGTCTAAACGCTTTGTTCAAATAAGCTGAAAGTTGGTACGTACAATATACGTACCAACTTTCAGCTTATTTGAACAAAGCGTTTAGACGCTAGCATGTTCACTCACACCACCATAAGTCACCATAGTACGAACCATATAGATTTTGGTGAATCTAGCACTTATAGTTTTTTTTACAGGGACACCAGGAAAAATTCTTTATCATTATGGCCTATGGGACCAAATTTTTAAAAGTGCGATAGCATCTAAATGCCTCATTCAATCGAGTTGAAAATTTATATGAATATTATAAATCACTGTTGCACTAACTATAAGCATTTTGGTGAATCTAGCATTTATAGTTTTTTACAGGGATACAACGAAAAATTCTTTATCATTATGATCAGTAGCGTTAAATAAAACATCGTGTAATATATGGAGAAAAATACTCAAACATTCTATTATGGTTTTCTCTCTTTTGTTTGTTTAACAACTCATCTTTCTTTACTTTATCTGCAAAACTGTTAACTACTCAATGTTCGGAAAGTCGAGTGGAGTCACTCCAAATTTTTTTATTGAATAATTGAAACGTTTAAATAAATATATTCTAGTGGGCGACTGTTTTCAGTAAATCAAAACCATGACTAAGTACCATAATATATAGCCATTAATGAAATGTAAATGACATTTAATTATTGGAGTTCCATTGTGTTAGTTAGAAACACAGTTAATCTATAATAATAAAATTTAAAATAAACGAAATAGGCATTCACATTAAGGGACAGCTTTAGTATAGGACTCCCTTGGAGAAATTTGAAATTTAACCCCAAAGTGTCTTAGATATTTCTCACCAAGGTCTTTACTAATGCAGTTGCGATTGCCATTTTAATTTATTGCCAAATTGGCATATTGAAAGTTGACAGGAGGATCCTGTACTAAAGCTGTACCCACATTTACTTTGCCAATGATAAAATCAAGCAAAAAAAAAAAAAAGTAAAAATATTTCATTAAGTGAAATTACTATATTAAAAATAAATAAAAAATAAATAAAAATTATAAAGTTATTATGATGTTAGTTTTATCAGAATTGTTTAATAATACCAATTTTAATCTTTTTTTTTTTTTTTTTTTTTTTTTTTTTTTACATATAAAGAAATGTGTCTTTTTATGTAATGATAATAATAATAAATGAAATAAAAAGTAGTAAGCATTTAATTTTATTGGCATTAGCTTGAAATTACAACTGAAAGAAAAATGCAAAAAGAATCGCATAAAATTTAAAAAATTTAAAAAATCTGATAGGAATATTGAAAATCTAAATATATGTTGTAAATTTTAACACATTTCTTTACCTAGAAAATAATTTTTAGAGCTGTATAAGGCCATAGTATTTTCTATGGATCACACACACACAGACAAACACTTTCTTTTATAAGTATAGATAATTCTAATGCTTGAAAATTTTTCTTTTTTACTGATTAATTGTCTTAAATTAGTAAAAGTTCTGGCTTGTAATATGTATAGTTATCTATATAGTCGTATAATCAATGAATTCTAAATTTACATTTGGAAAGCCAGTTTAAAAGAATAATATAAAGTTGAAAAACTCATATTTCAAATTTTATATTGTAAAAATTTATACCCTTGTATTTTGCCCTCTCTGTATACTACTTAAAATTTTACAAGTATAAATGAAAATTTCAAGTCTTACTCATAATTAGTTTTATCTATTAAAATAAATAAAAGGCATATTCTATTGCCTTTATCTGTATCAATATTTTAAAACTAATACCTTTTGTATGTGTTTTTAACTTTAAACCGTTAGTAGTCGCTATCGACAGCGCCACCTATTACAGATTGCGAACTTTTTATTTAACTGTCACCAACAATTTTAAGAAGTGATGTGATCGACGTTAAATCGATTTTATTCGCGTTTTATGTATATCAAATGCCACTTCTAAATATTTTTGGTGGCTATTGAATAAAAAAATATTGAAAAACTGAAGGATGGGCGGCAAATCGACCAACTAGCGACTACTAACGGGTTAATAAAAAAAAAAAGTTAATGGACATATATATATATATATATATATATATATATAGTTTTCAGTACTTTAAATTAGGATAAAAAATTCATAAATGAAAGTTTGCATTTGAATTTAAATCATAATTAAATGCTAATTATGAGCATTTTGAAGAGGATTTTAGATTCAATTATCAAGTCAATATGTGTGGATATTACCAGTATCAAGGACCACCTTCATACTGGTAGGTGGTGTATATTGAACCATGTTTAAAAAAAAATAAACTTTTTTTCAAGAAGCATTTAGCTTGATTTAGCATATTAGCTTCAAATTACAACTCAAAGAAAAGTGTCAGAAAAAAATGTCAAAAAGAAAAATCGCAAAAAAATTTCAATTAAAAAAAATCTAATAGGAATGTTAAAAATCTAAATGTATGGTGCAAATCTGAAGGCATTCCTTTACCTAGAAAAGAATTTTTGAAACTGTATAAGGCCATAGTTTTTCATAGAAAAGGTTATTACAAAAAGCAATTACATTGCTTTTCTGATGAAAAGTAAACTTGGTGTTAATTGTTAAAAAATAGAATAATCACTAAATAAAATTTTTTTAGTATTTAAATGGCACTTACATACTGATATTTGGAGCATCGTTAAGATTTAATTATGTTGGTCTAAAAAATAAATAAATTAAAAAAATTTTCACAGCTTATACTCAAAAGAAATTTGCTTTTTTTTTTTTCTTTTTTAATGAGATAAGGATGTTTATTTTACTATAGTAATTTGGGTAAGCCTATATTCATTATGCCTATAGATAGAGGAGAGGAGGGCATTATGGAATAGTCGGTAAAAATGGAATACCAAGTTTTCGGTTCTGATTGGTGCTGCTATCTCGTTAAAATACCATGAATTACTCAAAAAGGATTCCCATGAAGCAATACAGTAAGAAGCGACAGCTTATTGTTGTCGTACCATTCTCTATAGAACAAAGTATGTTTTGTGATTTTCAAGAATTTTTGCAGGTAAGTTTTCAAACAGTTAAACTTACTAGTACACATGAGATTTGAACATTGAAATTAAGCATAATGTATGCTCAAAGAATTGTATTTGGTTATACTTTGGTCGTTTTTTAGCTGAAAATATTTTGTCCATCAGTTTAAAAGTTCATTGTTGGGTATTATGGAATACTAGGTATTTCATAGTATCATCTGAAACTGACTTCATGTATTCAACTAAAGAACCAGAAAATAAAGACACCGAATGTATCTTCTGTCACGGAAATTTTTCCAAGGATAAACGAGGAGAAATTTGGATTAAGTGTTTCAACTGTTCTTTGTTGGTTCACCTTGACTGTACTGGAGTAGAGAATGAAGCTTATATCTGTGACATTTGTAAATAGACTTGAAGCAGAAATAGCTTTCACATAATCTTAAAAATATGGTTTTTATAGTTAAAAATAACTATATTTTATGAAGTCTAATTAGTTTTTCTATGGTTTAAACCACCTATTCCATATTACCTGACTATTTCATATTAACCTCCATTTGTAATTTTTTTTTAAGTAAACTTTTTATAGCAACAAAATATTTTTTATTTTCTTCTTTTAAGTGACAATTCATTGCAAATAATTACACTATGTACTCATCATGATTTTGGGGATTTTTATTAAAAACAGTTAAATTTATTTTAAGAA
Organism: Salticus scenicus; assembly: GCA_963930645.1. NCBI lineage: Eukaryota > Metazoa > Arthropoda > Arachnida > Araneae > Salticidae > Salticus > Salticus scenicus. The sequence continues at coordinate 267,876,505 of OZ005658.1, forward strand.
ATGTAAATGGTATTCCATAATACCCTCCTCTCATCTATAAATTTGTTATCTTAATAAGCAAACAAATTTCTGCTTATTAAGGTAAATTTTTTTTGAAAGATGTTCTCAACTCAATCCAACTCATTGAACTGACCTGCATTTAAAAAAAAAAAAAATCAACCCAACATGAACGAACCACAGGTCAGGTCGGGTTCAGGTAAAATCAGGATATCTGACCCAATGCAGGACTCTTATATATATTTAAAAATATTTTAATGAATGCTATAATTTTCTACATCGTATTTACAATGTGCTTTATTATTGTAGTTAAAAAGAGCTACTGTTCAAAATTACAAATCTGGTAAATTAGAATATGCAAGTTACAGAATCAGTAAAAGGTAAGATTCCATGTACTTTAAAAGTTTTAAGCTAATGTGTGAATTATTATTATTATTATTTTTAATTTATGTTATTATGAACTGTACATCCTTTTCTGAATGGAACATTCAAAGTACCTTATAGTAAAAATATATTTTTTTAAATTGGTCTGTAACAACCACACAACTTCCAATACAGTAGAACCTCGATTAACCGAAACTATCTGTTAACCGAAGTCAGTTTCTTCTTCACTTTTTTTTTTTTTTCACTTTCTACTATCATCCAAAATTTTCTCTTAGCAAACATGCATTTTTAAAGTTTTTTTTTTTTTTTTTTTCTGTTTTTTCCCACATTCCTTTTGTATGCAAGCCATCCTTTCCAAACTACGAGTGCAGATAAATATTTTGGAATTTCCTTTTTTAGAATTCCTTCTCGCAAGCTCAATTCTCGGTATGAGTGTACTCTTCCCACTTTCAGACGTCCCTGTTCTAAACAAAAACACACCCCATTTCGAAATGTGGAAGGTCATTCTGCCAAGTCCCAGAACAATCGAATGTTATTGCACCCTCTGATTGTAAGCAAGTGCAAAGAACCTAACCTCTTTTGTCATCTCAAGAACAGAGAAATTTTCATTGCAGCAGAATTTGAAAATTTTTGTCACTTTGTGTCACTTATGATTGTAAAATAATTCTCGGTTCAGTGGTTTTTGAAATCTAAGAAAAAAGGAACAAAATCGAATGCCGGATTGTTTTAAGCAAGAGAATGAAAAAGGGACAACGATGCATTATTCTTTTTGAAATTTAATGATTATAATAAAATAAAAGATCTATTTACACGTTAAATACAATTACATACAAAAAAGAAATACTTAAAGGAACATAATTCCGAATCTAATAAACTCTCATAGTGAGAGATCAAAAAATTCCATCTTCGAACGCAGTCGAAGAATCCAAAATCTAAAACTAAACTTACTGGCTATTGCCAAAATCTATTAACAAAATATAGGTTATATCTTTTTTCTTTCATTGGCGACGCAGCGCCGTCTAAAGGGAATTGATTTTACTACACAACTCCCCGCCGTGAACTCTTACAGAGTTCACAAATCAAAAATCTCATTAAATCAAAAATAAATCGCAAATTTGAACAACTTACTTCTGATAATCAAAAATTGTACAAATTTCTAAATATTCTATTAATACTAAATCAATAATCATTTTTTTTTTTTTTCAAAATATTAACAGTTATCTAATATTAAATACAAATGTAAACAATATTTACTAAAGTACTATAACTAAATCAATAAAAGATCAAATCAAAATATTAAATTGAAATATCAATATTAAACATATGCAAACACATTATTATTTAAGCAATTAACTCTTAGTCATCAAATATAAACAAAGTTATCAAATATAAGCAAACTTAAATATAAAGATAATAACACATGCAAAATTTTAATATTTTCAATTATCAAATAAAATTCACTAAATTATTCAAAAAAGGATATCAAATATTCTGAAAATTAAAGAAAAGGTTTTCATTAAAATGAAGGTTTTGAAAGTTCAAATTTTTCTCAAAAGTTTGTTATTTTATCAGTTCGTAGCATTAAAGTTTTTAATTAAGTCAATTCCAGTGGGTATAAATGCTGAGCAGTTCGTTTTGAAACACCATTGGCAGTCTTAACTTCATAAGATCAGATGTTGTGATCTCTGCCGACGATTGTTTTCTGGATTATACCAAGTTTCCACAGAAGTTTGTTTTTTGAATCATCACCAATTAACACTACATCTCCTACTTTCAGTTCAGGTTGTGCAGCAGGATTCTTTGAAGCATGCGCCGTCTTCAAATCCAATAGGTATTGGCTTTTCCATCTATTCCACAACTGCTTTAACAAGAGTGATTGGTATCTTTTACGTCTTAAGGCAGATATTTTGTTTGAAGCACCTTCAATAATGTCAGCAAAATTCACTGGGTAGGTGATTTCTTTACCAAAATTTAAAAAGTGCATAGGAGTTAAGGGGTTCGGCTCTCCAGATTCACTATACACGTAAGTTATGGGGCGTAAGTTCAGCACTGTTTCTACTTCTATAAGGAGAGTAGACATTTCATCATAATTCAAGAGGGCTTTGCCAATGACTTTACGCAGACAGTCTTTGACGGATCTAACTAATCGTTCGTAGAACCCGCCCCACCAGAGGGCCATTTCTATTCTATTTTTCCATATGATTCTTTCATTTGCAAAAAACTTTAAAAGTGAATCATCAGAAAGAATTTGATACAAATTTTCTAGCTCTTGTTTCGAACGCTTGAACGTTTTGGCGTTATCCGAATATATAACTTTACAGTTTCCTCTTCTCGCTAAGAAACGTCTGAAGGCCAACAAAAAAGAATCAGTTGACATGTCGTGTACAAGTTCTAAGTGTAACGCTCTGGTTACTGCACAAGTGAACAACACTATATAAGATTTTTCAATTTCTTTAGCATTTTTAATGTAGAGAGGCCCAGCAAAGTCAATGCCACATATGGAGAAAGGGGGCGATTCTGTTATTCTGTCACGGGGTAGTGGAGCAGTGATCTGATCTGTTGGTCTGGAAAGGTATTTCTTACATATAATACACTTATTCAGGACACTTTTAACTAACTGGCGACCTAAGGGAATCCAAAATTTAGACCGTATTTTTGACAATGTTCCAGATACTCCTCCATGCATTATTTTTTCATGTTCATTTTTTATAATCAAGGTAGTCAACCACGACTGTTTGGGGAGAATGATGGGATGTTTTTCTTCTAGCTGTAAATCACTAAACTCTAATCTCCCGCCGAGCCGCATCATTTTTTCATCATCTAGATAAGGAGTTAAGTTGCTAAGGGGAGAATTTTTATCAATAATTTCTTCATTTATTAGCGAGTGAAATTCATTTTTAAAATAGAACTTTTGTTCATTCGATATCAAATGTTTCTCAGCTTCTATTAGTTCTTCAGTTGTCAATGTACTGTTAAGTTCTGGAATTTTTTTGATCCTCTTAATAAATCTTTTTACCCAAGCTGTAACTCTGATTAATTTTTCTAAACTGCTGTATTTTCTGATATCAATGGGGTTTTCTAGTTGTTCTGTCATGCAATTGAAAAGGAGTGTTTCTTTTATCTTTTTTCTATATTCTAAGCTTTCTACATCTAGCTTTTGTTTATCATCAGGCTTAGGCCAAAGTTCGGGGGGTGAACTGAGCCATTCAGGCCCATTTAACCACAATCTATCATTAATTAATTTTATGATCTTTGCACCTCTGGATACAAGGTCGGCAGGATTAGACGAACCGGGACAGTGCCTCCAATTTGAAGGAGATGTCAATTCACGAATATCTTGTACTCTATTCTGCACAAACGGCTTAAACTTTTCTGGAGAGCCTCTAATCCAAAAAAAAGTGATCATTGAGTCTGTCCAGTAAAACGTGGGTATATCTAATTTCAGGGCTCTCAAAATATTATGACCTAGTTTAGCTGCCAACAATGCAGCTGTGAGTTCAAGTTTAGGTAGCGTGAGATTTTTCAAAGGCGCTACTCTATTTTTGGAAGCAACGAATATCGCTTTGCATTTTTCATTCGAGATTTCTTTAATTCTAAAATAGGCAACAGTGCCAAATGCTTTGATACTAGCATCTGAGAAAACATGTAGTTGCAAATCACCGATATTAAATTCTGGAAAATCGGAAAAATAATATCTCGGCACAGAAAATTTAGAAAGATGAGTTACTTCATTACACCAGTCTTTCCATATTTTTTTCAAATCTTCAGGTAATGTGTCATCCCAATCAAGACCAGTCTTCCAGATCATCTGCATAAGGCATTTAACTCTTAAAGTGTAGGGCCCTAGGAAACCAATAGGGTCATAAATTTTGCCTAGTACTTGTAAAACAAACCTTTTAGTGTTTGTCTGTTTAGAAACGAGGTTTATCAAATCCCTACAATCAAAATAGAGAGTGTCTTTCAAGTTATTCCACCCTAAACCCAAAACTTTATTAGGGGGATCATTTTCTTTAAATATTTTAGAATCCTTGCTAACAACATTTTTTTGTACCCAAAATTCATGTAATGGTGTCGAATTTGTATGAAATTTGTGAAATTGCATACTTGCGTCTTTAAAGATACTAAGTGAGTCTAGACTTGTAGTTAAAGCCTTCTCTACTGATGGGTGGCTTCCTATTATGTCATCTACATAGATGTTTTCATTTAAAAAACTAACAGTCTCCCTATGTGTGTCGGTAAAATTTTTCAAATGATGTTTTATCGTCGCAGCTAATAAGAAAGGACTACAATTAAGTTCAAACAAAACTCTAGTGAATCTAAAAATCTGAAGGGGAGAGGTGCCTTCGGGAGGACTTTCTGTAAACAAAAATCGTGTTACGTCTCTATCTTCCTCGTCTATCAAAATTTGTAAAAATGCTTGTTTCATGTCCGCAGTAAAAGCTACGGGATGAAATCTAAATCTAGACAAAATGTCAAAAATATCTTCATAAAGATTAGGTCCAATATGTAGACAATTATTAAGAGAAAGATTATTGTAATCATGTGAAGACGCATCAAACACGATTCGTAATTTACTTGTTGTACGATCTGTTTTTATTACCACTCTATGTGGTAAATAAAAGGTTGTAGAATTTTCCTCCAAATCCATAACGGGTTCTATAATCCCCTCTCTCAAATAATCCTGTAAAACATTGTTGTATTCAAAAAATAAGTTTGGGTTTCTACAAAATTTGTACTTAAGTCTCGAAAATCTGTTTTCAGCGATTTCAAAATTATTTCGTAATTGTGATTTACTAATTTTCCAAGGGAATTTAACTTTATATCGTTTATTTTCATACTTAATTTCTGATTCGAAATTTTTCATAATTTTATTTTCGGAAAGGTAAAATTTTTCTTTCAGATTAATAAGACCCGAATTTTCCAAATTCCAAAAATTTTCTATTTGTTTTGACAACAAATTTTCTTCTACTATGATACTCATGGTTAATGATTCAAGAGAATCGCTTTTAATTCCCTGTAAAACCCAACCGAACACAGTTTTTACTGCTACTAAATTTTTATTAATGCATCTAATATTACCTAACACAATATCATAATAATAATCGACTCCTATCAAAAGTGTAATGCTTTCTTTACTATTAGGTATATCAGCTAATTCTAAATTCTGAAAATTATCATTTTTCGTGATTTTTTCCAACTCAGGGGGAGGATGAATGAACGATCCAGAAATTTCATCTGTAACTAACGCTTCAATTTGAATATTATGATATAGATTTATTTTTATTCACGAGCTTTAATTTAACTATGCCATAGGTTTTTTCTATCGGTGTTTTACTTCCAAATGTGTATACTTTTAATTTTTCATTTCTAATCACTTTTAAATTTAGTTCATTAGCAATAGAATGACATAAAAATGTTCTACTAGAAGCTGAATCGAGAAGCAAACGGATCATTTTCTCTTTCGTTTTATTTTTAATATTTACGGAACAAGTTTTGTAACAAAATTTTATTTTCCTGATTAATAGAAGAAACAGTAGAAACTATTTCCTGTTTGGATTCTGAACCAGAAGGAACATTTATTCTTTCCTGAGGTTTATGTTTAGATTTGTAACACAGAATTGTATTATGTTTATATCCACATATTCTGCATTTAATGTCGCTATTGCATTCTGCGATACGGTGTTTTGGTTCCAAACACAAAAAACAACGGCCCTGAGATTTCAAAATATTCTTTTTCTTTTCAATATCCAACGCGAAGCAATTTTCTGACGCGTGATTCTTTTTACAAAAAATGCATCTCATCTTTTTATTTTTAACCGCTGTAGTGATTAATTCATGTGCAGACGATAATCTATTGGCGTCTCTCGAACTCAATTTGTTATTTTTTATTTGTTCGTTTGTTTTATTTTTTGTAGATAATGTTCTTTCCCACGAAATTATTTCCGTTTGTATGAAATCTAATAGCTCTTGAATTTTAATTCCATGTAAGTTAGATGCGTGTTTTCTATTGAATTCTAAATTTAAATTGGACGGTAGTGACTTTAGAATTACTGCGATTAACATAGCACTATAATTATTTTCATCAACTTCTAACGAGGATAATGATCTAATATTTATCTCGATTTCTTCATGTAATTTTTTTAATCTAAAAATATCTGTGGATTTATAAACGGGTGCTAAATTTAACAAATTGTTCATGTGGTGGTTAATTATCATATCGCGTTGTCCGAATCTTTGTTTAAGAATTTCTACGGCTTTATCATAATTTTGTTCTGAAATCTCTAACTCATGTATGGAATTTAAAGCTGTCGAAGTTAAATAACTTTTTAAATAATTAAATTTCTCTACCTTTGACAAAGCTTCATTGTCATGAATAGTAACTTGAAAAGTATTCCAAAAACTCATAAATTGGGACAATTCACCGCCAAATTTTTGAATAATTAATTTCGGGAGTTTAACAAATTTGTTATTCTCACTTAACGGTGTACTTCTATTCTGTAATGTACTTGAAACATTTGAATTTACACCACTATTTTCGACTGAATTTACTTTTATTTTCTTTTTTGCTCTAAAAATAGCGTTCGCGATTTTGTCTTGGTATTCATAACACACGTTTTTTTCATTTTCATATTCCGTTAAAGGAATTATTTTTTCTATTTCCCTATCGGCTTCCTGTAGAAGCCCATTTTTGTATAGTTAGTTGATTAAGAGTTTCCTCTAAATCTTCAACATTTAAATGATCTTCTTTTATATTTAATTCTATACTATTCACCAACTTCGTAACGCTGGATCGAATAATTTTTCTATTAATTTTGTGTTTGTCATCCATTGGTAATTTCCATAAATATTTCTTACCTTGAGCAGTCTTCGCTCTTTAAGAGCTAATCCAATATTATGAAACACAAAAGGGAATTTTAATTATAGAATTTAAAACAAGCATCGTTACTTTCAAAAGCAACATTCTCTTCCCGGCACTGATGCACCAAAATGTAAAATAATTCTCGGTTCAGTGGTTTTTGAAATCTAAGAAAAAAGGAACAAAATCGAATGCCGGATTGTTTTAAGCAAGAGAATGAAAAAGGGACTACGATGCATTATTCTTTTTGAAATTTAATGATTATAATAAAATAAAAGATCTATTTACACTTTAAATACAATTATATACAAAAAAGAAATACTTAAAGGAACATAATTCTGAATCTAATAAACTCTCATAGTGAGAGATCGAAAAATTCCATCTTCGAACGCAGTCGAAGAATCCAAAATCTAAAACTAAACTTACTGGCTGTTGCCAAAATCTATTAACAAAATATAGGTTATATCTTTTTTCTTTCATTGGCGACGCAGCGCCGTCTAAAGGGAATTGATTTTACTACATGATTCCTCTGAACTCATGCATTGGAAATTTGTCATATTTGAAAGTGTCCTGAAAAAAGGGCGGAGAGTGCGACCCGTGAGATGATTATTGATGAATTCTCAATTATCTGAAAATTTTGATTATCCGAAGTAGGTTCGGTCCTATTTACTTCGGATAATCGAGGTTCTACTGTATTATATTATAAACCTTTTTAAGATAGTTTGATCAAAATACATAAAATCGACCTAACTGATTATGATTTGTATGAGATTTTTTTTTTTTTATTATTTATTTTATTTTTTATTTATTTTTTTGGGGGGGGGGGGGTAACCAACTAATACATGCCTCATAAGGACATCTAAAAGGTAATTAAAGTGCGAATTTAAAGAAAATTGGTAGAGCCATTTTTTGAGACATTACCATTAAAGCCTGAAATTTACCTCTCTAAAAAAGATCCTTATTAGCTTTCCTATTCTGACAACTAATACATATAAAAAAAGATTTATATAGCAAATTAAAAGAAATCTTTAGAGCTACTTTTGAGATAGAGATTTTCAATCCAATTTCCCACAAAACTTCGCAAATTTATCTATATACACAGACATCAACTAAAAAACTCAGGAAGTTTTTTTTTTTTTTTTTTTTTTTTTTGGGGGGGGGGGGGGGCATTATATATAAATGTATAATAGTATGAATCCTGGATGAATTTTATTTGAAAAATTTACCCATGCATGTTAAAAATTTACTGTTTTCGATTTTTAAAATCTCGTGCACTGCAAATCCATAGTTTATCTATGTTTGATGTGATGTTATTTAATTTTGTCACAAAGCATTCATTAAAACCCCTAACTTTCATTCTTTTTAACCAGTGCCTGGTTAAAAAATGAAGAACATGCTGTGGTTGCCAAAATCTCTAGACGTGTTCAAGATATAACTGGTCTAACTGTTTCAACTGCTGAAGAACTGCAAGTAGTGAACTACGGTATTGGTGGTCATTATGAGCCTCATTTTGATTTTGCTCGAGTAAGTTATATTCCTCATATAAAAGAATTTGATTTATCAATTCCTTATGCTTTTGTTTTGTAATTGTTATTGATCTGCTGATAAAAATAGGCATATACAAATACCTAAAATCTAATTTCATGAATTCGCCCCCAAAACAGACTAGGGAAAAATGTATTTTTCGTATATCACTTTATATTTAAGAGGAAAAAAAAGGGCATACTGTTGGCCCGCCGAAGATTGATACCTGGTTGGCAAAGTGCCAGGACGATTCCACTCACGCTCTGGGAGACACAGCAATGAAGAGAGAGGGGAAATTTTTCTATTATTCTTGTTTCCTCTGTTATGTGTAGAATAATTAATACTCCTGCTTTGTTTTCTTTTATTTCTTTCTGTATAACAATCTGTTTATATTGGAAATGCATCGTACATGTGGTATGAGTTCTCGGATTAAACCTCTTCATACTGAAACGAAGCGTATTGTACATAAAGAAGCTTTACAAGGAGAAGCTATTGTTCCACTTTCCCAATCAGTGAAACGTACGAGTGAAATAACTAATATATCAGAAACCACGATTAAAAGAATACGTAGAGAATCAAAAGGAGAAGACAACCCAATGTTTGTATCACCAAAAAAGCGGCAAAAGAACAGTACCATTGAAAATATTTCTCTGGATAATTTTGATTGCGATGTTATTCGAAGAACAGTACATGAGTTTTACGCAGTAAATAAGATCGTACCTACAAGTCACAAATTAATTCCTGTACTTAAAGAAAAGATAAATTTTAAGTATCAAAGAGAAACTTTGAGAAGAATTCTTCACGAAATAGCATTTAACTTCCCCGTCAGGTACGACTTGCACATTAGTCCCCTTTAAATATAGTGACCAGCAAAGCTGGCAAAGAATTAGTTGATTCACTACCTTAATTGATTTCACATTTCGTCATTTTTTAAGGAGTTATATACTAGTTTGTAAATAATAATTGTCATAATTTTTAAATTAGTGTTACACACTTCAAAGAACAACTTTAATATATCCCCACAACGACATTTGGCAATTTTTTGTTGGCGATTATGGCTAAATCATAAATCTAAAAATCATAAATGATAAAATAATAATCTAAATCGTAAAATTATAAATCCAAAATAAACAACATATAGGCTGCCATATTATATCGCCAAAGAAAAATGGCCAAATTCAGCTATGGGGATATACTAAAGTTATGCCTAAAAACTATCCCCTTTAAAATATTATCAGTTTTTCTTTCTTTTAATTAATCGTAAAATATTTATATAACCAGATATTCAAGAATCAGTTCAAAGAAGGAAAATAAATGCAATCAGTGAGTTTATAATTTTTTCATACCCATAAACAAACACATCCCTAGGTACTACGGACATTCCTATTTTATAAATGGACCAACCCTTTTCACTCATGCGCAGAAGACGCCAGGGATCATCCTTCTGCGGTTTAACAGTATATCTATAAATTTCTTACTTTAATATGCAAAATTACAAATACATCAAAATCAATTTAGAATTTTAGGGATCTGTCACTAAAGAGGGAGAGAGAGAGGAGAAAATTGTTTTTTCCCATATCCTTTTATATCTCAAAGCAAAAAAATGGCTATTGTTGCTGTAAAATGTAATAAAATGAATACCAGAAAACTAATTTCATGCATTCACCTCCTTCTATGAGGAAAAAGGAGCAAAATGGGTTTTCACATACTTTTTCATATCTTGAAGAAAAAGATAGCTATCCATAAAATTCTTGTTTTAAAATATAACAAGCATATATATCTAAAAAACAATTTCAGAAATTTGCCTCCCCAAGGGAAGGAGGGGAGAAGCAAATCCTGATTTAACTAAATCCACTAATGTTTTAAAACTATTTTTGCAAAAAGGCATACCAACCGATCGCCAAAAACTGTTAGTTATATTTTAGAAAATTTGGAGTGGAAGGATGATTTTTATACCAACTATGTGAAAAATACCAGAGCCGGGAATCGAACCCTGGCCATCCGCTTAACGTGCGGATGCTGTACCACTGAGCTACCCTGGGTGATAACCAGCCAGGCATTTCTCATGGCTGGTTATCACCCAGGGTAGCTCAGTGGTAGAGCATCCACGCGTTAAGCGGAAGGCCCGGGTTCGATTCCCGGCTTTGGTATTTTTCACATAGTTGGTATAAAAATCATCCTTCCACCCCAAATTTTCTAAAATTAATTAAGGTTGATAAATAAAGACTTTCTAAAACTGTTAGTTATATTTATTAGAAAATATTGCATGAAATAATTCTTAATGAAAAATGACTCATCAATAATTGTGATGTGTTTATGAATATTATTTCTAGAGAGAAGAGAAGAATGCATTTCAAAGCTTAGGCACTGGAAATAGGATAGCTACTTGGCTGCTATATGTAAGTAGTTATACAGTTTTCATTTCCTTTAAAATATAGGGTGGTTAAATTCAGTTGATGATACTCAGAGTCTGATAGCTGAGTTTCTTTTTATTGATCAAATCTGAGTGATCTTTAAATCTGAGTCATGGGGCTAAGAATAAGGCAGAAAAAATTGTTTTAGGTTTTGTCAACAGATTACACTTTAGATTTGTATGCTAGAGCAGATGCATGCAAATGAGTACGTTCACGCCAGTATGGCTACAAAGCAACAGTTGTCATTCAAGCATTAGCAAATGTTTCCAAGATCTAGGGGTGTTTGTGTTCAGGGTTTACCCCTGATTTTAGGGTTTTTACTCTAACCCATCTGTGTTTTCATATTTCCTATAAAGTTATTTTTTCTTTCATTGGTTGTTCATTTGTTATGCAGGTGATATATGAATGTAATGTAAAAGGATTGAGGTCTTCTGGCCTAAATAGTTTGCGTATTATTTGATATCTTTGGGTCTTTTCTAATTTGAGGCTCTAATTTTCAGGGTTTTTACCTTTGAGTCATAATCACCCCTGGACAGCCATGGATGACAAATTTGTCTCCTAAAATATTTTTATAAACCTATTTTTGCTTTCTTCTGTGCATATAAGAAGAAAATATTGTATTTTTGGAAATATTCGACTTCCAGTTTTCAATAGATATATACGTTTTGAGATGCCCTGTATTTGATTTGACCATTTTTATAAATTTTTGTCTGTCTGTGTATGTATCACAAATTTTGTGGACACTATATTACGAACCAATGAACAAAATTTAGCAAAACTTAATGTTTAGTTGAAGCTTGACTTAAATTGGTGCTAATTACGTATTGGGATGAATCACTCAACTTGTGGTACTATCACCACATTCTTTTTTTTTTTTTTTTATAATTTTTAACATGGCTGTATAGGAGAAAATTTCACATAAATAAAGCATAAGAAATTATTTTCAACTTTTCAATATGAAATTCAAAAATAAGTATTTGTGATAGTAATTGTAAACCATGAAATGTTTTGTAAATGTAGAGACATCACTCCCTTAGGGAAGAATCTTTGAAGAGAACTCTTCAATACCTTTAAAACAAATGATTAAACCATAGATTTGTGATAATTTCAAAGAAATTTAATTATTATTATAACTTTTTTTTTTATTTTACAAAAAAAAAAAAAAAAAAAAAAAAGGCTTTTCCTTAGATGTTGGTGCAAAATTGATTTCTTTTAACATTTGGTGTTATACTTCTCCGAGATGAAAATTGTCTGCTTTCATCATGGAAAATAATTTTAATAAGTAATTTACGAATTGCATGAATTTTTATGTAGGGGTCACAACATACTAGTTTCAATTTTTATTTATATTTAAAAACAAATATATTTTGATTTATTTACAAAATATCAAGGAAAAGAAAAAAAAAAGCTTAGAAATTGAGATCTATTGAATTTTAAACAAAATTCTAAATACAATTTTCATTTGTTTCTGTACCAGTGCTGCTTTCAGATTGCTACACTGCATTGTTGTTTTGCCATTGAGTTTGTGACTACTTTTTTTGCCTGATCAAGTATTTGATATATGAAGTAAAAATATGCACTTAAATATGTTAGTTTTTATTTTTATTTTTATTTATGACTACCACTTCATATTTTTGGACCACTAAATCATAACCTAAATAGTCCTTTTGGACCACTATTTTTTCATATCAAGCATGAACTCTACAAGTCAAGTGAATTAGTTGCAAATGAATTTTGCTTTAAAATCGATTCCTGTTGTTAGAATTGATCATTTGCTCACACTGAGCATACCACTGAACTGGAAGGAATGTACATTAATTGTTTTACATAATTCCTCATCATAGCACAATAGGTATGGAGAACTTAAGTGTTTGTGAAATTTTCAACCTCATTTTATCACAGGTTTTGAGTTATATAGAATCTGAAAAAGCCAAAATTGATGTAGTACCTGTTTGTAGGTTAGTCAATTTTTAATTAGTTTGTGTAGGCAGTATATCAAGAAAAAATGATCGTAAAGAGGTCATACCTGTTTTAAAATACCACTTATGATACTGGCAAAACTCTATTGATTTATAGTATTCTAATATGAAAACTGTATATACATAGTCCTGTCAAAGTTCTGTCCACCAAACAGAAAGGTCTAGTTGTTAAGGAAAATAATACAGAGTTTAAATTTTAAATACATTTTATTTATTACTTATAATATAGAACAACAAAAAAAAAAAAAAAACTAAAAACTATTCAAAATGACCCTTTTCACATTTACACATTTATTCAAACGCACCAGCCACTCATCTATTGCTGCACACACGACTTCAGTCAGAATGTCAAAGTCTCAATATTTCAATAAGGCTTAACGCAGGCCTTCTCCTCTAAAAGGTTCCAAAGACAGTAGTCCAATGGATTTAAATCTGGGCTTCCCAATGGCCAATGATCAGCTCAAATGAACTTTGATAAGTTGTTCTCACACCATCGATGGGTTGTTCTTGCCTTATGTGCTGGTGCTGAATGCTGCTGGAATATCCAGTGCTTTCCAGCAAACAAAATGACTTAAGGGCTTCACAACTTGTTTCAGAATGTCGCTTTGGTAGTTTTTAGCTGATGTTTATACACTTTTTTACAAAAATGTAGCCTGGTAGCTCCTTCATACCACACACCCCACCAAATCATTACTGAAGCAAGGTGGTGACCTCTTTCCTTTTCTGCAGCTTCTTTGGAACTGTGAGCTAACACCCTGTCATTTTACTTGTTGAATTTTTCCTCTAAAGTGAAGATTTTTTTCATCTGAAAAAAGAATTTGCTGATATCTGTTATCTGCGTTCTGCTGTAACAGAACTTTCACTCTGGTCTTACGAATATCCTTAAGATCAGCCTTAATTTGCTAGCCAGTACTTCTAAGATAAGCATTTAGTCCCAGGTCTTGTTTTATAATATGGGACATTGTCCTGGTAGGAATATTCATCTCACGAGCAATGATTTTTTGTTTACACAGTGGGTTTCTATGAATCCTTTCCTTTACGGATTTAACAGCTGCTGGCGTTCTGCTTGTACGAGGACGACAAATTCGGGGCCAGTTGTCAGTAGAAGATGTTTCATTATACCTCTTAATAGCTCGCTGGATGAACTTCGTTGAAATTTTCAGCGGTTTTAGCAAGTTGAAAATCTTTTTTGGTTTCTTGCCACACTTGTGTAAAGCAATTACTGTGATTCTATTTTCTTGTTTTCTCCTCTCTACCTTAACTATGCAAATGTTTAACAAATACTGTTATTTATTTTATTTTTTGTGTGTTCACATACTATTTATACTTTTATAATATGTAGCAGTGCCATTTCCAGAACATTAAAAGAAATTGTTGGCATAGGTGGACTCTATAATAACAGGACACTTGGCGTTGGAATATTAAAACCCGAATAAACTACTACGTTAGAAACGCCAAAGAAAAATATTGCAAATGCATACAGCTGTTTCGGTAGCCTAAAGCGTACCGTCTTCAGTGCAAAAAGGTGCAAAAGTTTCTTTTTGCACTGAAGACAGTACGCTTTAGGCTACCGAAACAGCTGTATGCATTTGCAATATTTTTCTTTGGCGTTTCTGACGTAGTAGTTTATTCGGGTTTTAATAGGTGGACTCTGCTCGGTTCCCCATCATATATATGTTCTCATAAGTTTTTATAGTGCAAGACAAATTATAATCATGTTAAGAGAAATGAATTTGACCAAACACTTGACACAGTGACAGAATGAAATCCCCGCCTAATAGGCTATCCACCATTCACTTTGATACATTTTTCTAATCTGTTAATTTATTTTATTAGGGTCAATTTCGTAGGTTAGTTTTCCTGCTACTGTTTCCAATGCAATAATCTTCAAAATTCATATTTATATGGAAAATTTTCAATTTTGCTACATTGATAAAATCTTACATTTCGAATAACTTTGCTGTTAGAATATTTGTAGTCAATCATGTTCAAACAAGTACATGGGCGTCGGCAGAATGAGGCAAGGGGGGCACTTGCTCCCCCCCCCCTGGAAAATTCTACTAAGCATTTTTTCTTTAAATTTAAAACTATGCTATCAGAATTTTATTTTAAAAAATATTTTTTCAGGTTTGCCCCCCCCCCCTGAAATTTTTTCTGAACAAGTATCATAAATGTTATTTTGAAGTTGTTTGATATATTTATGATCATTAAAACGGACATTTATACTCAATTTCGCCCTATTCTGCCATGTTAAGTAAATCATAAATTCCACATAACTTACGAATCTTTTAAATTGGAAAATTCATAGTCTATGATATTCATGCCAGTATTCTAAATAATTTTTCAAAAGTGGTCTGACATCTTTACGATGAAAATATCCCTCAAGATTGATTTTTATGTGAAATTTTGTCCTATTCTGCCATGTTAAGAAATTCGTAAATTTCCAATAACTTATGAAATTTTTATATTAGAAAATTCATAGTCAATGATATTCATGCCAGTATCCTAAATAATATTTCAAAAATGGTCTGAGATCTTTTAGGATGAAAATATCCCTAAAAATTTATGTTTATGTGAAATTTTGCTCTATTCTGCCATGTTAAGAAATTTGTAAATTTCCAATAACTTAAGAAATTTTCAAAGTAGCATGTTTATAGTTAATGATGTTCATTCTGGCATCAAAACTGATATTTTAAAACTGGTCTGATATTTTTACAGTAAAAATTTTTCATTTAATGCACGTTTAAGTGAAATTTTGCCCTATTCTCCCATGTTAAAAAAAATCGTAACTTTCTAATAACTTACGAAGTATTTTAATTCGAATGTTGCAAATGAATAGGGTTCTTGCCAGTGTCGAAAGTAATATTTTAAAATTGATTCGACTTCCCTGCGACTATTTGTTCTTGAGATATTGTGTACACAGACTAACAAACGGACTAACAAACTAACAGACATCCTACAGACGGACACCATACAAATTTTGTCATTTTCAGATTCCTCACACCTGAAAACATCTAAAAAAGTAAAAAAAAAAAATTGAGGTTGTAAATTTTCACGATTACTTAAGTTCCCCATACCTATACTATAATGGGGAACTAATAGTGGTTGTTTTATTTTAGTGGACAGAACTTATGGCGGGACTATGTATATATAGAATAAAAGATTTCCATAATATGGCAAAATAGAGTAGTATTTCATGTAAATTGGTATTAATGGGATTATTGTATGAGAAAGAGTATGGAATTGTGGGAAAAGCAAAATGCGGAGCTTACTCTGATAAAATTAATTAACAAATAAGGATAAGGTAAATCAATGTATCAATGCAGAGAAGGGTAGTCTCAGGCTACAAAGCACCATTTGTTGTATCAGGCAATACAATAATATCATCAAGAATAACATGCATCAACAGTATAAACTTCTGGTAAAATTGAAACTTTTTTTTTTTTTTGCTGTGAACCTTATTCCCATGATTTACATAATTCACATTTAAAGTTGAATTCTGATCTGATCAGTAGGACTGGCATTTTTTGTCTTTGAATAAAGTCAATTTGATTTTAACCACCTTGCTTTTCAGTATGTTAATAAATTTTAGTGACAGTAGATTTTTGTATTTCATTACATATCAGTGGGTGATTCTTTATGTGTATAATATATAATTTGTTAAATTTGTAGATGAGTGATGTAGATGCTGGTGGAGCTACTGTATTTCCTCAAATTGGAGTTACTTTACATCCAAGGAAGGTACAGACAACTTTAATAGTGATATTAATGTACATATTTTAACTTTAAAACCATGTGTAACATATAATTAATTTTAATTATTTATTATGGTGGTCTATTTTTGATGTCTCTAATGAGCTGCATTAGAAAGACGTTTTCTGCAATTATTTAAACTCTAAATAACTAGAGAAATTAGCAGAAAAGTGATATTTTGTTTATGATTCAATTAGTTAATGAATTTTAAAGTTTGAAATTCTGAAATATGTTAAATAATTGCAACATGTTTTGTAATTCATTTTAGCCTATTCTTATTGTATCCATTAAAAAGTAGTGACTATACTTTTATTTTCTTATTTTTACTTTGTTTCCCAGTGGCAGAAAGTTTTGTAGCTGTCTGCAACAGGCTTTTAAAATTTCATAATCTGTCTGCAAAATTTGTGTGTAATCAGGGGTGAAAATGGCTTACACTCAAAAAGCCTGAAAGCTGATTTGGAAGGGGGGGGGGGGTTAACATCAGTGGTGATCTCGTGCAACAATACACGAATACAATTTTACTGCAGAACAATATAGTATAAACAATTGTGTGTATTCATTCAATTCATCTCATTCAATTAAATATTTTATAGCAATAATAATTATAAATGATAAAAGTATTAGTTTTAGTTTTGATACAGAAATTTTTTTTAAAGTGAATTGTTATTCGAAAGTTGCAGACAAATTTTTTTATCAGTGCAGACAAAAACTGTCCACAAGCCGTTTTTCTGTGTCTGCGACTATGTCGCCGTGTCACGGTGTTTCTGTCACTGGGCTTTGTTTCTATATTATATATATTTTTTATTTTTGTATTAATCAGTTTATTGAGAATATAAACCTATAATTTTTAAACAGGAATAAACTACTACGTCAGAAACGCCAAAGAAAAATTATTGAGGTGCATACAGCTGTTTCGGTAGCCTAAAGCGTACCGTCATCAGTGCAAAAAGAATTCTGAATCTTGAGAAGTGCTCGTATATATAGGAGAGGGACCGGATTTAGTTCAACCAATAGGAATACGGAAGAGGTGGGGAGTGTGGCCAATAGGAATTAAGGAATGAGTAGCTGTGTAAACAGTAGAAAAATTAAGGAAATGTGGACTGAATGTAAAATTTCCAACAATCAGACAAATAGGGAACAGCGAAATCGCAATTTACAAGGTTTTTAAAATTTTTAAAAACCTTGTAAATTGCGATTTCGCTGTTCCCTATTTGTCTGATTGTTGGAAATTTTACATTCAGTCCACATTTCCTTAATTTTTCTACTGTTTACACAGCTACTCATTCCTTAATTCCTATTGGCCACACTCCCCACCTCTTCCGTATTCCTATTGGTTGAACTAAATCCGGTCCCTCTCCTATATATACGAGCACTTCTCAAGATTCAGAATTCTTTTTGCACTGATGACGGTACGCTTTAGGCTACCGAAACAGCTGTATGCACCTCAATAATTTTTCTTTGGCGTTTCTGACGTAGTAGTTTATTCCTGTTTAAATATTCCAACGCCAAGTCTCCTGCTATTAAACCTATAATTTGTCAAGAAAACTTTCTCTACTACAATGTGCATAATCCTCTCACACATAGTTGGAAATTTATTGTATATTATTTTGTCTTTGATCATTTATTAATATTTTGTTGCTATAACATTTGAATTAATATATATACTTCATTCCACAGAGGACAGCTGCATTTTGGTACAACTTGCATAGAAATGGTGAGGGTGATATGTTGACAAGGCATGCTGCTTGTCCAGTTCTTGCTGGTTCAAAATGGGGTACATATATATATTTTTTTTTTCATGAAAATTTGTTATTATATATGTTATATGTATAAAGTATTTAAAAAATCTATTTTTCAATATGATACTAATATTTATGTGAATTGATTTTTTTCTTATTTCTTAAAATAAAATACGCAATTTCTGACCTTTAGTAAATTTTGAGTTAAAATGTTACTTCTGTAATATAATAATTATTATAGTATAATTTTATCAATTACCAACTTCTATAATTTTTTGGTCACCAAATAATTAAATTTGATTGGAGGAAAATAAGTTTGTTAATACCTTATCATTTTGAAATAGTTAAAAAATATATATTATTTATTTATTTATTTATTTTTATTATATAACACAACAAATGCAAAATTTACAATTTTCATATGCTTGACAAAATAATTTTCACGAAAATGAATAAAAATTGAAAAATACAATATGTGTGCTAGATTTATTTCTTCATATCATGAGGCGCGGCAGAGTCTCAGTGACGCAAGTGGAAAAGCAAACAAATGTGGCGACACTCAGCGGAAATGCAAACAAAAACGGCAACACTATATATACGGCTAGTTTGAGATCAAAGAAGCCGCTGAACTTCGACACTTATTATCTCAGGAAATGTGGGATTTTTTTTCTCATTTTTTCAAAATAGTCTTTTAACTTCTGTCTGATCGTACCCTGAAATTTCTATATTTCAACGTTTTATTATATTATAGAGTGATTTGAAAATAAACATAATAATGAGCATCATCTGTCAAGAACAGTTCCGAATAGACCACTTCAAAAGAGAAACTTTTGACAGCCATTTATTTTATTTATTTATTTTTGTCCCTGTTTGTTCAACTTACTGAAACATACATATAACATGTTTTGTATCATACCTATTCTTATTTATTTCCTCTAAAACCTTGAAAAACTATTCAATTGTAATGTTTAAATGTCTAAATTAAATATAACAGATGACTGACTATTATAAACAATGCAATACCAGATAAAAACAAACCAAAACTGTTGCCATTCAGAAAATACAAATTTCAAATGACGACTTTTTAATTCCGAATGAACGACTCTTTGACCGTTTCATTAAAAAAAAAAAAAAAAAACTCTTAAAATATTTCTAAAACATATTAAAGCCTTAAAACTCTTAAAATATTTGTAAAACATATTAAAGTCTTTAAATATTTTTATCAAGCTTCATTGTTTGTTTACATTGTAAGGTATGAGTGGCGTCCAGCTCAGTAAATAAATGTCGCCAGTTGATTTTAGTTTTGAAATTAGTGTAAAGTGATTGTGATAGCGTCGAGTTGGAATAGAATATTTGTTCGGACAAGTAAAAGTCAACAGTTGAAATTAATATAAGAAGGGCACGTGACGTCACTCACAGTCAAATTATGGGTAAAGTGGAAGAACATTGCTATTTCCACCAATATAAGTTGATCTTTTGTCATTCAAGAGTAGCAAAGATTGCTTGACGGAGTGTTTGTTTGTAAGCATGCCCTTTTCTTATTGAAAATAGTCTAAGGTGATAATGTTGAGTCGAGGTAAAATAAAAGTGATCAGGGCCGAATGA
Source organism: Salticus scenicus (assembly GCA_963930645.1). Taxonomy (NCBI): domain Eukaryota; kingdom Metazoa; phylum Arthropoda; class Arachnida; order Araneae; family Salticidae; genus Salticus; species Salticus scenicus. Next base: position 267,896,756 of record OZ005658.1, read on the forward strand.
GAAAGTCCCTAGCTGGATCCTAGATATATTGTCGATGTTGTGGTTGAGGTAGCTGGTTGGAAGTATCGAGTAGAGATGAATTTGGGCTAGCATGGAGTGTCTGTAGTTATTGGATAGTTAGTTGGGAAATTTGAAAAAAAAAAAGTATTTTGGTAGAATGAAGTAAATTGTTTTCTCTTATTATGAAGACATTAAATAGAGCACTTAATGGAACACTGGGATGCGTAGTTGCTGTTGGTGCTGTCAGGCCTATATTTTTTGGCAATCAGCAGTTTTTTTTTTTTTTTTTTTTTTTTTTTTATTGTCATTCATATTTATTGATAGGGTAGAATTTTTTTTTATTTCAGAACAAAAATTATAAAATATCGAAACGCATTTGATTTATATCAAAAATTGAAAATGCATTTAAATAATCACGTGGTAATCTTCACGACCTAAACATTTTTTTTTTTCAAGATTTATCGTTCACTTTCGGTCATTTTTGATGGGATTACATACTAGTCATTATATATTTACCCAATCTACATCTATAATTATGTTATTTTCAGTGGCGTCGCCAGAAAATTTTTCAGGAGGGGGCAAACTTAACACTACAAAATTTCAGCATATTTTAAAAAATTCAGTTTGATTCAAATGGTTGGCTGGTTGATTGAAGTGATTAAGTAAACTTCTGTGTAAGCATTTAGTACAATAAATTTTTATACATATAATTTAAGCTAATACATTTTACTTATAAAAATTATATAGCTTATTCCAAACCAACACTAATTCGAAAAACTTACTGTCAAGTCGATTTAAAATCTATTTGAAGGGAAAAGTTAGAGAAAGACAACCTATAAATGCAAGTCGGGTCGGTTTGAATCTAATCGGCTTTGTGACATAAATTTTATTTGGTCATTTCAATTCTAATGACAGTTTTAAAGCTTTAATTAAATTTCTTTTTCATAATTTTTTACTTATTAGAATTTTCCAGGAGGGGGCGAGTGCCCCCCCTTGCCCCTATGTGCCGACGCCCATGGTTATTTTATAATTGTTCTGTTCTTATCTTTGAAATGTATTTCAAAATTGCTTTGTACATGTTGGTTAATTGTTCAGAAAGTATTTGTAATTTTCACAAATTTACTTAAATTTTTGCACAAATTGTTTGTATAATTCACAAATGGAGTGCCATTTTCAAAAACTTAGATTGACCTCTGGTTAAAATAGAAAGAAATTTAATTTTAGGTTGCATAACCTGTATATTTTGTTTTTTAAATTTTAATGTTTGTTAAATTATTTTTAAAGTTATACTTCTATTCTGAAAGGGTTTTTGTACTGATATTTAATGCTAAGAATTTAATAAGAATATTTTTGGATATATTATGTACTGTAAGTCTGTTTTATTCTTTTAATTAAAAAATATTGAATTTGTTGATTTATTATTGTTTTATTTTATTTAAAATTTATACACTTGTCCATCCATAAATTTTGATTTTGAAAATTATTTCTCAGGAAAGATTTATATCAGTAACTCAAATGTTGATATTTTCTCTCTGTACAAACTATTTTTAACCCTTTACATTTAAAAAATTAGAATATCAACCCACAATGCAACACATCAGTCAGAATCCCCCTTTCTTCCTTCTAATTTAATCCTATGGTATTTTTGTTGCTTTGTATAATAAGGATATCTCATTCAGAAATGATTGTTTTTAATTCGATTTTTTTAATATTATTTTTTAACATGTCATCTTTTAACTTAATGAATAATTTAAAAAATAAAATAAATTTAAGTACTTTATCTTTATAGGTAAATATATAAGGCAATGTCTGTGTATCTATCTGTGTGTGTGTGGACAGAGTAGCACAAAGACGGTTGCTCAGACAGTCGTGTATTTCGAAACGAAGGTGCCCCCCTAAGAGTCCTTGTGCGATTTTTGAATTTTTGATTTGTTTTCTTTTAATTAATTAAAATATGAAAATATTAACCTCATTTATCTTTAAAAATAGCCATTTAAATTTTACCCATAATTTAATTGTTGCCAAAAAAATTTTAGGAGTTCCTCTTTTTTTTTTTTTTTTTTTTTTTTTTTCGACAGGAAAATAAGTACGTTTATTTACATGAACAACAAAAATTTATAAAAAATTGAATTGTGCATCTCTGAAAAGTTGACGTCATTATTCCTTTGAAAATTTTATAGACATTGATAAAGTGCTTATATAGTTTATGATACTATTATACGTTGTTCAAAAATGATTTTTTTTTTTTTTTACTACTATTTTTTATATTTTTACTGTCCAAGTTGTTATTTAAAAACAACTGCCCATGACATCACATTCGACTGCGTAGTGTTTCTTTACTACAATAAACTCTATGAACTATAAATTTATTTTATCAGTTTTATTTATAGATCCTACTGGGTGATTTTTTAAATTTAGGCATTGAAATACACCAAATGTTTTTCACCAAGAAGTTTAATTTAGCAACAGCTATTTTAATCTAAGTACCGCATCAAAGATATAAATAAATTAAAAATATTACAAAAAGAAAAAAAAAAAAAAAATTAAACTGAAATAGTACTCTTGGCCCACGGAAGATTGATACCTGGTTGGCAAAGTGCCAGGACGATTCCACTCACGCTCTGGGAGACACAGCAATGAAGAGAGAGGGGAAATTTTTCTATTATTCTTGTTTCTTCTGTTATGTGTAGAATAATTAATACTCCTGCTTTGTTTTTTTTGTTTTTTTTTCTTTCTATATAACAGTCTGTTTATATTGGAAATGGATCATACATGTGGTACGAGTTCTCGTATTAAACCTCTTCATAGTGAAATGAAGCGCATTGTACATAATGTAATAAAGTTTTGCGATAAAGAAGCTTTAGAAGGAAAAGCTATTGTTCCACTTCCCCAATCAGTGACACGTGCGAGTGAAATAACTAATATATCAGAAGCCACGATTAAAAGAATACGTAGAGAATCAAAAGGAGAAGACAATCCAATGTTTGTATCACCAAAAAAGCGGCAAAAGAACAGTACCATCGAAAACATTTCTCTGAATAATTTTGATTGCGATGTTATTCGAAGAACAGTACATGAGTTTTACGCAGTAAATAAGATCGTACCTACAATTCCCAAATTAATTCCTGTACTTAAAGAAAAGATAAATTTTAAGTATCAAAGAGAAACTTTGAGAAGAATTCTTCACGAAATAGGATTTAACTTCCCCGTCAGGTACGACTTGCACATTAGTTCCCTTTAAATATAGTGACCAGCGAAGCTGGCAAAGAATTCGTTGATTCACTACCTTAATTGATTTCACATTTCGTCATTTTTAAGGGGTTATATACTAGTTTGTAAATAATAATTGACATAATTTTTAAATTAGTGTTACACACTTCAAAGAACAACTTTAATATATCCCCACAACGACATTTGGCAGTTTTTTGTTAGCGATTATGGCTAAATCATAAATCTAAAAATCATAAATGATAAAATCATAATCTAAATCATAAAATCATAAATCCAAAATAAACAACATATAGGCTGCACTATTATATCGCCAAAGAAAAATCGCCAAATTCAGCTATGGGGATATACTAAGTTATACCTTAGAACTATCCCCTTTATAATATTATCAGTTTTTCTTTCTTTTAATTAATCGTAAAATATTTATATAACCAGATATTCAAGAATCAGTTCAAAGAAGGAAAAGAGATGCAATCAGTGAGTTTATAATTTTTTCATACCAATAAACAAACACATCCCTAGGTACTACGGACATTCCTATTTTATAAATGGACCAACCCTTTTCACTCATGCGCAGATGACACCAGGGATCATTCTTCTGCGGTTTAACAGTAGTCTCATAAATGATCTATATTTATCTGAGTAGATAATTTTATAGAAAAAAAAAAAAATGCAGTTTTAAAAATAGAAAATTTATTTTAGCAAGCACTATTTTAATCCCAAAAAGCATTAAAAATATAAACAGAATATGAAGAATTCTTATAAATTAACAAAAAGGTGTCTGATAAAAGTATCAGCAAAATAGGGTTCCCCTTTTTATACCAGAAATTAAAAAAAAAATCCATTGCTAATATGGCTACACAAATTGAAAAGCCACCAAGGGAGAGATTTAATAAAGTTGTATAGAATGATAATGTTTACTTATTTATTTTTTTTATATACCAATCACTATGCTTATTTATCATACAAATAAACGAGCTGCTGTATGTGACTGCACTTGCACAGAAATATTTGATTAATTTAAATTAATACTTAAATAAATAAATAAAAATATATTTAATTGGAAATATATATATTATATAACCATAAAAACATTAGTTGCCTAAAATGCGGCAGAAATAGTGCTCATAGCACATTGTTATAAGGGATTAATTCTTTGCCCTGCATCAATTATACTGTTGCAATGAAAGTAGTTTTACAGGCAAAGTGAAAATAAAAGGGCAGTTCATTCACTTTTAGTGGGGTCAGCCTTGGCGACAAACTTGGTGAGTGGGCGACCAAATTTGGTGAAAAATGGTAGTTTAGAGTTCCTGAAGTTTCGAAGCTCTCCAACATACAGGAGCATGGATCTTGAGCTTTCCATGGGATTCTCGATGGAATCATCGCCAAAAGTTATAAATAGGAGTGAGTTGATTTCTATGAGATAATATGTAGTCACTGTGATTTAGAGTTATTCAGAGACCTGTTCTGAGTGATTGCACTTTAGGGATTGAGCTCTAAGAGAATGAACATTTTTTGTGAGCTAGCGAGATTTCTGCTCTGGAGTATTTGATGTTATTTGCTTTACTCCTGTGGAACAAGTGACTGTTTTTCAGACTTTTCTAGAACATTCATCGAATAGTGACTTTGCTGTACGGGTAACAGCTTCAACTGTTTCCGGAATATTCGAAAAATTGGACTATTTTCAAGACTATTGGACTATTTTCAAGAATATTTGTTTTAATAACAGTTTTGTTGTACAGATGCAATGAAAGTAGTTTTACAGGCAAACTGAAAATAAAAGGGCAGTTCATTTATTTTCAGTGGGGTTAGCCTTAGCAACAAACTTGGCAAGTGGGCTACCAAATTTGGTGAAAAATGGTAGTTTTGAATTCCCAAAGTTTAGAAACTCTCTGACACACAGGAGCACAGATCTCAAGCTTTCCATGGGATTCTCAGTGTAATCATTGCCAAAAGTTATAAATTGGAGTGAGTTGATTTCTGCAAGAGAGTATGTAGTCACTGTGATTCATAATTATTCAGAGACCTATTCTGAGTGATTTCACTTTAGGGATTGAACTCTATGCGAATGAACATTTTTCGTGAGCTAGCAAAGACTTCTTCTCTGGAACATTTGATGTTATTTGCTTTACTCCTGTGGAACAAGTGACTATTTTTTGGACTGTTCTAGAGCATTCATCGAACAGTGACTTTTGCTTTAAGAGTAACAGCTTCAACTGTTTCCAGAATATTCAAAGAATCAACTTTACAATGGGACTCATTTCAAGAATATTCGTTTTAATAATAGTTTTGTTGCACAGATTCGAGAAGTAAAAAAAATATTTAAAATCGCCAAGGAAGTCCCATACTAAAGCTGCCAATCGAAATATATTTATTTAAAAGTTTCAAACTTACTCACTAAGCTAAAAGGTGACATAGTCATAGAACTTCATTTTTGAATGTGATATAAAATGAAGCAACAAAAATCCCATATAATAACATTAAAAAAAAGGGGGGGGGGGATTTGACTGATGTACAGTCACACTAACTCTTCTGAGTAGTGAGATATAAGTGTCCTTTAGTGTTTTAATTGATAATTGGTGAAGGATTGTTTGTAAACTTGTGATAATTAAGCTAACCCTTTAAGTGTTAAGCCTGTCTTTTTCTGTCATACATAGTCGGAATAAAAGACTGATGTGACTAAATTTTGAAATAAATGTTGCATTTTTCAGAAAAATATAATTAATAAATATCTGTAGTATACAGTATCAAATCTTCATATTTATACTGTGCATAGTATTAATTTTATAAATCAAATAACAGATATGCTGAAAAATGGCTAACGCTGAAAGGGTTAAAAAGCTTTTTTTATTACTGCATGTACATTTTATACTAAAAGGATATTTTTTTTCCTCCAACTATAGTTTCAAACAAATGGCTGCACGAAAGAGGACAGGAGTTTATACGTCCATGTGGATTAAAAGAAAATGATTAACATTAATTGTTTATTTTATTATTTATTTTTATTTTCTTTTTACTGAATAACTGGACTAGCAATCTATTTTATATTAAAATACTGCATTGTTGCTATATTTTATAAATAGACAAAATGTTTTTATTTATTGCCAAACATTTTATGTATGCTTTATTTATTTGATTCCTATGCTTTTTAACTTTTTAGTGTACGTTTTAGACTTTGTTGTATATGTTTTTGTGTGTGCCAAATTTGTGGGCTTCCTTGTTGCATTTTGTTTCAAAATCACCATCTTATAAAAGTTAAGAAAAATTTTGTCATATATATAATTAATAATTTAGAGAGGAATTTGAAGTATATATAATTCATTTTAAATGAATTATATATACTTCATTGCATTTGAATAAATCTAAATTATTTTAGTTTTAGCATAGTATAAAAAATGATGCATTTATTATATTAGCCGACGAAGTCAGCTTGTCTGATATCTGAACAAAATCTATTTCTGTTTATTTTTATAATGTTTATTTATTGTGTTAATGTATTTTGCAATCTTGTAAAACTTTCTCAATAAGCAGCATCTTGCAGCTAAAACAGGTTCTGTATGAAAAAAAATGGCAAGTTCAACAAAGGATCTATATACTATTTTGCTGTAAGCCACAAGACAAGGTATCATTAACTAATTAATGAACTTCCAAAATTTGTATGCATTTTGTGTTAGCTATTGCCTGTGTTAAATTTGCTGTTTTTCCATGCAAAGTATCACCTTCTGAACAATTTTGTATTAAGTTTTATTATTATTCTTTGAGCACATCTAATGTGCAGCGACTTACCAAGGGTGGGGGTGGGCCGCCTCAGGCCTTTGGTCATAAGGGGAGGGGTAAGAGCCTTCAAAGAAGCTTAACCTTTACATATATATCTAATGAAGTTGTCATGCCATTATATTAATCTGTAACCTTTTCTGCAATTCCACTTTAAACCATACGTTCCTGTCTAAAAAGCTTTAACGTACAAAATGTGACCATTGAATAATAATTACCAAAAAAAAAAAAAAAAAAAAAATTGATTTATGCAAAGCTTGATTAGGGCAGAGCCGAAATCCCTGGCCCACTTGTTAGACTGGGCTTCCAAATTAATCTTAGAACTTACTTCAACGCCTTTTTATAATAATAAACTTAAGTGAATTGCAAAGGGACTTTAATATACGAGAGGCTTCAATTAGGCGCTGTCAGTGATGCTTTCGCTCCAGACCTCTAGAGTTGTAGATCCACCACTGCTAATGTGTAGTCCATATATCGAATTTATTATCAATATCTTCACCTATTTTAGCTGTAAGATGCTGATTCTAAGCCAAGTTCAATTATAAATTCCTATATTATTTTCTTCACTTTTTTATGGTATGTTTTTGTTTTTCCCAAACTTATTATCACAGTTAAAAAATATATAAAGAAAAAGAAAAGAGTTGCCAAGCTTAGAAATAAATTACTTTTGTACTTAATATTATGTTTTCTTTTTTCTTTTGCATATTTTAGAAATACTTAAATATATGTATTTCTATTAAACTTATTGTTTCACATGACGACTAAATTAATTATAATTACAAAAAACCTTTACATACTTCATGGTAGGCCATATGAGTTTTCACTGGTGCCCCAGCTTGCTCACTGGCACTTGCGGTGTCCCTTTTCGGCTGGTGGGCCACTCTCGCTGTTGAGTGGGACATGAAGGGCCACAGACGAGGTAATATAAAAGAATGGAACTGTGCAGATGTATTCGCTGTATAATATATATATATATATATATATGTACGTATGTGTGTGTTTCTTAAAATGTATATATAATAAAATTTTTATAAAAAAATTTCAATCAGCGAGTCAATTGAATATCAAATTAATTATCTTGATGTTACCGTAACCCGATCTGACAATAGAATCAATACTAAAGTTTTCAGAAAACCCACTAGCAGTAATGAAATTATCCATTATAAAAGCAAAACCCTTATAAATACAAAGTTAGTGCTATACAAGCTTATATTAATAGAGACATAACAATCTGTAATGAACCTGAAGATCTAAGAAATGAATTAACTACAATTAAACAATACACCAAAAAAGCCGGTTACCATGAATATTTAGTTGATAAAATGTACAAAAAAAGAATTAAAACCCTCAACAATATTCCTGTTTATCACCCCTCCCCCCCTCAATTTCACAATTTTGATTCCTTACGACCGAGGAGCATCTTGCAAAATTAAAAATATCGCCATTAAAAATAATCTTAAAATCCCTATAAAACCAAATCATAAGAAATGACAACGATCCCATCCATCCTTTAGAAACAGCCAGAATATATAAAATCCCGTACACTAACAGCCAAAGCAATAGTGAATATTATGTAGGAAAATCAAAAACAAAAATAAAAACTAGGATCAAAGAACCACAGCCATGATATAGCCACAGATAAAATCACCACCGCGTTACCTAAAGTTAACCAAGATGACAATATAAATATTCATTTTGAAAACGATACAAAAATTGCAAATTACCACAACCATAATTATGCTGCATACCACGAAGCTGTCAAAATTATTCCAGTAATTCTTGCAATGGCAATGATGCAGCAGGGCTTGATAGCCAGTGGCGAAGCATGTTTAAAAGAGCAGTAAACAGAAACAACAAGTGCAAGACTTCTAACACTGCAAGTGCCAGTGAGCAAGCTGGGGTACCTCGGTGAAAATGTGTTACGGCCTACCATGAAGTATGTAAAGGTTTTTTTTGTATTACAATATATATTTCTAGTTCCTTTTTTTGAAAAGTTGCAATATCTCATTATTCATTACTGTTGATTAATTAGTTGAAATTTCAAAAATTAGTTCAAGGATTAAAGTTAACAATTTAATAAAAAAAGCCATTGTTCCATACCATGCCATATACATTAAACACAGTCATAGACTTTTATTTTGTATTAAATCATTTATCCCAATAAAATATCAAAACCTATTAGCAAATGGGAAATATTGCAATATTTTATTAATATCATCTTTTGTTCCTCTATTAATAAAAATACACGAATTTTAAAAAATCAATTCAAAGTTAAAAATGTAATCTAAAAGAAAATTTTTATTATTTCATATTTCATCAACAAACGCACTGCCATTAACCATGCCATAATTTCATGATAGAGACTTAAAGAATTTCTTTTTTGCTTACATCAAGTGGTTTTTGATTAATAATAAATAGTTGACGGCTGGATTTGTTTATCTATGTAATGACTACATCCATTTAACTGTAAGTCATAAAATCTATTTATATTAATTTAGAAAAAAGATCCTTGATTTGGAAAAGTTTTACTCAAAAAAAGTACTGTTAATAAATTTTAAACTCGGCTAATATATTTTTTTTATTCCTATAGTTATATACATTTCAGTATACACATTTAAAAAAAGGAGAGAAAGATAAAGAAAAATGAATTTGTTGAATGTAAAAATGGTTTCAATCATATTAATAGTCAAAATGTGATTGTAACAAATTTTAATATTAGTTTATATTTTGTATTTTTATATATTGTTAAATTTAAGAATGTGCCAAGTGTTTAAACATATAATTAAGTTTGTTCACTATCAGTTGATGTTTTAATAAACGTGCGATGATGCATACTGTTACACTAGTTTAATTGCAATGATTTTAGAAATATCAACATTTAGAAAGAAAAAAAAAAAAAGGTTATCCAAGAAAAAATAAATTATAAATATAAAATCATAAAAAAGTTTTGTCTCTGAGTAAAATGAATAAATATGGTAATTGACTAAATCATGGATAACTTAGAAATGAAAAATGTTCTTTTTGTATGTCTTCCACAAAATGTTTTCAAACATCCTAATGTTTGTTATTATTTTCTTCAACTTATTGCCTCTGTTATTTATAGAAAACTTTAATAGTAACGTAATGCTATTTTTAAATGATTTGTTAGAGGTTATATAACCAGGCTTGACAAACAGAAATATAAATAATATTTACACAATGTTGAAAATGCAATGAAAAAATATTAAAAGGAAATGGCAGTTTTGATAGCGTTAAGCATACTGTCATAAGTGCAGAATGACAAGATGGAGCAATAATCCACTTTACGGTATGCTAAATGCTGCAGAAACAACTGTCTGCTATATATTTTTTCTCTTTGGCATTTAAGACGTTGGAGATTTTTTTGAGGTTAAAGCATTTCACTCTTCAAATTTATGTGGATTATAAATAAACATTTTCTATTGTAAAAAACTTAACTACATTTGCCCACAATTTGGGTAAAATTAGTTCTATAATAAGTATGTTAAGAAAAAAGTGTTAATTAGCATTCATTATATTTTCTTTGCTTAGTTGTTTTATTGTAAAAGTTTGTCATTTTTTGAAAGAACAATTGTTTAATTAATTTGTTAGTTGTAATGCTCATGTTACATTTTGCTGTGGCCATTTTTTATTATTTGTTAATTTAGCAATCATTTTTAGCTAAACTTCTTTTACTGAAGAACAAATAAAATATTTTTTATAAAAAATTTCTTTGTTTTATATATTTATCTCTTTGTTGCCCTAAATACATGACTATTACATTATTAATGTAAATCACAGTTTTACATCTTAAATCATTTGCAAAGGAGAATGCCTTATGTTTTAACACGTTATCGCCCAAATTAATTTTGCAAAATATTATTAGCTGATTATTTAACTTCTAAATTAATACAGACAACTGACAGTAAAATATATTAACTTGAACAATTCTTCTGATAGTTTTAAATTTAAAGCCTATCCTCATTTATTGACATTTAGTGTTCTAGCGAGAAAACTTCAAGATAGAAAAACTTTGTGATAACAGATTAATTTCTTATTATATATTGACAAAGATGTCGAAAGTAAAGTATTATAATATATATTATTATTAAACTAGATTTAAATTAGTATACCTGCGCAAAAAGCAAATATATGTGCGACGAATGAAAAATCATAAAATGACTATCCAAATTATGAAATAATAATTAATAGTAGGCACATAAAACTTTCAGGGATCATTTAGAGTGACGCTATAAACTGTCTCTAAAAAGCAGAAATCATTCCAAGAAATCATAAAAAATATATGTGCCATTTTATTAGCTGTCCTTAAATGAGGACACTGGGCACTAACGGGTTAAATTGAATTAAAAAAATAGTTTGTAGCAATTGGTCTCTGTATGTGTGTGGGGAATTTTCTGACTATCATTTTTCCAAAATGAAAAAATATTTAGTGACTCCACTCGACTTCTAGAACATTTAGTAATAAACAGTAATTTACATAAATTTAAATGACACATAGTTAAATAAACAAGGGAAAATCATAGTTCCTCAAGTTGTACGTCCTTTAATGGATCGTAATGTATCCAAATTCTTTTGTACATTCCTGTGAAAAACTATATATGGTAAGTTTGCAATATGAAATATTTATCTATTCTTTTATATTTTAAGCAATTTAACATTACTAAAGCAAACTTTGTTTTTCTTAGCCTATAGACTGCAATATATAAAAATTCCTCTTAAGAATCCAAATCTGCTCTAAAGTTTCTAAAACGTGCCCTTTTTCTACTACTAACAGCACCCTCAGGAAAAACTCCAATATATGATTATTTACAATGCTATATTTGATACTTCCCATTTAGTAGAATAATTAAACCATAATTGTGAATTTTATCCTTAAGATCTTTTTAAGATGCAAAGTGTTCATTCTCAGATATTATACAAATAGCAGACGAAGCCTTGTTTATCTAGAGCGATTGCTGAAATAACATATTTTCTATTCTTATTTTTGATCACTCGTATTTAATCTATGTTATTTTTTATACATCATCATTTTTAATCCATTTTATATCATTATTCATCATCTTTTGTTTGCCGTATACATTTACAATCATCATTTAGTTTATACCTGTTATTGATGTTCATGGAAAACATGTTAAATACTCTGATTTTTGGTACTTAAATCAGTGACAGTGCAATATCGTACTGTGTAAATCCATTTAGACCAGTAACTAAGTTAATTAACTTGTTGTAACACCTTTATGCAATTAAATTAAATGAAAACATTTTAAAATTTCAAATTATAATCCATAAACATTCCACAAGAAGCTATTATTTATAGCTAGGTCAGTTAATGTTACAGTTACACTACAATATACCAAAATCGATTCTTATAGGTAAAAATAAATAAATGCATAAAATGTTTTTTAAAAATTATTAAATTTACAAATACAATTATTCTACTGTTTACAAATGCACAATATTACTTTTATTTTATTTTAAATTAAATATTAAAATTTTTGTTCTAAAGAACAATATTTAATTGAATTCGATTCTCAGAATTCGATTATTCGTTTTCCTCTATCACGTGATTGAGCAGACGACGGTGGGAACAGCCCATTTAAGATGCATATGAAATGACAACATAAATGTGGTTTTGGGTCATAATTTGCAAAATAATAGATTTGACCATTATAATAGGTTTTTAATACCATTTTAGCTTTTTTTTTTTTTGTTGTTGTTTACAATCCAAAATCAATTTTTTTTCTGACAATTTTAAAAGTGACTTACTTTCATTTACACAAATGTGTAACTAAAATTTTGACATAAAGGTTTTCTTCTAAAACATTTTTGTTAACCCTACAAGGCTCAATTTTTTTTTTTCAGTACGCGACAAAAATATATAGGTTGTAATTAGTTATCAGAAGATAGGGAAAACTTATAAAAATAAAACCATATTTTACGGAAAAATCAACTTTTTAGCTCAACATACCGTATGTGGAACATACATAAAAATATGATTTACTAATACGTTTACTATTGTAATTAGAAAAAAAAAAAAAAAAAAAAAAAAAAAAAACTTATCTCTGCAAAATATACACTTTGTTATAACACACAGTATTTTTTTTTTTCCGAGTCAAAACTGTTCAATAACTATTCTTTTTTTATTTTTGAAATCAGATAAACGACTAACGTATCACTTTCATTCAAATTTCACACTGAGTGCACTATAACAAAAACACGAATGACATCTTTAGGTAAAGATTCGTATTACTACATTGCTAAATGTCAGTAGCTTAATGTCAGTAGCTTGATTCCCATATGTGGGAATCAAGATGTCAAGCGATGTCACTACTAATAGTTTTATAGCTATAGGAACGATTAAAGTCAGTGTTCCACATATGGAACTGGGTGCCTTGTAGGGTTAATTTTATAAATACAATTTTACATACTAAGCTTTTATAAATTATTGCATATATTACATTCCTGCAGGATGGTTATAATTACAGCCTGAATTATAACTGAAATAAACAAGTGCATCTCATGAATCGTCTCCATACCAAATTTGCTGACAATGTACTTGTTCATTTCAACTGCAGAAAACTTTATTTTAAATTTTAATTAGAATGACTCTATTTATATTTTCATAATTTTTTTTTTAGTTTGGTTGCTAATAAACATCTGTTATTCCTTCAATAAAGCATAAAAATAAAATTTTAGTAAACAAAATATTAAAACAGACTTTGACAAAACCACTAAAATAGCCGATTATTGAAAATTATTATCTGATGTACTGTGAATCGATCGAAATATCTACGAATTATGACGTATGCAACGACAGCGGCACAGTAGCCCCAAACGGAGCATGGAGCCATCTGCTGAAAAATCAACAGAGGAACACTCAGTTTCAAGTTTCAAGCACAGAAGTTCGTTTCTGAAGAGGACCGGGTGCCTGGTTTCGAAAGATCTAAAACGATGCACGAAGTAAATAACTAGGTTTTTTATTTAAAATGTGTCTATACAGATATTTAAGAAGAGACTTAATATTTTTTTGGATGTTTAATAGAACCTACTTAAAAGAATTAGGGAGGGGTTTTGCAACATCTCCAAAAGAAAAAATATTAAAAGTAAAACTATAACATACCCCCCCCCCTCCCCAAATTTTTACATAGACAACATGCACTTTTTAATTTTTTTTCTCAAAAACTAATTAATAAATTTCAAAACCTATCCCTAATTCTCTTAAGTAAGTTTAATTAAACACCTCAAACAATTACTAAGTCTTTTCTTAAATATCTGTAGAAGTTTTAACATTTTGAAGATCATGAATTCATCAAAAAATGCAAACTGAGAAAACACAATTTAAAGATTTTAAATCTGTAAAAAAATACATCAAAAACCATTAGAACTGTTGGCTGAATGCATATTTTTTTTAACAAACCTAACATAGTTCAATTTATAAATATTAAATATAAGCCTTTATATGAAACATACTTCAGTGGTGCCGTCAAAGGTGTCAAGTGCCCTTAAGGGGAGGGAGAGGGAAAAACGATTTTTAGCGGGAAATTTCGCTAATTCCGGATTTTTGAGTAGAACGCTACCAAATATGAAACAAAGATGTAGAAAAAAGCTATGTGACTTCCTTAGGATATTTTCAAAAACACATTTCTGGTTTTTTGCGATTTGCGATTTTTTGGGTACTAGGGGGACGAAACCTGGACATTCCTTTTAGCTCTAAATTTGTCCTTAAAAGTCCATGGGAGCTGCGGTCACGAATTTTGGTGCTTGGATTGTTTATATGTACCCGACACCTAAAGTTATGGAATTTATCGAAATTATCTCCATTCTCCCCTGGGGAGAATGGAAGGTAAAAACACATTTGTAAGTATAACTCAGTTCCAAAATACTTCACTGTGAAGAAATTGCACACAAGGAGACTACCCATGAGTACAAATAAAACATTATCTGCAAAAAGTAAGAAGGAAGTAAATTGCTGCCGAAGGCAGTGGGGATCCGGACTCCTCACGTTAGGAGCAGGAAAAACCTCTACCGAACACAGCGGGAACTTTAACTTAGGTTATTAATAATGATATGGGATTTTGACAAGTCATTTAAATAAAGCCCAGCAAAGCCTTCTAGTTTAATATGAGTAGCTTAAAATAACACCTTATATATTTTTATCAAGAGGTGTCTAGCTCTTTTCCTTCTCAAAGATCATATTTTTCTGAAACAGTTCAACCACTTCACTCTAAATAAATATCTCGAAAAATGCACATCAGATCAAAAAGTAAGTAGTATGCTGAAGCCACCACAAGAGTTTCTTCTATATTTTTTATACAAATATACATAGGACAAATTATTTTTTAAATACTTATTTTCCATGATGAATGCAAATGATTTTCATCTCAGAGCAATGTAACACTAAATTCTGAAAGAAGTCAATTTTGTGCAGACCTCCTCATTAAAAATGGGAAAAAAAAAATCAATAACTTTGTTTTAAATTATCACAGATCTATGTTTCAACCATTTATTTTGAAGATATTGATGAGTTCTTTTGAAAGATACCTATATAGTAAACTTACACCCACCAGGAGAGCACTTCCCTCCCCAGGAAGATGCAGAGTGATGCTTCTGCATGCACACATTTTTTTTCTCCTAGTTTACTACTACTATTATCAATAATTTGTATTAATTATACAATATTAATTAAAAATAACTCATTAAGTATAGTTATACAAAATTTTGTCCTATACTGCCATAATAAAAATTAGGAAAAAAAACAAAATGGGATGACAGTGCCATCTGTTGAGTGATTGATCCCAAAATATAATCAGCACAAATTTAAGTCATCCTACTAAATACGAAGTTTGATTAAACTTCATTCATTGGTTCGTGATATAATGTCCACAAAATCTGTGATACACACATAGACAGCAGAAAAATGGTCAAATTGTGTTCATGATATTCCAAAACATAAATATGCTGAAAACCAGAGGTCAAAAAATTCTTCAAATCCAATACTTTCTTATATAAATATAGAAAGTTAAAAAGGAAAGAAACTTGTTCAATATTTTTATTTTCTTCTACATAAGTACAGATTTATGAAATTTTCTCACTTCCAGTATTCAATGGATTTACATGTTTTGGGATGTCCTGAACACAATTTGACCATTTTTAGAAAATGTCTTTCTGTCTGTGTGCAGTAAAAATCTTGTGGACACTGTATCGCAGAATGAACCAATGCATGAAATTCAACCAAACTTTGTATTAAGTTGAGCTTGTCCTACTAAACTGATGCTGATGACATTTGATAATCAATCAATAGGTGGTGCTGTTATCCCTTTTTTTTTTTTTTTTTTTTTAAAGCGACCCTTAACACGTTCGCTGCCGATCTCACGTGACTGACATTTGAAATGGTGTAATTTTACTTTCAGCTGTCGATTATGTTTGCTGTATTTCACGAGCTCAAATGTATGAAATAAATATAAATATAATATATATATATTAATTTATGACATTTTGCTACATCGTCAGATGTTATGGGCTTTGTGTTTACCTATGCTTATTTGCATTATGTGATACGTCATGGTCATACGTTGTATGACGTCAGAAGCATGAAAATTCGTCTGCTTGGTACAAACACTGAAGTTACAGTCGGCAGCAAAATTATTTGAGTGCTAGCAAAAGTTCCTGCGTAAAAAAAGTACACTTAATGCTGTTTTGTTAAATAAATCCTTGTCGAATCATGTTCTTAGACTGACTAAGAACATGATTCGACAAGGATTTATTTAACAAAACAGTATTAAGTGTACTTTTTTTTATATTAGAAATTTTGCTGGTGCTCGAATAATTTAGCTGCTGACTGTAATAAGTTAAATTTCCATAGCAAATAGTTTCGCATGTATCGAGCAGACGAAATTTAAGTCACTGATGTCATCACTTCGGTTGCATATTGAGTACACGTGTTTTATTAGAGAGAATTCTATTTTGAAATATGAATATTTCTGATCTTTGCGTTAGTGTTGTTTGGCTGGTTGAATAAAGTTGAAATTTTAGAGGCATATTTTTGAATTTCATGCTAATACTGGTTGCTGCAGTACAAAATTTTGTAAATTTTTTATTTTCATACATTTTGAGATAGGGTATAGCGAACAGATCAGAGTAACATTATAACAGTGAACCGTTAAAATTTGCTATAATTATCCATTTGCAGATGTATTTTTTCATTCCTAATAAATGAGAACTATAAATAAAATATTAATGATAAATAATTTACTTTATACAATTTGCTTCATACAAATGGGAATTATAGTGTCGCTTCGATCACACTGATTAATCACATCATTCTTTCAAGTTTTGGTTTAACACATTTCAGGGGCATTTGGTGTGATTGTATGATCTACATTTTATTTTTTATTTGTGAATAGTTATAAATTTGTAATTTTTTTTTTTGTAAATGTTTTTAATTTATTTTATGAAGATTTTCCTTTTGTTCTATACGTATTTATTTGGTACGGGGATTGGCATGCTTGAATTAAATGTCCTGGGATTCCTCTCTTTTTCATTATGATGCATAATCTTTCTCTACCGACACAATTAAAAGCTTTTTCATAATCTATGAAGTTGAAGATGATGTGCATTTCAAGGTTGAATTCTCAGCATTTCTTAGTTATTTGTTTCACAACATAAACATCATCAATACAGGATCTGCCTCATCTGAAACCAGATTGTTCCTCTAGAAATAGTGAATCCTTTATTGTCATTATTCTGTTATTAATAATTTTACTGTATAGTTTATAGGCGTTATTAAGCCAGCTAATTTCTCAAAAATTTCCACAGCAGTTTTTATCTCCTTTTTTGAAGACAGATGATTTTCACTGCTTGCCAAAGCTGTAGGTATTTCACTTTTTTTCCAGCAGATGTTAAATAAATGTATAACTTCTCATGTAGTAAAGCACCTCCATATTTAATAAGTTCAGAATTAAGATTATCAGTGTCTACAGCTTTTCTGTTTTCAGTAGTGCTCATCAATTCCTGTATATGCTCATTTCGACATTGTCTATATTTTGTCTACTGTTTCAATTTCACATTCATAGGAGCAGCTGGGTTGTACCAGAGGTCTCTGTAATGTTCAATTCACTCTTTCTTTCTTATAATGTCAATATTTATATTATCTCTTTCTTTATTTAATTTTTGTAGAATTTTGCAGACTGGTAGAATGCAAATATGCTAAAAAAATGGATGTTTTTCTGTCACAAAGAAAGCAAAAGCTAAGATTTTCTTTGTTCTCAGGCCCGAAACACCCATTGTAAATAAAACCAGAAAAAACTAATATCAAAATAAAACTCATCACTACAAATGATAATCCAATAGCCATTTAAAAACGTAGATCAAAATAAACTCACCACTACAAATATTAATCCAAAAATTACATAAAAAATTATTATTGAAAAAGAGGCAACTCATAGTTTATGAAAAACGAGACATGTGTGAAATATAACAAGCAGATATTAGTTAAAAGCACAGTTAGTCAGCTCAATGTTAGCAGTGAACATGGAGTAAAATTAGAGAATTCACATTAATTATAGTAACATGAATAGTGCTGCCATCTACAGTAATGATATGAAAATAATGGGAAAAAAAATTAAATAAAGGAATAAAAGAAAATGAATAAATTATAAATAATAAAAGAAAAAGAAATAAAATACATATAATGTCTGTACAAAATGGCCAGGAAGCACGGAGCAAAGGCAGAGAAGACATAAACCTAATCAAGCTAAAAAGAAAAATTTGTTTTGGATTCAGATATTCAATATAGATATTTGAATAGTGCTGCCATATACGATAGTAATTTGCAACGAAGATTGAAAGATAATGGGAATAAAAACTAACCATTTAATAATACCTAAATTAAAATCAAGTATCATAATCTCTAGACTTAAAATACAGTTTATTGGAATAAAAATTCTAGACCTAAATTATATTTTAAATTGGAATAAAAATTGACAGAGGGGAAAAAAAAAATTAATTAAGGGTTTGGGATAGCCATTAATTAATGCTAAATTTTTAAAGAATCAAAATTGTATGTTTTGATATTTATCAGACACTAAATGTTTTATCCGTAGATTAAAATTAAGAAGAATATTGACAAAAACAGATTTATGTAAACATGTTTTAAAATTAGTAAAAAAAACTTACTTTAAAGGGGAGATCTTTCCGTTTATCATATAAGTCAAATTCCAATTGGCTATTACTATTAAGAATAATTTTTAAATCTAAGAAACTAATAACACTAGATTCCAAATCAGTACTACTAAGAGACAGATTTTCAGGATAATTAACAGGTAAGTCTAGATTGGTGTTATGTTTATCCAAATATAATATATCATCCATGTATCTTAGTAATTTAAAATTAGTACACTCAATGTCACGCTCATAACAACATAAATATAGATCAGCTAACATACTAGAAGCAATGCCACCTTGTGGCAACCCTAAACGTTGTTTATATAAAGAATTATTGAATAAAATATAGTTATGGTATAGGATAAACCTAGTGAGAGTTTTAAAGGCTGAAGGAATATATATATATATATATATATATAGTAGAATCTCCTGTTACCGGCACTCAATTAACCGGCAATCTCAAAATAACGGCACTTTCTCTAGTCCTCCCCCTCCCCCCGCAGAACTTTCACACGCGAAGAGTTTCCTTCTTACTTTTTCTTTTCCACCCGGGAACATCCATTACATTAGTTACCGCACCTTGCGCCTGCGAGACGAAACAGGGAAGTCACCTCATTGCCAGGATTGCCGGCATAGTTGTATTATCACCAAGGAGAATTAGCGATAATACAACACCGGCAACCCTAGGGAGGATATCTCATCTTTTGTTCACTTCACGGCTCGCTCACTGCCGCTCCACTATTGTTGCTTTGCTTGCACGTGCATTTCGATCTCACAGCCGTAAAATATCTTTAAAAAAAAAAAAACTAAAATATACTTACGGTGGTATGTGTTTTTGCTTTAAAAAATCGGCGGTGTTTCCGATATTGTGTTTATTTAATTGAGGCCAGGAGATTGAAAAATTTGGACAATAAAATTCATATACAGAATATGAATAGGTAAATATTCAATTATCTGGAAAATTCTCTTTTCCGGCAACAGCTTGGTCCCAATGTTGCCGGTTGAAGGGGATTATACTGTATATAGTTATTTGCTTTTTCTGTATTCTTTTGTAAGTAGTTTTTATAGGCTACTTCTTTTTCTTTGATAACCTTTGAGATATCTTCATTCCAGATTTTCAGACCTCTTTTTCTATAACTTCTTTTCTTGACCACGGCTTCGAATGCTGCTCTCTGAATCACATTCTTTATGTTACTCCATTCTTCATCTACAGTTTCCTTTATATCTGCTTCTTTTATTAATTGGTTTAAAGGTTCTTGATATAAATTCCTAATGCTATATTTTTTATAATAAGGACACTTTAAAACTTTGCATTCAGGCTTTTTAATATGTTTGGTTTTTATACATTTATTTTTTAAACTTGATTTTAGAAATGACCAAGAAAGGGTCAGAATATATCATACCCTCTCAATATACATGTGTCAATAACTAGTGATGTTAACTTTTTATTGACAATAACATAAGTGATCTTGAGCCTCAAATTCAAATATTTCGTTTAATAAATTTGTAAGTGTAAACACTATAAATTGCAAAAGCTTACAACATTTGTTTCAAGTCAAAATAATAGCACAGATTTTCAAGGTGAAAAATCTAGGCACGAGCATCAAAACAATATGATGCATTCGCATCTACTAAGAAATTTAAAGTGATTTCTGCATATCGCTTGCCTTGAAACATCATTTGTTAAGTTTCAAAGCGATGCTGCTCTCTAATAAACAGAGAAGAAATAAAAGTTTAAAAATTGATTAAAACAAGGAAAAAATATCGAAAAATTGATGTATATAAAAAAAAAAGTTTAATATTCAGTTTCAGTGTGTAATCAATGAACACTAAAAGATTAAACTATATAAAAGATTAAATTATTTGAGAAAATAGCTGCAGTATATAAAAACAATGTAAATAAGATCATTAAAGTACTTAGAAATATTATTCATCAACCATGAATATTTATTTGAAAAAAAATTGGCATAAGTTTTTTTTTTTTTTTTTTTTTTTTTTAATGTGAAAAATACCAGAACTGGGTATCGAACTCTGACACTTTACTTACTTACCAGCTCAGCACTTCTTACATAATATCCATTGGCAGGACAGCTCAGTGGTAGAGCATCCACATGGTAAGTAGAGTGCCTGAGTACGATTCCTAGTTCTGGCATTTTTCACATAGCTGCATAGCTGTCAATATTTTAATTTATTCCGGAGTAATTTTAGCCCCGCCTCTATTTTGTGCCACTTATTTTTTAAAAGTAATTTTTTCTTATTTTATCGAAGATATGTATTGAAGAAAATTTTCTATAAATAAAGTGGTGCAAAATAAAGGCGGGGCTAAAAGTACTTCGGAATAAATTAAAATATTGGCAGCTATGTAGTTGGTATAAAACAACTAACCTTACGCCCCAAATTTTTCTAAATCATTAAAGTAGCTTATTAACCAAACAGCAAATTAACTGGGTAATTCTCCAAAAATTTAACATTTTCAAACCACAAAAAAAAAAAAAAAAAAAAAAAAAACTTACTCTTTATAGGACGCTTAAAGGAAAAATAAAGGAAACTCATTTTACTATGCTAAATATTTGGCCATGCTTAACTATATCAGGATATTGACATTTTTCTTATATTAGTTTTGCTACACAGATCTAGAGCCAAATTTAGATTTGAGAAAGCTCATATAATATTATCATTAATTATGTATAATAATGTATTATTTTTGAAATTTTTTTATATGTAACACAAATGTTGTACAGAATGACAGCATAAAATGTTACATATCTAGTTAAAAACATTAAAATTATAATAAGAACACTCTGTGAATAAAATCATGCTATGAATCCAAGAAAATGGGGGAATAAAATGTCAAGCACCAGGTTAAAGTTTCCATCTTTTTCTGTAATATTATTGAAAAATTTCCTAAGGCAAGAGAATCATATGGAAATCTTGGGATAAAATTTAAAATGATATACTTCCGTACATTAAATAATTAAAAGAATTGAAATATTATTATTTTAAAATTTTAAGTGTATATAGTTTACTACTACTACAATATATACTCACATTTTCGCATATAAGTCAACCCCTCAAATTGAAAGGAAAATTTGTTTTGTTCATCTTGTATAATTACAAAATTAATCGTGATAACATAAAGAAAACTGGTCTAAAATACTCACTGGTATTAACCAATTTTTTTCTGCAAACTTAGAGGCCGACTTATATACGGTTGAGAATATATGCTAATTTAGATTATGAAATGATATGAATTTTTTAAATAAGTTACAGAAAAAGATTTGGACAGGCCAAGACCTTTCAGTCATTTTAAAATATTTTTTAGAAACAGTAATTGAGCAATATTTTTTATATGCATGGGAATACAATGGGAAAACTGTGTCTTAAAATTAAAAATAATTTTCTATTATTATCATTTTTGCGATATTTTTCTTGAGCATCATATTGTCAGGTTTCTACAGAATCACCCAACTATAATTGTATATCAAACCTATGCCAAAAATATTATTTGCAAACATATTTTTAACATTTAGAAAATACATATACATGTTTATAAATAAAAATTAAAAACAAAAATTTTATTCAAACTTACTTTTTCTTTTTATTGAATACAAACTTTTAACAATAAACTTAAACAAGCATCTCAAAGGCAGTAAAAAGACAATATGTTGGAAAAATTACCATTTTATTCTTTCCCTCAGTTTTTTGAAAATGCATTTTTCTACAAGAGTGTGATTCTGAACAAGCAATTTTACAAGGATATAATAGTAGCGCAATTTGAAAATACTTTTTATACACAAAGAACATTACGCATAGGCATAACTGTCACAACATCACAGTAACATAAGAGTCAATTATGAATTGCCATATCTAAAGTGAGCAGTAAAGTAAATTAGTAACAGTTATTCTTCAGAGCTAATAGTTCTCATTGAAAACAAAAACAAATGCAAATTAATTATTACCATTGGTACGTTTAAGAGAATCTATATATTCTTGCTGAGATTCAGCAAGCACTTTAGCTAATATTCCTGAGTCCTCCCAATCACTCAAGCCAAACACCGATGGTGGAAGCTGATTCAAAAACGATGCTGTTTCATCTAACTCAAAGCCATTAACTAGATTACTCGATGATGAAGAGGAGCATCCACTAGTAGCACCACTTTCTTCTTTATTTTCGTTATAAATATCATATAAACTTCCGTTATATGTAGATGTCCCAGCAAGACAAAGCTCGGGAGATTTTGATTCTTTTTCATTTTGATGACTGTCAATCTTTGGACTTGAGGATGCAGAATTCGAACAGCGGGATCTCGATAAAATTCTATTTGACTGTGGTGACATACTGCCTGAAAAAGTATCAACCAGACTGGAACTACTAGTGGCAGTAGCAGTCCGCCCAACTTTCGTTCTAGATTTCATCTCATTATCTCTCAACCACTCAAGGTATGATTCTCGCGCCACCTGCTCTTCTATAGCTTCATTGGTCGCTTCCCAATCTGTAGCTCTCAGTTTATCTTCTAACATAGCTTGTTCTAGCTGCATATTTTCTGAAGCTCTTATTGCTTCGCTAACTAAGGTTTTATTCATGAGGTCAGGCTTGAAAGAAGGCAGTCCTAAACCGACACCAATTGTGGCTTTGTATGGGTCAACAATAGAATTGTAATGAATATTTCTATGGTAACTTAACCGTATAGGTTCATTGTCAGTTTTTTGAGAGCCGTGGAATATATTAATGGGCTCAGAACTATAACGATATACTTCAATATGCCTATTAAACATTTCTGACATTGCTTGCATTTCAATATGATTGCCATGGATATGATCACTTCGTTTTCTTTGTACATATTTATCAAAATCTTCAGTCACATATTGTGAGTAATAATCAGAATTTTTTGCCATATAATCCATGCACAGTTTCCTGACATTTCCATGCATTTCTTGATCACCATAAATCTGATCAGCAACAGCTCTGAACATACAGGCACCATCTTCACCCATTTTTTTAATTGAATAGCCCTTTTTACGTAATTTTTCCTCAAACATTTTTTCTTTCTCATTTAATTCCTCTTCTGTCATATTATCGAAAGAACGATCATATTCATCCCCACTATTATATCCTGAAGGATCTTCTTGTAATTCAGGAGTTTTAGCTTGACTATTGTTAGTTTGACGTTCTTGAATGGTGCTTAATGGAACTTGTGATGGACCAGCAATTGGATAAGTTATAGATGACGTTCCACTTCTATGAGAGTGCGTGCGTGCTTTTCTCACACTGCGATGAGGTGATGTTTGATGACGTCTCTTAGAATGACTTGGTCCACAATCACTATTAACATACTCATCAAATCCAGAACTAGAAGAATGAGCAGGTCTCTTTTCTTCCCTCGAAGAGTGTAGAGGCCATGTGGGTGGTGAAGTGCGACTGGCAAAATTAAATCTTTCTCTGGCTTCTTGAGTGTGTGCTTGGTGACTGTGATTTTCTGTGTAGGTATGATTAGAAGCATCAGCAGGTTTCTCGCCTTCCGATTTTTGTTGGGTAGTTTTTTTCTTTGGCAAAATAGTCATGATTATTTTATAGTTCTAAAACATAATTTAGCTAAAAAATAATTCTTCAGTTGCTAACCTCTATACAATGGATTTTAATTTTAATTAAGGCTCTTGCATCATAAGAAAAATCTGGAAAGATAAAAAGAAGAAAAATAAGTCATTTAGCACTTAAATTAATATTCAAATATTTTAACAAGTACATTGCATTAAATGAGAAAAATTGTAATTGTGTTTGTTACGCCAATTCTTTAAAGCTTGGCGTGTTTTCTAGGATTGCCGAACGATGAGAGTTCGGAAGCTCTGTTGATTTGAAAGATATACAGTCATATAGAGGGAGACTGGATAGATGCATTGCTCCCAATTTCCTAATATAAATAAAATTTTAGTTAGAAAATTTCCAATAGAATGAAATTCTATTTAATTACACAATGTAATATAATGCTACAACCTTTATTAAATATGCATAATGTATTTATTTTTGCTGCACACACACATAAATCACATAAAATTAACTTCAGATTGATGACAATCTGTAAATTAATGCACTGTTTTCCCCACAGCTCTAAAAGAACCATACTAAAATGCTCGTTAAGCATCCTAGCTACAATTTTATTACATCTTTTACCCACAATAAAAGTTTTAAATGCATGACAGATTGATTTTTATAACAATTAAACATGATCAGCAATTTATTTCTTATTGCCTAGATTATATAAAAAAACTGTTTTAATAATGTTTAATAATTACATTGTAATTAAAAAATACTTTAATTTTATAGACAATAAACAAGAAAAAATAATTCACTATACAGAAAATTTGAAAAAAGATACAATTTTTAAAAAGGTTAAGCAAATGAATTTCAATTTTAAAATATATAGTAACTACAGTACGGGATCATTCCATGTTCAATTATGCAGAGTTTCCCCCAGACTGTTTCAGGGGGGTGCTGCATTGTGCCGGCCTTCTCATTTTAGAAATAGCTTCCTTCTTGCCCCTCACCTAAAAATTAAACACCCTTTTTGCCCTTCATAAAAAATAGCACTCTACTTGCCTCATATCCAAAAGAATTTACTCCCTTTATTGCCTTTGCATTACTGAATTTTACACTAAATGTGTAAGAGATAAATATTTTTTTAAGACAAACTGAACGCAATTATTTAACTTTCTTATGAATTCTTCTCAGGGTTAGCTGGGTTGGACACAACTAGGTCGGATCCAATGATTTTTTTTCTAAAAATCCAATTGAAAAAAAATCCCACAATTCAGTCTACTTTTGGGTTTTTTCAATTTTATAAGACTTTCTTCAATAAAATAAGCAAAATACTAAGGAATTGAAACTAGATTTTTTTTTTCATTAATTTTTTTTACAAAATAGTTTACATAAAGAATTAGCTTTAAGCTAGACAGTATAGGACCCATTATCCGGAATTCCAAAATCCAGAATTTTTTTTTTAAATGATTAAAATACATTTTATATCTAAAATCTGAAAGAAAATCGCCCTAAAATGAATTATTGTATGTTTTATTAGGAAGTATTATGAAAATTTAGAAATTAAAACAGAATTTCTTTCTTTCATGTGGTCAGAGATGTTTGTGGTCCAGGAAAACCCTGGAATTTACAGCAAGCTACATAAAAAAGATTATTTATTAGACAGTAGTCATGTTTAGCAGAATTGATAAAGAAGCAACCATGCCACTCATGGCACGTGGCAGTAATGTACATGCTTGTATATATATACGCATTATAGTTTTTTTTTTTTCTTCCAGCTAAATTTAATAGAGAAAAGTATCAGATTTGCAAAAAATCTTGACTTCCAGTTTTCGATTTATTTGCATGTTTTAAGAGCTCTAGAATATAACTCAAATATTTTTTTTTAAATTTCTGTCTGTATGTGAAATAGCTGCTCCTATAAGTAAATTAGTACCTGTTAATTACTGAGTTATGTTTTATAATTCAGGGAAAGCAATAATGAGAAAAGGACCCAAAATTCCAGAAAATTCCGAAATCCGGAATTCTTCTGGTCCCGTGGGTTTCGGATAATGGGTCCTATCCCCTATACTGTAATTTCAACAAATAGAAGATTAAGCGTTATATTCAGATGCTTACTACAATTGTGCTACAACCAAAAACTACCTTGCATAGATAATATCTGCTTAGTTCTCTGTCATATATTTGCTCTTATAAATATTTTCTGTAGAACATACTATATTCAAGATTAGATAAATGAATTCTGATGATGGCCATTTTCTAATCAGAGACTGAAAAGCCCCACCAACTAGGCAACCCTATACCTGCTTTGATACATTTACCTTATACTGATTTGCTACTTAATTTTTTTATATCAATTTTGCAATTATTCTCATAATACACATTTATGTGAAATTTTACACTATTTAGCTCAGTTGTGAAAACTTTTAATTTTGTATAAATTACAAAATTTATACAAATTAGCAGGGTTGGCAAAAAAACAAAAAAACTTTTTTAATTTTTTTTTGTTTAAGGGCCCTCTTCACTTACCACCGCCGGAAGCCGAAGCTAATGTTATTCTATGGGAAATTTTTCTTACAAATAACTTATTAACTAATACATATTTTTAAATTCTGTTTTCACATTCTGAAAATTTCCAGCTGTTATATTGACGGACCTTTTTTAAAAAATTATTTTTTAAATTTTTATTTTAAAGCTATAAAATACGAATTTTCAATATGTAAATTTTTTTCATTTTGCAATTTCAAAATAAAATATTAAAAATTTAAAAAATAAATTTTTAAAAAAGGTCCGTCCATTTAACAGTTGGGAATTTTCTGAATGTGAAAACAGAATTAAAAAATATGTATTAGTTAATAAGTTATTTGTAAAGAAAATTTCCTCATAGAATAACATTGCCTTGGGCTTCCGGCGATGGTAAGTGAAGAGGGCCATTAAACCTGGTTTTTATTAGTGCAGTTTCCCAGTCACATTATACATAATTGTAAATAAAATTGCCACTTTAAAAAGTAAGTAATACTCCAATATTAATTTATTACTTCATCTAAAAATAATTTAAATTAATAAACAGATATGAGATTTTTTAGCCTTTTTTGTAAGTTGTGATTTTCTTTCTGTAACAATGTACAAGAAGCAAAGCTTGCACTTTATAAATCAAAATTTGTACTTGCAGCAGGGTTCGCGCTAGAGTGCGGGATCGCACAATATTAAAAAAAATCCCACTTAAAAAATTTTCATAGCGCACTTTTCCCGCATATATTTTTCTGCGATTTTTTTTTTTTTTTTTAATCTAATTCATTGAACTCCGCGAATTTATTTTTTCCGTTTAAAAAAAAATCGCGGATATCGTTCGTTAAAAAATAAATAAATAAAAATGGAACAATCGGCGATAAAATGTTTTACTAAAGCTTCTGATTCCTAATCTTTCTCCATCCACAACATAAATGTCAATATCCATTTCAAAGTTGCTTTATGAGATTCTAGAACCTGTAAATAAATACAACTGTTAAATATTTCTTGCCCTTGTAATTATTTTTTGCCCACCTCCCCCTTTATTTATCTCCATCTAGCGATCAGCAATCAAATGTTCTGCAGAAGTCTTGTTTCTCAATCTTTACCCATCTGCAACATAAATTATATTTTTATAATATTCATTTTAAACTTGCTTTATTAGATTCTAGAAGTAGAATTGAAAGAGTTTAATATTTCTTGGTCTGTAATTATTTTTTTAATCCCCCCCCCCTCTTTCCAATCTCCAGAATATGGATTTAACAAGGAGTAGGTGCCCGCTCACCGCTCTAAGAGTGGTGTCGAGCGCTTCTAGCTATGCTAGGCCCCTACTCCGGAACGTTTATTTAAAAAAAAAAAAAAAAAAAAAAAATTACAAGGTTTGCCAGAACAATATTCCCGCGCGACATAGGGCGAAGTATTACAAATATGTATTAATTATTAACAAACTTAAAAATAAAAATAAATAAAAATTAAATACACTAAAGTAAGATTCGCCAGTACAGAGTACTCATGCGACAGGGGGTGAAATAAAATAAATCTTGAAAACTCAAAAGCACAATGAGCTAGAATTGAACAGGAAGGAGGGAGAATTGTTTACAAGTGAATCAGTTCGCCAGAACAAGGTTCCCACGCGACATAGGTAGTGTTGACTCTAGGCCGATTTAGCAGGGTGCAGCACCCGGCGGCCCATTACTAACACTTTTGCGCCCCGCGGCCCTTACTAACTTATTTCTAGCGCCCGGCGGCCGTTACTAACTCATTTTTAGCGCCCGGCGACACTTATTTGTATTTTTCACAGGGTTCCCAACTGCTCCGATTTCTGCGAAGTTTCTCCGAAAAAATTTAAAAACTCCGCGAGTTATTTTTTATGCTCCGCAAATTCAGCCTTGACCACCTAGCTAAATATATTTTATTGAATACATAAAACTGAATAGTGGCAGACACTGAAAAAAAAAAAAAAAATACTATTCTTTTTTCTTTTCTTTTTTGCCTTGCACACATAACATATTGCGATCCAATCCTTATCAACTTTTGATTTTGCATTTCCAACAGTTGCCGCATAAACAGAATTCTTTTAATTTTATTTTTTATCTATGAAAGCCCTTCAACTCCTTTTGAAAAAAAAAAATAATAATAATAATAATAACAAAACTAACTTTTACAATCTAGCTGAAGAACCACATGCTTCATCGTACAATACTCATAAATAAATAGTAAAAAAAAAAAAAAAACATTCTAGTGCTAGGCATTGCGTAATCGAAATATTGCTGAATCAGAACGGGAACAAGTATTTGTTTACATTAGCTGAGAGTGTGCTTAATTAAAACCGCAAGCTGAAAGGGGGGAAAGAAAGAAACGGAATGCCATGATTGATTATCTTCATGGGTTATCTTAATGCTTAATAAGTCGCTTAAAAATAATACTTTCTAATGAAAAAAATTGTTTATTTTAATTATTTATTGATAAAAATAATGGATTCAAAGCTACTGAACTTTAAGTACGATTGACAACGCAAGGAATCTAAGACTAGGAAGAGCTATCTTCCGTGGGAGACTTTCTAAAGTGTCACGCGAGTTTTGGAGAAAACAGTATTTAGTCAGACTTTAACGGAGGAATTGTTCTCTGTAATAGGAAACTTTCTTAAGTGTTTTAATATACAAGTTTCTGAGAAAATCATGGAAAATTTCAAACTTTATCGTACCAAGTATCTACCGTTGGAGAAAGAAAAAGAATATTTTCTGTGCTTTTTGTTGGGATAACTGATTCTAAGAAATTTTCATATCTGAAAATGGGACTTTCACAAAAATCGTCGGATTTAAAATGGATTTGTCAAGAAAATTGCGTATTTTATAAATCAGCCGCAAAAAATGACATTTCAGTAATCAAATAAAAAAAAAAAAAAAAAAAAAGCTGATTAATGACTAAATAATTACCCATTTTTAGAAAAATAACATCTATTTTAGCAATTAGTTTACGATTACGTAATTTTAAAAATTAGCTGTAAAATAATTCCGTATTTTTATTAAAAGCCACAAAATTATACGTACAATGCAAATCATGTTTGAAAAAAGCAAGAAATTCATCAATTAGCATCAAAAGCCTTTTTCAGCGATTAATTGCGATTAAACATAAATTTTGTTAATTAGCGGCGAAATGATTGCGTGTTTCCGTTATCGGCTACTAATGTATCGCGATTTACTGAAATCAACTAGAGGAAAAAAAAAAACTATTGGCTAGCAGTCAAATGATAGCATATAAAACGTAATTTTTTTTAATTATTAGTGGGTAAGCGATCCCGTATTTGCGAAATCTACTTCAAAATTATTCCCGATTTCCGAGATTCCGCTTAAAAAAATAATAATAAATAAATAAATAAAATAAAAAATGCAAATTTCATTGATTAGTGGCAAAATAGTTGAGTATTTAAGATTCAGCTTTCAGAAGAACGCATTTTTCATAGATTAGTAGCTAAATAATAGCGTGTTTCGACAATCGGCCGCATAATAATCGCGTATTTCAGTAATCTGCTTTGAAAAAAAAATGCGCAATTTTTTACCTATTAGGAGAAAAAAAAAAAAATTAGTTCCGAGTAAAAGGAATTTTTGACAATTAGCTGTGAAATAATCCGGTGTTTTTTAATTCATCTGTAAATTTTCACATATTTCTGGATTAGGTTTTTGGAAAAAGTGTGTATTTCATCGATTAACAGCAAAGTTTGGTATTTGGGGGAAGTAGCTTTAAAAAGGGCTCAAATTTCATCGATTAGCAGCCAGATAATTGTATATTTCGTTAATAATCAACCCCATTTTCGATATAATTAACCACAAAAATATCGCAAATTTTAGGAATCATCGTTGAAAGAAAAGTGAATTTTATCAATTAGATTCAAAATTATAGTATATTATTAGCAATTATTTGCTATTAAAAGTAGATTTTGTAAATTTGCAGTGAAATAATTAAAAATTTCAGCAATCGGTCGTAAAAATATCGCGAATTCTGTGAAATACGGGAAAAATAGCATATTTATTTAATTAACGGTAAAAACGTAATACTTCCTCCCCCCCCCTCTCCTCTACGAGAAACTCTCGATTTTTGAGGTATATTTAGCAATAATCTTAAGAAAGAATGAAAAAAAAAAGTTTCAGAAAAGTTCATGGCTGTTAGTTTGCACTAAAATTGAATTTAATGTTGTACAATTTCAATTATTTTATTGTAGATTCAGTTTTATTGCATTTTCTAATATCCAAACTATTAAAATTGTCCATTATTTTGACTTCATTATTACTCCAAAAATTTAAGATTTTGTTTAAAAAAATTCAATTTTTGTATCTGTTTAAAGTATAGCATTGAAATTATTTTCACATCAATTGTCTTGTTCTTGTAATTAAACAAGTTTCTTTTGAATAGGCATGCACTAAATATCTGATTATTACTGAATAATGAATATTCAGTATACCAGATAGCAACTAAAAATTCGGGGCTACATTTTGTAAGTGATATATTTCATTCAAAAATGTAAAAAATTTTCAAAATTGTTTCTCATAAAAATCTGATTTTGTCTTTGTGCATTCTATGATATAATATTATTTGTACAAGCTTTTTTTTTTTTTTTTTTTTTTTTTAATATCTGATTTTTCTTTTCTTTTAAAATTTCCTTATTTTGTTTGTTTACTTACACCTTGGATACATTGCTGCTATAAAAAAAATTAGTAAGTGTTTTTTTTTTTTTTTTGGGAGGGGGGGGCTACATTTTGTAAGTGATATATTATGAAGATGTTATAGTGCCCTTTTTGAATTATTGAGAATATTATAGTGCCCCTTTTGAGAGTATTAAAGTGCCCTTTTATAGAGTTCCCCCCAGCGGCCCTTTTGTTCTAGAGTCAACACTAAAGGGCGAAGTTGGTTGTTTTAAGACATTTACAAACACATGAGGAAAGAATAGATATATTAGGGCTAGTGGGTAAGTGAAAAGGATTATTTAACTTATGAGATTATTAAATACTTTTAATTTATTTAACTGTTTAGGAATTAGTTAATTTTAAATGACTTAAGAAGAATTTAATTTGTTCTGTTTGAAATATCTATGAGTAATTCAAAAATTCTTTTTAGTTTTATGGCAAAAGAAGGTCTTGTTAAAATATTTGTCAGCCAGTTGGCTGGTCTATTATTCGGATTTCTTAAGTGATAGGTTATTGTAAGCGGACAATGGAAATAGTAATGAAAGGAAGAACCCTCCTCTCCACAAGAACATAGGGGCGAACGTTGACGATGAAATCTGTGCAGATAAGCCGGAAAAGGGCCATGCCCAGTTAAAAACGCTGTAATTTCTGGGGTAAGTACCCAATCATTGAGAGAAACAGTTGGTATTAGAGAGAAAGTAATTCTGCCGTTGAGGGAATCTTTCCACCTGTGGTCAATGATCAATTCTAGAAACAATAAAGCAATAGAAGTGCTCAATATTTCTGACATATGTAATTATTTTTAGACCTTTAGTGCTGAACTTACTGAATCTATTTATTTTTTCTCAATTAAATTAAATCTTTATGGGGTGTCATATCTATACCAAATTTGTAAACATGGGGGAAATGAAGAATAGATTTTTCAGATAAGAAAATTTTTTCCAAACCAATTTAAGAAAATTAATACTCAATCTGTTTTATGCATGTTTGAAACTAATAATTAGCTACTGCTACTTTTATATGAATGATTAAGGTACATACATAAAAATCATATTCTATATTTGTTTGAAAAATCTATTTTACTCTTGGTGTGAAATTTTAATAAAATTCTATGTGGATATAAAAGTTATTGCAGGTATATTGAAGAATTTTTTTTAAGCTAATGAAAAAATCCTGAAAATGCTTAGTGTAGATAAAAACTATATAATATAAATGTTTGTCATCAGTTTATGAAAGTGACGTTATCAATATTCAACTAATCATCCAATCAATCATATTTGCGAAAACTTTTCAGCTAATTTCTAATTTCAGCAATCACATGTTTGTAATTTGCATATTTCTTGAAAATACTTTTTTTCTGTAAAATGTAATTACTGACTTAAATTTCAAAAATCTCACTTAAATTTTCAAAATCCCACTTAAATTTTTTGTTAGAGTGGGAGAATCCCACTCATTTTTTTTCCTTAGTGCGAACCCTGCTTGCAGATATGAAATTCTGTCATATCGCAAATAAGTTTTCACATAGCCATGTTAATAAAAACATTTATTTATTTTTAAGTTTAAAAATAAGTTTCAATTTAGAACATGCGGTTCTAATCGATGTCAAACTTGCCCTATGGCCTCTCGCACACAATTAATTCTTTTGCCACTTGAATTCTCATATTTTGTTTTAATGTTTCTTTTTCATAAAGTTTTATTTTTTTTTTACACTTTTGTGGATATCATCATATGGTAAATAGGATTACTATAAGTTGACAAAAATGTGCCTTTTTTAGAATGAATGTTAAATCTAACATGCCTTTTCCTACAATGTACCTAATGATAAATCAATTTAATAACAATAAAATTCTTAATTTAATAAATGAGAAAAAAAAAACTCCCAATACAATAAAAAATAATTATAGGAAGAGATTTAAGAAAAAAATATACTTTTGGATTATGTAATGGAATATTGCAATCCATTTGAAAGTTACTTATTGAATAAAATTTACACTTAATATTTTAAATAAAATTACAAGTTTTTTTTTTTTTTTTTCAATCTAGATTTTCTATTTTAATCATACAGCCCAAAGAGAAGAAACACTCTACATCAGATGTAGAATCTTTTACGATTAGAATTTCAACATTTTTCAACAATATATAAAAACTTTTAATATCATTTTCTTAATTTTACCAGCATTCTAGTGCTGTTAAATTTTAATAAAATAATTCACAAAAAAGTCCTTCAATGGAGAACTTTTTGCATGAAATTTTAAAATCAAGGGTAATAAGTTGTTTAAAAAAAAAAAAAAAAAAAATAGATATATTCTAATACAGCTTCTTTTTTACTTGATAATTCAAAATCAGCATATCTTGCTTCTGAATTTAGTACATAGATAAGAAAATGGGCTGTTATTAATTACCATATTACAGTAGAGGATCGATAAACCGCGGATCCATAAACCGCAATTCTCCATAAACTGCAAAAATTTTCGTATGTAAACAGTGATTTTTACAGTTAAGCTATCCCAACATTCTGCATTGCAAAAATAACGGCGCCGCTTAGTTAATAAACTTTTGAGACTATTTTTCATCATTTACTTACACATTCTGTGCTAAAATATAAAATATAAAATAAGTAATGCAATAACAATAAATACACACGCTACACTACACTTTTACTGATGCAAACCATGGAGCAAGCGAAATCGTAATGCAAAAACGAAGTTATTGGAAACTGTAATTACGTGGAAATGAATGGCAACCGCAGTTCATGTTTACTCCACTGAGTGTTGTTTACTCATGTATTACTCATTGTTTACTCAAATATGGAAAATAAAACGGATGAATCGTCGAAAGACGTCACTAAAAAACGGTCTATTTTAACTATAGTACAAAAAGTAGAAGTTATCAAAGAACTGGACAAAGGTTCTTCTGCAAAATTTATTTCCAGAAATTTTGGAATTAGTTGCCGTTCTGTATACGATATCCGAAGTAACAGAGAGAAAATACTCCAATATTATGCCAACTCTGATAGCAATAAAGGAATTGGAAAGAGGAAAAGAATGAGAGAAGCGAAATCGGCCGATTTGGATGCAGTACTCTTCGAATGGTTTCGGCAACGACATTCAGAAAATGTTCCAATAACCGGACCAGTTCTGTGTCAGAAAGCGAAAGAGCTTCACAAGGAATTAAAAATTGAAGAGTCATGTGAATACTCAAATGGGTGGCTGGCAAAGTTTAAAAAACATCATGGCATCAGATATCTCAAAGCATGTGGTGATAAAGTGTCTGCCGACAAAGTAGCGGCAGAGGAATTCATTGATGAATTTAAAAAAATTGTTCATGATGAAAATCTTTCCCCTGAACAAATATACAACATGGATGAGACTGGTCTATTTTGGTGCAATTTGCCGTGTAAAACGTTTGTTGGTGAACTAGAGACTCAACCATCTGCAGTGAAAGATGACAAAAAACATGTTACTGTGCTTGTTTGCAGCAATGCAGCAGGTACACATAAGTGCAAAATTCTTATGATTGGAAAAAGTGCCCATCCTCGAGCATTGAAAGGAGTCAAATGTTTACCTGTTATATACAGAAGTAACAAGAGAGCTTGGATCACACAGGAATTGTGTACTGAGTGGTTTAACAGTCATTTTCTGAGTGAAGTTAGAGTCCATTACAGTTCAGTTGGTTTAGCCAAAGATGCTAAAATTTTACTGTTACTAGATAATTGTACTGCACACCCTAAACTTGTGGCACCCAATGTAGTTACTCTATTTCTCCCTCCTAACACAACATCGCTGATCCAGCCTATGGATCAGGGTGTCATAAACAGTTTAAAGTGCAACTACAAAAGTGCTTTTCTGGGTCAACTTCTCAATTCTAAACCAGGAGCTAACATGATTGATGAATTCAAAAAAAAGTTCACAATCAAAGATTGTATGTACATGTTGAGAGATGCATGGGATTCTGTAGCCCAAGAAACACTCATTAATGCATGGCATAAAATATGGCCTGAATCTTTGTTTTTTTGTGCAGATGATGATGAAACAGAATTTAGTGGCTTTAAGCCATCACATGAAAAAATTAAAGCTGCTGAACTCCTACAGTATGCAAAAACAACTTGTGGCAACTTAAGTGAAGAACACATACTAGAATTTTTGACTGGAGATGATGAACCTGAAATTGCACATCATTTCACTGATAATGAGATTATTTCCTCAGTTTTAGGACCAGAAAAAAACTCTTCTGATACAGAGTCAGATACTGAAGAGGCGGTGGAAAAAGTTACTGTTTGTGAAGGTATTTGTATTGGTGAAACATATTTAAAATTTTTAGAAACTCAAACCTGTATAACAGAGCAAGAAATATTGACTGTTTACAGGATTCAAGAAAAACTTAATGCTCAAAAAAATAAAATACTTAAGCAAACAAAGATTGATGACTTGTTTAAAAAACAATGTTAAATTTAGTGATATGATTTATTTTTTTTTTTTTTTCAATATAATTTGAATTGTTTCTATTTCAGAATGTAAATTAATGCAGTTGCCTTCATTTATTCATGTTCATAACTAATGTGCATTTTTTATTTTGTGATAATCTTTTTCTAATAAAAAATTTCTGTACCTGCAGTTTATTTGTAAATAATAAATATTTTGTTATGTGTTCTAGAGTTGCATTAATTTGTGTTTTATAGCTAACATGCATTTTTAATTTAGTAATAATTTTTTTTTAAATAAAAAATTTCAGTGCTAGTAATTTAATTATAAATATTAATAAATATTTTCTAGAGTTGCATTAATTTGTGTTTTAAAGTTAATATATACTTTTAAATTAGTTTAATTTGTAAATATATTCATTTATTCCCAGTGTATAATATTTACATGGCCATGTTTATAAGGTAAGTTTAATAATCTGTGATATGATCTATATAACGCAAAAGCTCGGGTCCCAAGGTGTGCGTTATAAAGATCCTCTACTGTATAACAAATACTCTGTTTTTTAAAAGACCACTTTGTTCAGTTTTCAATAAAGCAAAAATGAGAACAATATTTTACAATTATAAAATTTTTTGCCTTACATCTTGTATAAAATAAATGTGTTTTCTATTATTATTTATTTTACTTCATTGCATTTAGCCTTATACCCTTTCACTTATAATTTTTTGAGATGACTATTAGACATTTTTCTTCTGCAAGATTTTTTTTCTTTGTTCATACATAACTTTTAATGCAGCCAGCCACACATAAATCACATATAACTAAAACCTTCTCTGAAGCAAGATGACAACTGAAATAAATTGAATTAAAAGTAAAAGTCATTTATGTATACTTCACCAAACTCTATACAGTTGGTGCAACTGTGACCTATAACATGTGTACAAATTTTTTGCTCAGATTAATAAAGCGTTTAGATGCTATCGCACTTTTAAAAATTTGACCCCATAGGCCATAATGATAAAGAATTTTTCCTGGAGTCCCTGTAAAAAAACTATAAGTACTAGATTCACCAAAATCAATAGGGTTCATACTAGGGTGACTTACAATGTATGTACCAACTTTCAGCTTATTCGAACAAAGCGTTTAGACGCTAGCGTGTTCACTAACAGATATACACACACACACACTTACATACATCATAAAAATAGTGAAAACGGACTCAGGGGACCTCGAAACGTATAGAAACATCAAAATCTCAAATTTGGATTTTTTATATGATTACAATACTTTCCTCACTATAGTGTTTGGAAAGTAAAAAAATATTTTATTTTATATATTCACTTGTGTAAGAATCGGGGAAAAAATTTCGATTATCGACACCCTGGTAATATATGCCCATAATGTATTTATTGATGATTGATTATAATGATTATGCAATCATAAAAATTTTAATTTTAGAATACAAACCAGAAGCAATTTTATTATTATCATTAGTCTTGTGTTATAGTGCTGAAAATCCGAATATGCACAAAACTGACATTTATTATAAGTAAATAAAATAAATTAAATATTTGTACATTTATTCATTTAAATTTCACTTTCATGCTTCGAAATTTTTAAGAGGCCTTTTGAAGAATAGTTACTTTTCATAAATAATTTTTATACATTGGTGAAACAGATTATAATTATTTAGTACACTGCGCTGAATAATAATCTCTAGTAAGCAGTTAACAAATATGTATTAGCTTAATACATAAAATAAAAACTACATAGTAATTTCAAAATTTTTATTTCTATAAATTTTTCTCAAGAAATAATGTCTGTACCTTTACGCAGACAATGCATTTTTATATGCAACTAATACTCACAAACGAAACTTATATTATGGATTTTATTATTATTAGTATTACACAAAAATTATTCTGGTTATTTTTATTATTATTAAGAAAAATAAATCTTTAGGTAATGAAAGAGAATTTTTGTACATAAATTTTACAATTTATTCTCATTAAACAAGTTTTTATGGAAGTAAATCTCAAAAGAGAAAAGTAAATAAATCAATAAATTTCAGTGCATTGATACAATAAATAAAAAAACATAGTTATTCAATGTATATTACTCATATCAATTTAGTTTCCTTTCCTTATTATTCCCGCAAAATAATAATTATAATAGATTCAGATAACCTTGTACAATATACAACTAAAGTTCTTTAATATGCTTTATTCTTTTTAATTTGGGGTATTTTAACATTGCTGATTATCAGAGGTATTTCCATTCCTGGTTTTATATTTTATTTTCCACCAGTAATTACGAACTGTAATTTTGGTTATAGTTAATTGCTAAACTTTACTAGAATATCAATAATATAACTGTTAAAAAATTCTGGTAGCAAACGGGGATACAAACAACCCTGGATTATATATTATTTAGAAAAGCAATATATAAAATTTCAAAAATTGTTCTACATTCATGCAGTGAATCAATAGATAAATAATAATAATACATCGGAGTAATTATTTTTTAACATAGTTTTTAAATCAATTAAAATTCCGATTTTTTTTTCCCCCCTCTCGAAAAGATATTTTTATGAATATGTTTAGTTAGCCAAAGAAAATTTTATATCTAACTGATTATACTACTGATGAAATTTTAATGTAGAAAATTTTGTAATTTAAAGATGTGACACCTAATGTAACTCACAAAAACAAATCTTGATACAGAAAGAAAATAAAGTTTCAATGCAATAATACAGCAAATAAACTAATATAATAATAATTCCATGTATAATATTCATAAAAATTCAGACTATTTCTTGCTATTTCTCTCGAAATATCAATATAGAAAAGTAATGAATTTAAAAAAGCACTTTTCGGTTCTTACGTATTATCGCAACAAGGTTGGCACGATTTGTAAGTTTCAGTAAGAAAGTTAAGTTATTAGTATTAATTAAGTTATTATTATTATTAAGTTATTACTTTACTACTACTATTATTATTATTATAAGTATATTATTATTAGTTATTATTATTATTATTAGTTTAGTTATTATTATTATTAAGTTATTATTATTAGTTAAGTTATTAGTATTAGTTAAAGTTTTTCACGGCATTCAATCTAACCAGTAAGCAAAATAATTTCTTTACGAAAAACCACGTATAACACGTAGGGTTGCCGTAAGTAGGGTCGCTAAATTTGGCGATTTATGCGAATTTTGGCCTGGTTGCGTTAATACGTAAGTACCCACTTTTCTTATACTAGTAAAATTATGTTAATTTTTTTGTAATTCTTTTAACTTTTATTATTTCATTTTCATGTATCATTTATTATAATTTCATATTTATTTAAATCCTGCTTCTTATCTATTACTCGGGAAAATAAACTCATTAGCATTCAAAAAATGTTCATGCAGCATTCATACAATAAATAAAACAATAACATTGGATTAAATATGTATTATCAGATAGATTTTGGATATCAAATAATAAAAACTAACTGTACTATAGGACGGAAATGTTGCCTTCCCGTCTTCTCTTTTAGGAAGTGTCATGGCCTTGAGTATTTCGAAGGTCACGCCTTAGCCGGGGATTCTGTTTTTGTACGTAATAACGAGAAGTTATTACGTACAAAAACAGAACTCTTAACAAGAGTTCACTGTATCAAAATAAGAACTCTTATTCACAAAAATAAGAACTCTTAACAAGAGTTCACTGTATTTGTTACAAGATAATGTTTTTAATTTAAACAAAGTATAATAGTTAAAAAAATTCGTCTTTTTTAAGGCAATACAATAATTATTCATATTGCTTATATAATATGTGAGTGTGTAACTGTTACAAATATCAATATCTAAGACATAATTATCTACATTCTTTCATTAAAGCTTCAGTAATAAATAAATTCTTGATTCTGTATATTATAATTGTTATATGTAATCTCTCACTAGATCTATTGTTAGAACATGGGTAAATACTTGAAAAAGTTAAAAATAAGAATTTTATATGTATACACACATATAATTATAATAATAATTATTTTGTAAAAGCTTTGAATATTTGCATCATTTTAATAAAATATAATTCTACTGAAAATTACAGTTTTGGACAGTTTAGGATGCAAGTTCCGGACAGGACAGTAAAAACCATGGTTTATACACAAGTTTATTAAAAATAAATTTTCACAATTAATGGCAAAATAATTCTGTATTTCAGTACTAGGTCAAAAAAATTACAAGGTTCACCCTGAAAAAAAAACAGTTTTTTTTTTTTCAAAAAACTCACTTAAAAAAACCTAACATAAAAACCAAGTAGGTTTTCCTGAAAAGTCTTATAACATTTTAATCTAACTTATAATAAACTAACATGTAAATATAAAACAAATTTAATATACATTATTATATTGGACAAAGAATTTTCAAAAATATCGGAGATGGCTCAAACTGTTCTATAAAACAAAATCTTCAAAAAATCCCTGTGAAAAACAGTATGGTATTTTGGAGGATTTTGAGGACATCAATCAAAAGAAAAAGTAATAATAATAATCTACATAAATAAAGAGAAGTGTCTGTGTGTATGTCTGTGCTCAGCAACTTAGACTATTGATCACAGAATTACAAAAACTTGGCAGAAGAGTACCTTGAACCCTGCAGGTATGCACCTCATCAAGATTTTTTCAGTTTTTGAGTTTGAATTTTTGTATTTTATTTATTTATATATTTTTTTTTTACTTTATCCATTGACTTTTCTGTTTTCTTTTCTAAATTTTATTCTTTCATTTTAATCATCAGCATATCTCAGCAATGGTTCTTAAACTATTTTTATTTAATTCATTCATTTAAAAATAAAAATATTATTATTTAAATCTGTTTATTTTTTATTTAATTCATTCATTCGAGGACAAAATTTTCTTATATATTTATTATATTTATTGAAATCAAATGGTTAATACAATAGGAAAAATTAAACATATTAAATTTTAAATAATAAAAGAAATATTTATAACAGTTATTATTTTACAATGAGAGAGCTAAAAGAAAAAAAAAAAAAAAAGATTGATTGGATTAATACATATCAAAATGAAAATGTTTAATCGATGCCGAGATATATCCATCTGTAAAATCGTACTTCTTGAATAGCAGCTCCATCTGTCAACCAATAAAGCCGGGAAAAGGTGACATGACAGGCAGTGGTACCTGATTATATGGATCTGAGTTGAAATAGCATGGGCGAGAAAGACGCTGCCAAAGGCAGTAGATACTTGAATTGCTGTTCAGAGCAACTTTGGTGGGTTTTTTTTTTTATTTATTTTAGTTTTTATCTATAAAGTAATTAAAAAATTAACGATTCAATTTTGAGAATTCATTTAAATATAGCTTCCCACAAAGCAGACAAAGCCTGCTAGTAACAAAACTATTGGCTCAATAACACCGATGATCAAAATTGAATTGTGATGTCTAATCTGCCATTTTCCTTGAAAAATTAACAATTGTTATTATTTAGTTTTTTAATTTTCTTACAGACAAGAAAGCTATTATTATTCAATTTGGAGAATTAATTATAGATGAGATATCAACAGTTACATGACTACTTCAAGAAAATGTTATCAATCACAAAAACTAATTTGATTTAAAAAATATCCAATGAAACTGTATATTCTCTAAGGAAAAACAAGAAAAAGCTTGGGTTTATATTTTAACATCTTATTTACTACACTTTCCTTTTTAATAGCACCACTGATCCTATTTATAGAAAAAGTATCATGAAAACAACTGAGCAAGAAAACATATAAAAATTTTAGAATATCAAATAAAGAAAAAGTAATAATAATAATAGAGATCTATTAATATTTCATCAGGGTATAAACCACACACTATCTTATAAATTAAGAAATCAATATACTACTGTTATCAAAAGAATCCTCTGTTACTATAATTACCCTTTAGATTACAATCAAACGATTTCAGATTTAAAGTTAATTATTCATAAAAATAATCTGATGCATCACTCACATGACTTTCTTATACCCTGCATTTCAATAAATTTCAAGAAATCAATATACTGTTGTCAAAAGAATTCTGTCATTATAATTACCCTTTAGACTACAGATAATGATCTCAGATTTAAAGTTAATTATTCAATTAAAAAAAAAAAAAAAAGTATATTGATACTAAAAAGTGAGAAGAGGTGAGAGTTCAACTTAAACATCCGTAAATTAAAAGAAAAACATAATTAAAGGTTACTAGTTTAAATGGACGAAAAATAAACGGTTTACCATTTCATTTTTTCCCAATAGCAAATAAATGGAGTTTTACAACTGAAGGAAACTGATGCTGCACATTCGTGAAGTAAATCGTATACGATCAAACCCACCAATCCCTTCCCTTAAATTTAAGAAAATCTATCAGATGAAACAAACAGTTATTAATTATTCACTATTGTATTAAACATTAAAATCACCCACACTGATAAATAATTATGGTACTTTCGTGACTAAATAGCTTGACCAAGTAAGCAAATTAATTGTCAGCGAGGTCACACAGACATGGCGGTTTTGTAAACACGAATGAAGAAAAAATTTCATAACATAAAAATAAAATAGGCATAAGATAGGCAGAATCTAATGCAAAAATTATTTTAATAGTATCCATCTAGTATGTAAAATATAGATATTACTATATATTATAATGATTAAATAAATTATGTCATATCTGTTGTAATTCAATGGCATTTCATCAGAATGAAAAAATAAACAATTTATTACCGAGTAGTTAATGATATCACAAGATTTTCTTATAGTCCCACGTTGATTTAAAAAAGGGAAAAAATAAATTAATTATAAATACAAATAATTATAAGACATATTTTTCAACATTATAAATGCTGAGATTTCTAGAAATTTTTGGAAATAAAAAAAAACATAAGAACTTGATTTCACTTCACTTTGAATATTACAAGTTTCTGACTCATTTCAATAGTCTGCTAGAAACAGCTGACTTCTTCACAACAACAACCACAACATAAAAATTATAGTGTAGTCATTATTTTGTGAAGTTTTTACGAAATAACTATTATTTTTAATGCTTAATTATCATAGAAAAAAAAAAAAAAAAGAAATGTCAGATGCAAAAAGAATTATAATAAAATAAAGGCGTGGCATTTTGCTGTTTTCTCTGGAGGAGTTCCACTAATATCCTTTGTGATTTGTTTATAGAAAATACTTTCTTTAGGTTCAGTTTATTTCGCATTTCTTTTTTTTTCCCCTAACTAGTCTCAAGGACTCATCCTAAAGTATGATAAATTAAAGGCGACCAAATTTTTGAAACCCAATTTGAGGACAAATCATCGCAGCGTCCTCAAATTGAAGGGCCATTCGAGGACAGAGCTAAATTTTGCTTTAATTTGAGGACAAATTTCTAAATTCGAGGACATTTGTCCTCAAATGATTTTCAAATTGCTGAGGACATTAGGTCGAAATTCGAGGACTATCCTCATCATTCGAGGACGTTTGGTCCCCTTATGATAAATCCCAGATCCTAGAGATCATCCCTGCTCTTTATCTTCATTTTTGTCAGTTGGCAATACTAAATTCATAAATGTTTATATTTACATGATTTTTTTGCTATCGTCGTCGTGACTGCAATTATCATCTTACAATACATGCAATACTATTCTGTAATCTTTTTCTTTTAGTTATGTGCTTTCCTGTTCAAGGTATATATATCTAACAATCTATAATATGAAAAAATCAGATTTTTCTTTTGAAATTTGATGTCATTTGAAATATTATAAATCAGTATTAATAAAAACCTGTTTTCCGGGCACTCTTAATTGGGATTTCACCCAAGTTTTTTTTTTTTTTTAATGACGTTACAATGATTCGAAAGCATTACATGTTATAAATAAAAAACGTACGAAAATTGTCGATTTTGTTAAAGAGGTTTTTGTATCATGTGAGCTATTCCCGTACAAATAAATCTAAATAATTAAAAGAACCCTCATCAGAGGCTGATTTAAGGGGGGGGGAGGCTAGGGGCTAAATTCCCCCCCCCCCAAAAAAAAAAAAAAAAAAAAAAAAAAAAAAAACTGACATTCACAATTAAATATTGCAATTGTAAATTTTTTATTGGTCTAAAATAACACTTTGAAAAATCTTAGCCCCCCCCCCCCCCCCAAAAAGTCAAGTTCTGGATCCACCACTGACCCTCATAATCACATGCTACAACTAAATGAATTTCAAACATTATTTTTTGCAGTGTAATCCCAGGAGCTATATTTCATATATTTATTTTTTGTTTATTATTGACATACTAGATTGT
Organism: Salticus scenicus; assembly: GCA_963930645.1. Taxonomy (NCBI): domain Eukaryota; kingdom Metazoa; phylum Arthropoda; class Arachnida; order Araneae; family Salticidae; genus Salticus; species Salticus scenicus. The sequence goes on from OZ005658.1 coordinate 267,941,396, forward strand.
ATGCTGTAGTATAGGTGGATTGTATGCTAAGACAGTATACAGCAGTTAGAATGTAAAATTATTAAATATCTGATGAAATATGAGCATTTGTATTAAAATTTTTTAACTGTGAATGCACAAGTGTTAATAAAATCTCTTTTGGTCTTGAAAGTTCAAAAAAATGTCAATAAAATGGTTTAAATTTCAGTTGCTTGCAAATAAAAAAGTGAATCTATAAGGTGTTTTGCCCTTAATTTTATTTTGAACTAGCAGGCTACGCCCGCTTCGCTGGTCACTATTTTTAAATGAATCACAAAAATTAATGAATTCTCAAAATTGCATTAATTTTTATCATGTGATAAAAAAAGAGAAAAAAAAATTCTGATCAGGAAAAATGTCGCACCGGGTCCCCACTGCCTTCGGCAGCGTAGACCCGTGCGCTGCGCGCACGTATTCCTTCACCATCCTTATGACTTCTCAAAATTCCATGTTATTACTCATAAACTTTCATTCTTAAGAAAAGGAATTAAAAAATATATCATTTAGCATCGGGTAAAAACTCACACCGGGACGCCACTGCCGTCGGCAGCGCAGACCAATGCGCGCTGTGCGCGCACGTTTGAGGATATACGTGCGCTGTACACGCATATTCCTTCTCAACTCAAACTTTTATTATTAAGAAAAAAAAATTTAAAAAAAAAAAATATTTTATCAACGGGTAAAAACTCGCACCGGGTCCCAAACCCATGCGCGCCTATTCCTTCCCCACCGTTCCAGCCCCTCCTAATTAACTTGCATATACCAATTTTGAACGGTCTTACTCAATTAGCTGAGATGCAAAAGAAAACCTGATCAGGACACTTTAAATTGTAAATCAGGTGAAATCTCGAATTCCACTTTCGATAATGTAAAAGAACTTTAAAATATCTTTCGAATGATGTATTAGAAGTAATTTAATCATAATTAGAATATGAAATATTGAAATTTAAAAATATTACAGCGCCATCTGGCTGTAGAAATTTCTGTAATCTATTGTTTCATTCCAGATCAACAAAGCTTTCAAATGATGTATTACTCATGAAATTATTTTAATTAGTAGATGAGATACAAAAGAAAAGTTAATCAGGAGACCTCAAAACGTGTAAATCGGGAGAAATCTCCAATTCCATTTTCGATAATGTAAATGTACTTTAAAATGTGTATCAACTAAAATAAGCTTTCAAATGATGTTTTACTTATGAACTTTTTTTAATTAATAACTGAGATGCAAAAAAAACTGATTCAGGACACCTCAAAACGTGTAAATCTGGTGAAAACTTTCGATAATTTAAAAAACTTTAAAATCTTTCGAATGATGTATTACAAATAATTTAATCATAATTAGAAATTGAAATATTGAAATTTTAAAATGTTACAGCGCCATCTGGCGGTACAAATTTCTGTATTCCACTGTTCGATTGCAAATCAAAAAAGCTTTCTAATGATGTATTACGAAATTATTTTAATTAGTAGCTGAGATACAAAAGAAAACTAATTCAGGAGACCTCGAAACGTGTAAATCTGGTGAAAAGTGTCGATAATATAAAAGAACTTTAAAATATCTTTCGAATGATGCATTAAAAATAATTTAATCATAATTAGAAATTGAAATATTGAAATTTGAAAATATTACAGCGCCATCTGGCGGTAGAAATTTCTGTAATCCACTGTTCGATTCCAAATCAAAAAAGCTTTCTAATGATGTATTACTTATGAAATTATTTTAATTAGTAGCTGAGATACAAAAGAAAACCTAATTAGGAGACCTCAAAACGTGTAAATCGGGTGAAATCTCGAATTCCATTTTCGATAATGTAAAAGTACTTTAAAATGTGTATCAAGTCAACAAAGCTTTCAAATGATGTATTACTTATGAAATTTTTTTAATTAATAACTGAGATATAAAAGAAAACTGATTCAGGACACCTCAAAACGTGTAAATCTGGTGAAAACTTTCGATAATTTAAAAGAACTTTAAAATATATTTCGAATGATGTATTAAAAATAATTTTATCATAATTAGAAATTGAAATATTGAAATTTGAAAATATTACAGCGCCATCTGGCGGTACAAATTTCAGTATTCCACTGTTCGATTCCAAATTAAAAAAGCTTTCGAATGATGTATTACTTATGAAATTATTTTAATTAGTAGCTGAGATACAAAAGAAAACTAATTCAGGAGACCTCAAAACGTGTAAATCTGGTGAAAACTGTCGATAATATAAAAGAACTTTAAAATATCTTTCGAATGATGCATTAAAAATAATTTAATCATAATTAGAAATTGAAATATTGAAAGTTAAAAAAATTACAGCGCCATCTGGCGGTCTCAAAACGTGTAAATCTGGTGAAAACTTTCGATAATTTAAAAGAACTTTAAAATATATTTCGAATGATGTATTAAAAATAATTTTATCATAATTAGAAATTGAAATATTGAAATTTGAAAATATTACAGCGCCATCTGGCGGTACAAATTTCAGTATTCCACTGTTCGATTCCAAATTAAAAAAGCTTTCGAATGATGTATTACTTATGAAATTATTTTAATTAGTAGCTGAGATACAAAAGAAAACTAATTCAGGAGACCTCAAAACGTGTAAATCTGGTGAAAACTGTCGATAATATAAAAGAACTTTAAAATATCTTTCGAATGATGCATTAAAAATAATTTAATCATAATTAGAAATTGAAATATTGAAAGTTAAAAAAATTACAGCGCCATCTGGCGGTAGAAATTTCTGTAATCTATTGTTCCATTCCAGATAAACAAAGCTTTCAAATGATGCATCACTCATGAAATTATTTTAATTAGTAGATGAGATGCAAAAGAAAACCTAATCAGGACACCTCAAAACGTGTAAATCGGGTTAAATCTCTAATTTCATTTTCGATAATGTAAAAGTACTTTAAAATGTGTATCAGCTAAAATAAGCTTTCAAATGATGTATTACTTATGAACTTTTTTTAATTAATAACTGAGATACAAAAAAAAAAACTGATTCAGGACACCTCAAAACATGTAAATCTGGTGAAAACTTTCGATAATTTAAAAGAACTTTAAAATATCTTTCAATTGATATATTAAAAATAAATTAATCATAATTAGAAATTGAAATATTGAAATTTTAAAATATTATAGCGCCATCTGGCGGTACAAATTTCTGTATTCTACTGTTCTATTCCAAATCAACAAATCTTTCAAATGATGTATTACTTATGAAATTATTTTAATTAGTACCTGAGATACAAAAGAAGACCGATTCAGGAGACCTCAAAACGTGTAAATTAGGTGAAATCTCGAATCCCACTTTCGATAGTATAAAAGTACTTTAAAATATCTTTCGAATGATGTATTAAAAATAATTTAATCATATTCAGAATTCGAAATATCGAAATTTAAAAATATTACAGCGCCATCTGGCGGTAGAAAATTCTGTAATCTACTGTTCAATTCTAAATCTATAAAGCTTTCAAATAATGTATTACTTATAAAATTATTTTAATTAGTAGCTGAGATACAAAAGAAAACCTAATCAGGAAACCTTAAAACGTGTAAATCACGTGAAATCTCAAATTCCATTACTTATGATAGTCGGTTAATGGAAGGTGACAGAAATTTGTGGCGTCTACTCTTGAAATTCCATTCAAATAAGTTTCAAAATGACATATTACTTTTGAAATTATGCTAATTAGAAGCTGAGATACAAAAATGATATAAACACTATTATAAAACGATTTATGTCTGACTTTTTCGTGGTTTTCTCCGAAACTTGGGTAATTCCGGGCTAAATACTGTTCAAAATCCATAGTATGAAATGTGAAAGGAGTATCAGAATTCGAAATTCTGCAAAATATAAAAGAATAAAGGCGTTCTGGGTTTTCCGTTGTTTTCTCCGAAACAACCGTTCCTTTTCTACGTTTTTGCCCCTCCCCCCCCTTTCCGTCCCTTCTAATAATTTTACACTTGAAAATATCCGCAATCGATTTATCTTTCCTTGAAACCTAATAATAACAATTTCAAACGCTGTAACTCTTTTTATTTATTTATTTATTTTTTATTTTATTTTATTTTATTTTATTTTTTTTTTTTTTTTCTGGCCGTTTGCTTGCCCCCCCCCCTCCCCTTCAAGCCCTTCCTAATAATTCTACATTTTCAAAAATATTCAGAATCGAAATATCGGGCGTTAAAAACACCAATATTACGAAATTTCAACGGCATATCTCAATTTAAAATAGTTGAAAATATAATACAAAATTTAATCTCATTTTTTTGTTTATCCACATATTTTCATGAAAATTGAACAGTAGCTTTATAATATGCTGTCTAGGCCGAATATGAATTCAAATGTAACGTGAATTAAAATTTGAAAAAAATTGAAAATTGCAATATTTTTCCCTACTACAAAACACGTGACATCTTGATCGGTTGCAATCATTTCCTTTTTGATGACAGACGATGGGTCTTCATTACTGGCATTTGAAATGATGTTGCCACAGAAAATTCATACTTTAGTTAATTTTAAAAAATCTAATTGTTGTACCGATAAACCACTTGCACACTTAGATTCAGAAAAAATGCCCCTTTCATTTGGTATCGAAATTGTAACGATCGGACAAATATTTCTAATTTATTTTCCACTTTTTCTGTTTTGAGATCGCTTTTAGATTAGACATGAGTGGACATTTTAATTAATATCTCCACAACTAATTAAAATTTTTAAATTCTGTTTCGAGGAAAACATCGGAAAGGCTCCAGAGCATCCGTATGTCAATTTTTGTACTTCTGCGCTCAATAGGGGCTGAACGTATAAAAGAACAGACAGACAGACAGACAGACAGACAGATAGACAGACAGACAGACAGACAGACAAACCTTTCCTTTTATTATTATAGATTGATTAATTGCTATATAGTGTATGCTGCTGTAGTGTATCTATACAACCATACATATCCAGAGCTTTTTAGTTCCGAAACTTGCGTAAATACGGGCTAGGACCCCTTAGAAAGACCTCCACGGAAGGCCCTCCCCCTCAGGCCTAGGACCCCAGTGTTGTCAATCGGCCTTAATCCCTAACACCAACACCAACACCAGAGCTTTTTAGGAAAACGGCTGATCGCAGAGCTACACACATTTGCGTGGAGGTTCGTAATGACCTCTCCTGATGCACCTCGAAGCCCGATTTTTGAATTTTTGATTAGTTTCTTCTTAATTAATTAAAATATGAAAATAATAACCTTCTAATTTCTGATAAAAAAGCCTTTTAAATTTTATCCATAATTTAATTGTTGCCAATTCTTTTTTCGACAGAAAAAAAAAAAAAACTACTTTTGTCTAAAATGAGGAAAATAAATTAGAAATATCAGTCGTATTGTTACAAATAAGGTACCAAATGAAAGTGATAATTTTTGCGAATCCGATGGATTAAACAGCTTATCTATCAGACAATTAGATTTTTTAAAATTAACTAAAGTATGAATTTTAGGTGGCAGCAGCAGACGATTGTATGAAACTGTGAGGAAAAATTTAAAAAAAAATCTACTTCACATAAAGTCCCACGTTTTTGAAATGGGATTAAAAATTGCAATTTTCAAATTTTTTTTAATTTTCTCTCATGAACAATAAAAATATAATATACAGCCTGCACCCCACAAGACCAACTTGCATTTCAAATTTCATCAATTTTTTTTGGTTAATAAACAAAAAAGTTATGTTTTTTTTTTTTTTTTTTTTTTTTTTTCAAATTAAATTTTATTATAACTTCGAAAAGATTTATGTGATATGATGAATTAAGAATTTGGGTCTTAAAAGTTTTATTAAATAGATTATTTAAACTCTACGAACCATATTTTTATTTCATCAGTTTCATTAATAGATCCTTGTGAGCGAGTTGCTCCCATATGCCTTTATTTCATCAAATTTATTCTATTCTAATTAAATATCTATTTATTCACAATTAAAATTTATTAACTTTTAATAATCCTCTTTATATATGTCAGTCTTATTCCAATTTATTAAATTCTTTATTGGAAATTAAACTTTTCTAGTTTTAGGAATGAATTCAGTAATAAATCCATTGATCTCCTTTTTAGCATAATGCAATATATATATTGGGGATCTTATACACAATTTAATTTTATTCTCCCTGAAAGTAATTATATTTTTATTTCTATTTCACTGCGTTTCTCAATAAATCTATTTATATTTATAGCTGTAAATGTTCCATTAGAAAATTTCCGTTATAATTTTTATTTTTTGTTCAACTCCAGATACAGATAATGTATTTAATTGTGGTTTAAAATAAACTAATGACCCATAATTTAGACAACATGTCGCAAGAATTTCGTAATATTTCATGATTACTTCCACCTGTTTCCACCGGTGTTTTTGGCACACTGATATATGCCAAGGTAGGGTTGCCATCTTTACAACCGTTTTTTTAGATTAAAAAAATTCCATTAGAATATCATTAAGACAAAAGAAAATTACTTGGCGCCGTTGGCTTCTGAATGTGATGATATTACCACAATCTGGCAGTTTACAAGTGTGTTGCCGGTCTTGATTCCGTACACTTCGACAAAAATCACCGTGCTGTCATGATGTAAAATTTCCTTGAATTAAAATTCTCTTGAATTAAAAATGTCCTCCACCATCATTTTTAACGAATTCACTTTTATGGATATGAACTGGGTTTGTCCTCATCTGTCATCTTTTTATGTTTTTGATATCTCAATAAAATATTCACGGCTTTTAAGATCATTGGATTGAGATTTATTGTTTTTAAAATGACTCGTTATTTTTTTTTACTTAATTTTTTTAGAGGACTGTGGCTTTTATGCTACAATCCTGCTGAGTGATTTTTAAAATTTTGGTGTTGAAGTACATCGAACATTTTTCGACAAGAAGTTTAATATAGCAACAGCCATTTTAATCTAAGTAACGCATCAAAAATATAAAGACATAAATGATTTATTTTGATAGGAAGTTTACAGAAAAAATGCAGTTTTAAAGATAGCAAATTTATTTCAACAAGCACTATTTTAAACCTAAAAACCATTAAAAATATAAACAGAATAGGAAGGATTCTTATGTATAAACAAAAAGGTGTCTGATAAAATTATTAGCAAAATAGTCTTCCCCTTTTCATTCAAAAAAAAAAAAAATCCATCGCTAATATGGGGACAAAAATTCAAAAGCCGCCAGTGGAGCGACATAATAAAGTTGTGTAGCACGATAATGTTTACCTATTTATTTTTTTATATAATAATCACTCTATGTTAATTTATCATACAAACAAATGAACCTCTGTGTGTACTGCACTTGCACGCTGTCGAACAGAAATACTTGATTAATTCAAATTAATATTTAAATAAATAAATAAAAATATGTTTAATGGGAAATAAACGTAAAAATAAAAATATTAGAGTTGTCTAAAATACGGCAGAAATAGCGCTCATAGCATATTGTCACAAGGGATTATCGTTATAAGGGACTAAGTCTAAAATGGTGACAAAAATTCAAAAGTCGCCAAAGAGAACTATATTAAGGCTGTATTATAATCAGGTTTACAAACCATGAATTATATATAACCACAAAAAATTAATTGTCTCATGCGACATACGTAGCCGGTCATTACATATTGTAACATTTGGCGTGAAATTGCTGTCATTTTATGGTTGATTGCATAAACAAAATATATATAGGAAATAACGTAAATGCAAATATTATGTGCACCACGTATAGTGTTGTTCACATGTAACTGGGATTCAAATATAAAAGGGATACTTTAATTTTTTTTAATACTAACCATTTCAAAACTGTTACATAATAAGCACCTAAATGAAAGATCATTGGTAAACAATTGTTGAAGGTAATAGGGACAGGTGCTCGAGTTTAAGCGGATGACCAAATCATTGCTGAAGGCAGCAGGAACATGAAGCGAGCTTTTGAGCAATTTCAGTATTTTATTTTATTTTTATAAAGCTATATAGAAAAGAGTTTCCTTTAAATTTAGTGACCAGCAAAGCGGGCAAAGCCTGCTAGTAATTTATAAATCAATCAATTATAAGGAACTGAGTAATGGAATATTTTTAAACAAAGCAATAAACAGCCAGAAAGTGGCCACAGTCATGGCAACCTATGGCAGAATTTTTAATATTAAGTCACCATAAGGCCATTGACCACTGTTTATTTTCCCCTATATATCTGAACTCTGAATGTGTTTTTCTAGATTAAAATTTTTTATATTTTAGGTTCAGTGTTCAGGAGTAATAAAATGTAAAGCTAATTAATGTAAATTGTATTTTAGCTTTCATTTTCTTACTTAATGATATTTAAATTTGCTAATAATACCACAGAAAAGAGGAGAATTTTTAATCTAATATTTATATACATATATATGTATAAAAAGTTTTTTTTTTTTTTGAAATATTTAGCCAAATACAGTAAGACCCTGCTTAATGCTGTTTCATTTAGCGCTGTTTCAGTTTAGCGCTCTTTTATTTCCCCTGTGGATTCCCCGAAATTGCTCGCAGCAGAACAGGGATTCCCTGAAATTGTGCACCCGCTGTTTCGCATTACGCTCTACTTTGATGGAACGTATCCCCCGCGTTAAGCGGGGTCTTACTGTACATATAGTAAAATATGTGTGAAGTTTTCATAAGTATTTGTAAATATACCATTATAATTATATAATAAAATAATTCAAGTAATCACTTAATAATATAGTATTGGTTTAAATTTAACAAATAAAAGTTTTTTGATGAGTTTTCTCAATAATGTTATTGGTCTATCAAATCTAAAACTGAGAGAACCTCAATAATATGAGTGACTTCTGAGGTGCCAGAAGATATTGTCATACCTTTGAGGTCTTATTTGGCTGTTATTTTGAAAGTTATTAAAAATAATTAAAGTTTGCATCAGATTTTTCTTCTGTGTTTGCTCACCCAATGTACAGATCTATAACTACAGGTTAGAACTGGGTAATTTTGAAAACATTGAAATATATAACCATTTTCATAATGTTATTTAATAATATATCAATATTAAAAATTTTATATTTAAATACTAATGTTTTTGCTTTAGTATCTATAACATTATAAAGTATGTTTAAATTTAAAATATTTTTCAAAAATGTTTTATTTTGATGAAAATTTTTTTATTCTACAAAATTAATAAAAGCTACCTAAATAAATCTTTCTTATAAAACTCCAAAATCAAAACTTGTTACTTGAGAAATTCACTTCTTATTTAAAAAATCAATAAGTATTAAAATAATAAAAAATAATAATAATAACATAGTAATGATAATACGTTACGTTTCTAAAATGAGCTAAAAAAATATAAAATAATTTCTCTGAGGCCTATATAGATTGTCATAAAAATTTGTGACTGGGAATTTTTAATAGCTGGCAATGAAATACTTGTAAGATTTGAAATAAAAAATGTGAATAGGGTGCAATAAGTAATACAGTACGGAACCAATTATCCAGAATGGTTTTTTCAAGACCATTCTGGATAACTGGTTGCTCATCAAAGCAAGCCTTATTAATCAGAATTATTGCATATATGGTTCTCATTTAAAATAAATATTTTAAATCAAAAATTAATATTTTTTATCAATTAGTCAAATTTAAATACTTATTTAACATTTTTTTTTTTTTTTTTGTAAATAAAAGCATTAAAATAATTTTTAATCAAGATAAATTATTAATCAAAATTTAAAATGTGAAAAAAAAAAAAAATCTTTGAAACTTAACTTTTCATAAAAATCAAAATCTGCCCAAATCCAAGTATTTTTAAATATGATTAGCCAATTGATTTTAAAACATTGAATATGACTAAAGATTAGAAAATTAATGACCAGATTTTACAGGCTTTTTTTTATTATTATTATTTCTTATGAAGATTACCCTTTATTTTATTTATTTATTTTTAATGTCCATGAAAGTGCAAAATATTCATAATTTTTTAAAAGTTATTTGATTTTAATTATCACCCCCTCCCTCCCAATAAATAAAATAATAATAAAGTAAATTCAGTATAGGGTCAGTTATCATCATTTCATCCTTTCCAGGTAAATAAAATTGTCACTTTTATGATATTGCGTGGTAGCGCCATCTATCGGCATTTTTGAGAACTAACAGCTATCTTTTCAGTTTATATTGTCCATTATGACCTTTAACTTACAGCCCTTGCCAAATATTTAAATACTACTTTTAAATAAATATAACAAAATTAAATGGAATTATTATTTATTGAATATTTCTATTACATTTAATTGTTTCAGATTACAATGTTAAACCATTATTATTACATTATATATATATATATTTAAAAAAAAAAAAAAAAAATTAATGCATTGGAATTTTGTTGTTTGAAAATATAATTCCGGATAACTGGTTTTCCGGATAACTGGATTCCGGATAAACGGTTCCATACTGTAGTAAAGAATGTAAGGAGTAGTTGTCATCAAGAAAACTCACATAACAATTCATATCATTTGCAATGCAATAAAATACATTAGAGAGTCAAAAATCCGCACAGCTCGGGACCAGAGGTTCTGCGGATTTTAGGATTTGGCAGATTTTGGAGCCCATAAAAAATCATTTTTAACCGACTTCAAAAAAAGAAGGAAGGTTCTCAATTCAAACCGTATGTTTTTTTTATGTTTGTTAGCTCATAACTTCTGAACGGATGCTCCGATTTTGATACTTTTTGTTTTGTTGAAAAGGTCTTGGTCTACAATAGGTCCCATTGTAATATCTTTACGATCTAAAGAAAATACAGGGTGCCCAAAAAAATCAGTCCCAACTCTTTTAACTGCTAAACGACTGCAGCTATAGTGATAAAAATGGTATTTAAGTATAGCAAAGTGGCCATGCTGTACAAGGTTAAACCGCTTGCAGCGCCACCTGGTGGAAAATAGCAGAGTTAGTGTTCCTATCTCGAAAACGGTTCTACAGAAAAAGTGAATTACAAAGCTGAAGGGTATCACCGATTTAGTACAGAAAGATAGTTTAGATATTCATACTAACGTTCCTATCTCGGAAACGGTTCAAGACAGGGGGAAAAAGTAAATTATAAAATTGCAGAGCATCATCGATTTAGTACGAAAAGATAGTTTTGACATTGACGCTAAAAATACAAGGCTAAAACGTGCATTTTTTTGTTCGCAATTTTTTACACTATACATACTTGAGTTACATTGCTCACGTTGTAGCGTAGCTGCTGAGACATACGCTATATAGTTCAAAATACGGTTAATTGATACTTTTTGTTTTGTTGTAGAGATCTTGGTCTGAAGTAGGTCCCATTATTAAAGGGCAAAATTAACGGTCGCCACCGGCCACGTGGCGACTAAATAAAAAAAGATGGCGACTAAAAATTATGCATCGATCGCCACCAAAGTCGCCACTTTTTGTGATCATTAAAAGATTCCAAAAATCGAGCGACGATAGGCAATCGAAGCCTTGTGATTTTCAATCTTTTTCCATCCATGGCATAAATGTCAATGTTCGTTTTAAACTTGCTTTGTTATATTCTACAACCTATAAAGAAGTAGAATTGTTTAATATATCTCACTCATATAATTTTGTGGACCCCCCCCCTTTCCCTTCCCCTAACGATCTGTGATCACACAGCTTTTAGAAAGCTTTATAATTTCTAATCATTCTCCATTTGCTGCAAAAATATATCTTTTTTACACTTACTTTATTAGATTCTAGAATCTGTAAAGAAGTAGAATTGTTTAATATCTCTTACTCATAATTCTTGTAATCCCCCCCCCCTCCTACCCTCCAACGATTGGCAATCACAGGCTCCACTGAAGCCTTGTGATTTACAATCTTTCTCCATCCATAACTTAGATGTAAATATTCATTTTAAACTTTCTTGATTAGATTCTAGAACCTATAAAGAAGTATATAGATGTATCCCCCTCCCCCCCCACACACACACACATGTGCACTCCATTTCCACTAGCAGTTAATGATCAAATGTCCTGCAAAGCATAATCTTTTTCCATTATTTTCTCCATAGTATTCAGTGTATATTTAACCCATTTAAGATATTTGACAAATGTGTGTATCAAAATTTGATTTGGCTTAAATGTGTATTTTTCAAAAAAATTTGTACTATTTGCTTTCTTTTGAGTAGAAATCTTCCTTTTTCCTTCCCATTTTAAAGTAGAAATATCCCTATTTTTAAAGCTACAAATTTCGCAGCTAAGTAAATTATTTTTAATGAAGCAGCTAAGTTTCCATATCTATACTTTTTAAGAGGAAATATTTTAACTCTATTGAAATAAAATCATTTAAAAAAGTGTGTTTTTAGAATTAAGAAACAATAATAAAACTGCTAACTGTATTTACACATAACCATGTAAAAGGTTGTGATGATGATGATGAATCAGCTGATTCATTTACTAGTAAATATCAATATGAACTGTGAATGATAATGGCTTATTTCACTTAAATAAATTGAAAAAAAAAGTATTATTGAATTATCTGAAAGATGAAAACTTTTGCTATTATTATTACAACCCTAAGCAGATTTTAATTTAGGATGTGCAATTTAGGATTTTTAAAAAGACCGTAATTACAAATTACAATTTCAGTGTCCCTGTGTTAATTTTATTATTATATGTATTTTTTGTTTTCATATTTTTCTTGTGGTGATTATACCGCAAAATGGTAACAATGCTTTTTGCAGACTGAAAGAAATAGTCTTATCATGTGAAAAGTGGCCACTAACTTAAAAAAGTGGCTACTAATGAAACTGACAGTACCGGCCACTGGCCACTAATGAATTTTCCCAGTTTTGCCCTTTACCCATTATAACTTCTTTACAAAATAAAGAAAATAAAGCATCATCTGGTGAAAAACAGCGGAATTAGCGCTCCTATCTCGATTAACGCATAGACGTTTTAAACCGACTTCAGAAAGGAAGAGGTTCTCAATGCAAACCATGTTTCTCGTTGTTGTTGTTGAAATTTTTTAGCTTATAACTTCGTAAGAGATGATTCAATTTTAATACTTTTTTTGTTGTCGTAATGATCTTTGCCTGAAATAGGTTTCATTATGATTTCATTAAGATATAAACAAATTACAGAATACTCACGAAAATCTGTTCTCACTCTAACTGCTGAACGCATGCAGCTACAATGATAAAAGCAGTATGTAAGTGTCGATGTTGAAACTTCTGTCCGTCAGCTGCAATGCATATTTTGCTCTTTATTTGAACTTTACGCTGCGCAATTTCCAGCGCAGCGGGTGACACGTATTCACTGTAAAGTACAATATATATGCCTAACAGAATTTTCGGTTACGAATACAGCGTATCCGTCCATTACATTTCTAAAGACTTTTTAATTTAACGTATGTTCATTCAATAGATAGTTTTTTGCTCATATCCGATAAAGGCAAGAAAAGTAACACAACTTAAAAATGCAGCATTTGAGAAAAATCAACTTAAAAATAACTTGACTATAATAAAACTGGCACAACTGTCTCTCGAGTGGATAACTTTCTAGATGGAGATGTAACTTTTTTTTTTCACATTGGGTGCATTTCATGTATTTTTCAGTGACATAAACCATTTTTTTGAGTAATGTCACTTTTCTTGGAACTTATGATTTGTGAAACATCCGTCGAACGTCTTCTGATGCTCTGCTATATAAATAAGTTTTCACTGAAAAGAGAAAAATAAAATCTTTTTGTAAAAAAATAGAACCGACTCCAAAAAGGAACTACTATTCAAACAAATAAAAATGAAAGAAAATTGGCAGAAAATGGAACTGTAAATTGCGCCTAAAAGTATAAAATAATTTCCTTCGCCAAACAACCTATAACACTACAATTAATCATAACTTTTGAAGTCGGCGCAAAATTAAATAAAAATTGATACCTTTGTTCAATACAAAAATCAAATCCCATTCAAAATACATATCTCACATTGTTACCTGCAAAACGCAACCGAGAACTAATTTGATTCAAGAAAACAAATAAGATTTCGTAAGCAGCAAAAGTTGGCGAAGATGCTGGTATCTGACGTCCTTGGTGAAAGAAAAATCGCAAAATTATCTGGCAAACATATTTAATTTCTTTGGGATATCATGATTATTTTTATAAGGTATATCAAGAGATAAATCATGAATATGAAACAACACATCGTACAATATATATTATGAAAGTATACATCTTGCGTGTATATTTTTGCCTTACGTTTTGATCCTCAAATCTAAAAGCCATCAAAGTTATACCAAATTTGCAAAGGAAACTCTAACTTCGTAGAAACATAAATACCGCATTGTGAAGAATGTTCACTGTTCTATGTAGATGCTACTAATGGACCAATTGTATACAGTGATAAAATAATAAAGGAAACATGAAAATGGATCAATCGAAACAACAGCATTTGTTGCTACCGGTCTAAAGACAAACCTTTAAAAAGTAATTAAATTTTATTTAATTTTGCGCCGACTTCAAAAGTTATGATTAATTGTAGTGTTATAGGTTGTTTGGCGAAGGAAATTATTTTATACTTTTAGGCGCAATTTACAGTTCCATTTTCTGCCAATTTTCTTTCATTTTTATTTGTTTGAATAGTAGTTCCTTTTTGGAGTCGGTTCTATTTTTTTACAAAAAGATTTTATTAATTTGAATAATAAAAGCAGAATATTAATCAAACTAAACATATACCAGTAAATAGTAACACAATTTCACTTGTATATTAAATTAATAGGTGCATAAGAATAACACTGAACTTTAAAAAAATATTTATAATGAAAACAATAAATAAAAATGAAAAAATATTTGTCAAATTTAGACAAAATCTGTTCACATGCAGTTTGTTTTAAGCTATGCTTGAACATACACATGTACATAATTAAGATTTTTTTGTGTGTGTGTGCGTGTATTGCAAATAGCCATTAATTCTTATTTTGTAACACAAATTTATTTTGCGAAAAATTTAACTGAATTATTCCTTACAACTATACCTTCATCAAATAGCATTTTTAAAAATTAGTTTATTATTTTTTCTCGTTGATATCATCACCATAATAATAATCATAATTTTCTTTTGATTAATTTAATATACTGTAGATAATTTCCTTATCAGCAACTTGGTTCTTGCAGATTTTCATATTTTTATTATTGTAATCATAAAATGCGAGCACAAAATCTGCATTCAAGATCTTTTACAAAAATTCTAATTTGCAGTTTTGAAACTTAAATTTCATTGTGTCTGAAAAGCTGTGCAGATTTCAGACTTCGGCGGATTTCTGGCTCTCTACTGTAGTAACATAGGTGAATAAAACATGCATGAATCATCAATTGCATATTCCTCAAATTTATCATTTAAATCCTTTCTTACTTCTTTATTTTAATGATTTTGTTACCTTCCCCCTTCAAACAATGCAATTTTCATTATTTAACACCAAATCGAGAAATTAAAATTTTATATGGATCTGATCATAACTTTCGAAAATACATTGCACTGTGGCTATGAGGGTTAAGTTAAGACCCCCCTTTTTCAAAAGGTGCAGTATTTGTCATGGTTACATCCAACAAGTCCAGATTTAAACTTTGTAACAATGTGACCAATTTTCCAAAATACCTGGTGCTACTGCAAGTAAGATCCTCCCAATTTGAATTGGGCAGGCTTCGTTATGTAACAACCAATCAAGTCCTTATTTAAAATTTTGTAACAAATTTACTATAACTTTCAAAAATTTTAAAGAAGGTCACTCTCCCTCCAATAGTAGTTTTTGTTATGTAACACCCAACCAAGTTGAAATTTAAATTTTTTTTTAAAGTTAAACCATAACTGAGATAAAATACCATGGAAGTCAGATTCTCTCCCTCACAGCAATGATGCAGTCTTTTCCATGTTAACATTCAGTCAGGACCAAATTTAAAATTGTATAAGAATCTGCCACCCACAGTGCATTATCTCATAATTTCTGTAAATTTATGAGATAATGCACTGTGGGGGCTCGGACCCTCCACCCCCTCCAAGGATCCAGTTTTCATCATGCCAGCACCCAACCGAATGCAAATTTAATAGTTTCTAAAGATTAGACTGTAACTTTAAATAAAGTAAATACCTTATACATTCCATCCTTTTGGAAAGTGCGAATATATTTTGATTGTCCTCGCAATATTCTTCAATGCACATTAGCGACACTATCCTTCACTGGTTTATTTTCATTCTTCTTTCTCTCACCGCTCCTCTTCATTTTGCTTCATTTTCTTTAACAAGTATTGTGTTGCCATTCATTTTGAATAATACTGGGCTCTCGGTCACTTATGGCAGTGTTAGTGGTTATAATTTCAATGGCTTTACGTTTAAGGGCAAACTGGTGGTTATTGTAGGGCACGATTTTTTGGATGTTAAATATATAGGTCATATTTAAATATTTTATATATTATATATAGGTTATATTTAAATTTTAAAGTTGAATACCTTAAACATCACGAATACCTTAAACATCTTCGTACTGGCAGAAAGCTTTTTCGGCAAGGGATCCCCTCCTTCGGCGGTGCCGACTGCACTTTCTGCCAGTACGAAGTGATGTTTAAGGTATTCAACTTTAAAATTTAAATATGTATTGTAAACTTCGTTAAAAAGTATTCACTATTATGTTATTGGATTAATCGGATTATTTCTATGAGCAGTGGATAAGGTGGTAGATAATTTATTAAACTTTAAGTTGGTATTAACTTTATAAAACTTTAAAACTGTAACTTTTCAAAATAAGGCACCATAGGGAATCAGAAACCTCGCCCCTTCCAATGATGCAGTCTTCATTATGCTAGCTCTCAAATGAACCCAAATTAAAATTTTTAAAGTCTTCTGCAGTGAAATAAAATTTATAAGGGCAATTTATAAATTATTTTTAAGTTACCAATTTTAATAGAATTTTCTTTAAGCTGTCATAAAATATTTTAAAATCTTAATTCTTTTTATCTTTTCATGTATATGTGTGCAGCTGTGTGTATATTTTCTGTATATAAAATAATCATTTTATGATAATAATAGTTATTTTGTTCAAGAACTGTTAGTTCAAAGAAGTCTCTTGCATTTCAACAGATGTCATCTAATATTACTTTCAAACTTTGAATAAACACCATAAAATGCAATAAACTCACGACAATTGTTTCGGGTAAAAAAAAAACACACGACTCTTCATCAGGTAAATAAAGTAAGCATTTGTGCTTACTTTATTCGCCTGATGAAGGGTTGTGTGTTTTTTTTCGACCCGAAACAATTGTTGTGAGTTTATTGCATTTTATGGTGTTTATTCAAAGTTTGTAAGTAATATTTTTTACAACGCCAGTTTTGTTGTGCTTTTTTTTATTTGTAGATGTCATCTAAGTTGCAGGAAATTAAAGCTAGAGCCTTAGCTGAGAAAAAAAAGAAAGGGAGTTCTTTTAATGAGAATGTTGAATCTTGTTTTTTTCGTCAACTTAAAGAGGCATCTTTACATCCTAGAATCATAAAGCAAGCACGCAGCAGTGGAACACTTAATTTATCTAATAGAGGCATCTCTGAAAGTATGCATTAGTTTTTTCTTTTTTCCTCAAGAAAAATTCTATCTCAAATGAAATAATGAATTATAAACTATAGTTTTGTTTTAGATATAGCATTTTTTATTCATTATCTACATATATGTACATTTAGAGTAACTTTTTTTTTTTTTCCCTGACATAAAACAGAAATTTAATATTTACAAAAACTCTTTAAAACGAAGCTTATTCATAATTAAGTTAAATACCTTAGTTATGCTTCATTATTCCATGGCAGAAAGCCTTTTTGCAGGAGGATCATCCGCATCATCTGTGCCGACTGCTTGTAGTGGATTGTGACTGTTGACATCTCGGTCTTGATCTTTATTTACAAAAAGATGGCGCCACACTCTGTCAATTTCGACCGATTCGTGGTCATTAACTTAAATATTCCAATAAAACCTAATCCCAGCATTTTTCAATTAATAAGAAGTGACAAAGAGCAAATTTCCCTCATCGAAACTGCAGGCATATATAAAATCCTGCTTAAAAATCAAAACAATGAAGATTATTATTATATAGGGTTTACTAAAAGAAAAATTAAAACTAGAATCAGGGAACATCAAAATGATGTTAAGTTTAATAGAAACACTATGGCTCTTGCTAGATACCATCAAGAAAATAATATAGAAATAGATTTTAACAGTGTAACCAAGCTAGCAAACTACAATAACCAGAATTACGTATTTTTTAGAAAGAGCATCGAAATTGCGCATAATAAAAACGTAATTAATGAACACGAATCGGTCGAAATTCACAGAGTGTGGCCCATCTTTTTGTAAATAAAGACCAAGACCGAGATGTCAACAGTCACAATCCACTACAAGCAGTTGGCACAGATGACGCGGAGGATCCTCCTGCGAAAAAGGCTTTCTGCCATGGAATAATGAAGCATAACTAAGGTATTTCTTAATTAATCAGAAACTTAATTTTTCTAAATATTTGTTAGAATTATTATAAAATAATAATATTAGGTGTTTTATGATTGACAAATTTTAGTTAGTGATACTCTTGCTGCAGTTTGAAAGAAAAGTCTGTTACCAGCTCTATTTGAGATCTTTGTGAATTGCTCATTTTTTATTTCTTACAATTCACCACCTTTTGAACTAAATACGATAAAAATATTTCTAAATACACTCTAAAATGCAATAAAAATATTACAATTAAAGAATTTCTTTTTTTTTTTTTTTAATTTATTTTTAATAGAATAACAGAAAATTGTATGAGAAAATGTTTTGGGCCAAAGATCTGTTAAAAACTAGTCTAAAAAATATTTTGCTTGAGGCCTGATCATTCAAAAGTGTTTTTTCACCATGTAATGTTAACATATGGACATTGTTCTTATTTTAAAAATATCTCACAATAAAAATCAAAATTTTCAATTTCTCTTTTTGTATAAGCTTTTACAATATTTTCCTGAAATATATATGAAAGAGTAAAAATAATTAAAAATGTAAATTAATAGTTTATACAGTAGAAGATCTTCTATAGTAGATCTTCGTTACATATATAATGCAATTCTCTATGTAACGCACCACTTCTCAAGTATAAACAAGGAATTTTGCAGTTAAGGAACAGTTTGTAAAAAAATTGCTACTCTATAGAGAAATAAGTGTGATACATTTGTTTGTTATCTCCTTAATTTGAAGTTTTTTAATAAAAAAATTGATATAATTGCATTTTAAAAAATTTATAATATAATGAATGATTTGGTACAGGCATATATGTTGGACTATGTTCATAAAGTAAATTTGACAATAAAAATTATGATGTGACCAATTTCTGTTCCACGGAAAGTAGCTTAAAAGTACCCTACTATTTTTTTAATATGTTTCAGACATATTTGACCATGTTTACAAGGTAAGTTTAATGATGTGTTAAACATGATCTATATAACGCAAAACCTTTAGTTTTTAGGTTTGTGTTATAAAGATCGTCTACTGTATTAGCACAGTGGCGCACCCACGGAGGGGGCTTAGGGGGCTCAAGCCTCCTCCAGAACTAGCTGACATGGTAAAAGATTTTAGACACACCTGAAAAAAAAATGTTTTTCAAACACAGATATTGTAAGCATGTAAGCAAAAAAAAAGTTCATAAATTATACATTAAATAGTATTAGGAATTTTTGAGATCCTTACTGTCAAACACAAAAACAATGAACTAGTTCTTTATTTTTTAGTTGAAAACATTCCATTGCAGTTTAAAGTCTTAAAGCATATACTGTTATCATGAAATCGAGGGAGTATCTAAAAAGTCAGGCAGAAGAAGCAATCTGATGTGGGAGTAAGCAGGGATGTATTTATCAGAAAAATGGGATATCAGGCTCATACAATTTTGTGTTTTAATTTTTGAGTATTTATAGCATCTTTATGAAAGTTTGTTTTGTCCCTGGGCAAAATTAACACATACGCATCAGCAAATGAAAATTCTCTTTAATATAAAATAAAAATTAGCCCTGCTCTTATTCATTCCTTTTAAAACAATATTTTAAATTGAAAATGGAATTTATATATTCATGTTAAACCCTGTAAATGCCACTTGCACTTATACATGCTAGCGAAATTTCGAATCAATTGCTGAAGATAAAATTTAATTGATTTAATCACAAGTACGTAAAATTATTTCTCTAAAAACATAACGATTTAGAGGAATGCCAAAAGGCGTAGTTTACTGTTCAAAATAGAAAAATACCCCATTAACAATAAGTTGTTTTACAGATGCTTGAGAGGGTGGATCACTTAATTTTTTTTGTTATGGTACATAGAACATACAGTAGGGTCCATGCACAGTTTTAATTTTTGCCTCTGATATCACTGAAATCTAAGCCCGTTTTTAGATAATACAATTTTTTCCTCTTATAAAAATTCAAATTCTATATATTATACTGGAATACAATAGCCTGTAATGATATTACTCAGAAAGGTAACGCTTGAAACATTTGCTAAGTGAATAAAATAAAATTCTAAGTAATATGTTACATATTAGAATTAATGTTTTAGGATATTAAGAGGTTCTGCGCCCTGCTTGCTGTGCTAACTACACCCACAAACACTATGTCCGACTTGTTTCTGTTAACCGAACCGAGAAGAAGCATCGCCCCCATACTCCAGATAATTAAATAAAAATAGCCTTGTAAAAATTTTTACTGAAACTTTGCTGTAATTCCTGCATATCACAACTGTATCTTTTATTTGGCTATAATTATTATACTTTCTTAATTACTTACGTGTTACTGCATATGCATATAAAGCTTTGCAAAAGAGTATTAAAATTGATCAAATTTTATTTTCAATGAAAATATCGGGGAGGGGGAGGGGGGGGTTTCATTTCGGGCAAATTTTATGTTCATGAGCTTGTCTTATTGTGCACATTTTTTTAACATAGATGAACCTACAACTTTATGTTTGCAAGCTTAATGTCAACCCCAACTAACCGAACTATTGTAACTTAGCATGTTTATATACTGATATAAATTACTCAGGTGCACTATTTAACTTAAATTCAGCTTCATTCATTCGTTTATTTATTTTAAAAGAAATATTTAAAGCGGATTCTTTACTATATGTACAATCGGCAGCAAAAGTATCCAAGCACTAGCCAATAATTCCGATATCAAAAAAATACACTTAATACTGTTTTGTTAAATAAATCCTTGTCGAATCATGTTTTTAGACTAAGAACATAACACAACATGGATTTATTTAACAAAGCAGTAATTAAGTGTACTTTTTTTAGACAGGGATTATCGCTAGTGCTCAGATACTTTTGCTGCTGACTGTATGCGCATGTATGCCCATGCCCATAAACCTATTACTATACTACAAGGCCCATTTATTCTTCAGCCCCCTCCAGATGGAAATTCTGGGTGCGCCACTGTGTTAGCATAAAGAAAATCTCATTGAAGTGAGAGGAAACTGGCTTTTAAAGAATTGTTATCTTGAGAATGCAACTTAGAGACATGTTTTCTTTTAAACAACTTAATTCTTCAATTGTTTCTATGACAGTGAAACACTTTATAACATAAATGATCTTAAAAATAGCAACTTTTAAAAGTAAATTTGCTTGTCTTGGTGAAATTCACTGCTGTTTGTGTTTCAACGATGAACAGAAATTAAAAACTCATAAATTCTCATTGAGCTAGAGCTCTGTAATTTCATGACATGTACATAAATATTTTTGAACCTTTTTAAAAGCTTTTTAATTATTATTTATTTTTAAGATTAAAGACTCGAATTATAAGTAAGAGTTTAAAAATTAGAAAATTTGTTCAGATAATTTGTTGCATCTAACTCAAATAAAATCATTTACAAATATTATTTTTCTGACAAATGAAGCTAAAAACCAATTTCATACAAATAAATATAAAAATGTATATAAATATAAAATATATTTTTTTTACGACAATGTCTTCTATTTATCAATGTCTTCTTCTGTCTACTTGAAAAGAGTTTATCTTGCTTCAGAGAATTATATCTTCATTTCTGAATAGTAAAGCATGTAATGAAAAATCATTATGTGAATTTATTTGTTTTTTAATTTAACTAAATGAGATACATTGTTTAAAAATTAATAATTTAGTTGATAATGTTATTAGCATAAATAATGTGGGTTAATTGATGCTGTTAAAAATCATACTTATAACTTCTTATCACTTTTTTTTTAATAGCCTGCAATATACAATACATAGTTTATATCAAAATATACATCTGTGGGATGAATTGATCATTTAGATAGAATTTTTTCAGATTTCCAAAACATATGTAACATATTGTTTCTTTAGAAGATGAGTTACTGACAGTCACTTCATATTAAGATAGTTCACTCAATAAATACTCCAAAATAGTTTATGCAGTTGTTTATTGAAGGCACTTTGTCATTCTACACGTTATTTACAGTCCATCAGTCTGAGCACGCTGACATGCAGATCCGTAGTAGAGTCGGGCCGAAATCGTCCCGTTAACCGCGGAACCGCAAACCAATTCCCCTCCTGGGGCCATTAAATTAACTTTTTATTAACGTGGAATAATTAAGCAAAAGCTTCCATGGAAAAGGCGCCGATTTTCGTGTGCTCCCGCTTAAATATGGATATTTTAGGGCAAGGCCAAACTCCTAATATGAATTCTTATTGAATAATTAAGTAAGCTAAAATCTCGCCCACTTTTTCTCATTGGTTGACCCGGACATCTAGGATTTAGTATTTCGCAATGCTTTGCTGCTTATTTCGACTATTGCATAATTTTGATTACGAAACTTATTTTAACTCCGATTCCTGCACTATGACGTGTTTTGTTGGAAAACTAACTTTACTCGGGCTCTAAAATAGAATTCTCACAAAGTTGTTCTTAAAATTAAGATTTATTCTGAGATAATCCTATTAAGATATCACTTAATATTAATTTCTAATAATAATTTTAGAATCTGAATTCTTTTAATCCTTTCATTTTACATATATATATATATATATATTTTTTTTTTTTTTAAATATAGTGTATAACAGCTTAAACAGTAATAAAATCAAAAGA
This sequence comes from Salticus scenicus, assembly GCA_963930645.1. Classification (NCBI taxonomy): domain Eukaryota; kingdom Metazoa; phylum Arthropoda; class Arachnida; order Araneae; family Salticidae; genus Salticus; species Salticus scenicus. The sequence continues at coordinate 267,964,510 of OZ005658.1, forward strand.
TGCACTGAATATCAGCAACAAAACTATTTGACTTAAAATCCACTCACCATGTCTGAAAAATGACACTGCTCTGCATGAAAAACGGCCCCAACACCATTTTTATAAATTCTTATGTAAAATGACCTCCTGAATCCGAATATGGCATCCATTTTGCCCTATCTCCCACCGTTTTTTTAGAGACGTCCCACTATTTTTATCACTTTTCTGTAATTTTATGGCTATAAATTTGATTTGTAGGGGGGGGGAAAGGATTATTTTAACTGTTAAATATCTTCTGAGGAGCTGCAGAGTTGGAAAATTCTAAAACATGAACATTTGCAGCAAGGAAAAAAATTTAATGGAATTTGACACTAAAATTATATATTACATTTTATTATTTAATTATTATTTATTATACAGTATATATTTTTTGTTTTTAAGTGTTAAAATAATTCTTTTCCGTTCTCCAATTCAAATCCATGGCCATAAAATTATCGAACAGTGATAAAAATTGATGGAGGGAGTAACGCCACGAGAAAACAGTGGGTGATTGGGCAAAATTGGGGTCATATTCAGATTCAGAAGGTCATTTTACATAAGAATCAGCAAGAGTGATACCAGGGAATGATTTTTTTTTTTTTTCAGTGCAGTGCAGTGTTATTTGCCCGTGGCGAGTGAACCAGCACTTTCCACCCCTGCACTGGTTCTGTTACTGGATACATTTTTCTCAAAACCAGCATTAGATTTTATTTTAAAATGTCATAGGTCTGCAGATATCATTCCTGGTTCACAATCAAAAAATTCCTTTAACCCTTAAAGTGTTAAAGCAAAGTGTTAAAAATTTTTTACTGTATAAAGGTTTGCACCTTTAATTAACACCAACTTTATACAAAAATGTAAAATAGTTATAAATAATTTTATAGAATAGAAATTCATATAAATATCCCAAATTATTGAAATAAAAGTATGTCTATGAAAGTTTAGTTACTGGTCTCGCAGACCACCAGATTTTACTCATTGCTGGTCTATTTTTCTTTTTTTAATTAGCAGACCATTAAGGAATTTGAATGTTTGAAACATTATTTGCATGTCATGTGGTGGTTCCTGCTGTTTATGTTTATCCTTAATACCTCTATATAAAACAATAAATATTTTAATGCATTTTTAAATTGTTTTCTCATTGAAATTTATCTATTTTCCCTATAGTGCCAGATATTGTGTGGAATATAAATTGTATGTCAGCTGATGAAGTAAAGCAGTTATCACTTTCATTAGATTCAAATAATGAAGATAAGTGGTGGGAATATGTTGATTTAACAAAGCTTATCCTTGCTTCTAACACATTAAAGCATATACCTCCAGAGATTTCAAACTATCCAGCTTTAACAATTCTTGATGTAAGTGACTATTTTGCAAATCAATTAATGTTTAATAAAAATTCTAAAGCCTTCCTAATATAAGTTCTATTGAGAAACTGTCATTATATGCATGTTGCCTCAAGGAGATTATTTTAATATATGTACCATATATATATGTAACATAAAGGGGGTCTGTAATATTAAGTAGGTTGGCATTCCAGTAATGTAAGAATCTTAGAAATCATGAGGCGTCCATCAGTTAACTAATAATCCTTTATTAAGTTGAAGGTACAGTCTTGTCCTGAATGTAGACATCCTGAGCGGATATTCACTCTTAGTTCCGGACAGTTATGTGATGGCACAATCGGCAGATACCCATTCTCCATGAGCCGCCTCATTAGATGAGGTTGCAGATATCTAGGATTAATTAATATGCAGGACTGAACCACAGGCACTTGCAAAAAGCACTTGATTCAGCTAATTTTTCTCGTACAGTTGTACAATATTTCGACTTTTACATTATGAAGTTTTCTGCTGTGAAACAAAACTTAAAGGCAGACTTATGAATTATTAGCAATTTCTAGATTTTAAAATGGAGTCTTAATTATTTAAATTTAACTATTTTTTATCCCTTTCATATCCCTGCCTGCAAGACCGTGGGAGCTCACCTGGAGGTAAACAACATTCCAGGTGAAAAATTTGACTGTTATGCAATTACTGATGTTATTGTTAATGGCGTGAGAAAGATGACAGAAATTAAACTTATTAAATCTTAAATTTGTCTTACTAAATTTTAACCAACTTAGGATGCCTATGTTTTGGCTTGTGCATAAGTGAGACAAAATTTTGCACAACTTTTCAATAGTACAAAACATATGTTATAGGAAAAAAAATATTGCATGTAAAATAGACATAACTTCGATTAGGTAGAGTCAACATTTAAAACCTTATAAATACAGGATATATGAGCTATATAACATCTTGACTTTTTTTTTTTTTTTTTTTTTTTTTCACATAATGTTAGCTAGAAGAACAAAACAAAACTTGTCCTAATATAGTCCTGGTGAAGTTTTATATTTGTGACAGTTCCTCACAAATAAAATGTAATTAACAGTTTATATGCAAGACAGAATAACATGAGAGCAATATTATATTGTAAATTTGAACTTATACAAATCTTCTGACTAAACTAAAATTATGAACATTAAAAATAGGAATATTCAATTTATAACATATATCAAAACATCTAAAGCAACAATCCTGTAGATATTATATGAGAAGGAAATAATAATAAACTATAGAACTTTGATATAAAACAACACAATACTCTGACACAGTATGACTTAAGACTTAGACGATACTTGAGCCTAGAAACACACAATAAAAATATATAATATGTAAAATAATTAAAATGTATAGCCGGATATCAAAATATAAAATGATTATTTTGGAACTATATGAAAAATTCCTATATAAGTACACTAAAATATAAAAACAATACATAATTTGGTATATTGAAAAAATGGTATATCTAAAAATGTAAAATTAAAGCGTAGATATAAACTTGGGAAAATACTATATTTAAAAATATTAAAATGTAAAATAGGAAAAAAAAAATTATATTCATAGGTCCACTGGTAAGTACTTTCTTTTAACAGCAACTACAGATGTCCCCAATCTCTGCAGTGATTCCAAAGTAGTATTACTTGTGGCATGGGATTCTGGTAAGTAATTTAAACCAAAAGTGTTAATTTAGCAACTGAGTGCAGGACGTAACACATCTAAGTGGTTCTTCACACTCCTTTATTTGCACGAAAGATCAAGCATGAGATTTAATATTTTTAACGTTCCCAACTTTAATCTTTCAAATTTTATGATCCGCCTATGATATTGTATCCAAAGCAAATAAATAAAAAGAAAAATACTATTAATACTTATGTACACAAGTTCATGTGAAAGGTAACTACAGCTGTAAATGCTTGAGAGAGAAAAAAAAATCAAGGAGACTCTTTTAACAATTACACCATTCTTAGCCTTTATGGCTAGTAAATTTTGTTGGTAAATGCGATCATATGGTAACATTTTATTAGTGCCCGGACACAGTGCACATTGAGCCATGATTGAGCCAAATGGATGGAGATCTCAAATCTGTAAAAGATCATGGGAATTGCTGCCTGAATGCATATTTTATTAAACAACCCTATACAGTTCAATTTATGAATTTTAAATGGAAATATAAGCTTCTACATGAAATTTTCAGTGGTGCCAAGTGAAAGGTACTAAGTCTCCTTAAGTGTCAATTTTTTGTTTTGCTTTTTAATATATCTTTCTTTCTTTTGTATTTAATGATTTAGCACTTTCAATATTACTTTTTATTCCTATTTATATGCTGTCTTTTAAAATAAAGAACAGAAGAAACTAAATTGCATATGCTAAATCAAATTGCATCAAAACTGAATATACAGTAGATCGCCGATTATCCGAACTCCAATTAACCGAACTTCCAATTATCCGAACAGCTTATTTCTCTATTTATTTTTATTTATCCGAACAGCGCCCATTTCTCCCCCCCCCCCCCCAAAAAAAAAAAAAAAAAAAAAAAAAAAAATCCTAACCAAACTAGAATCTAAGCAAATGAGGAATGCAAAACAATAAAGGATATGGGAAGAATCCTAAGTTATGAAGAAAATGAAATTAACGAATGGTTAAATAGTGACATATGTCAGACACTTTAAGGTCTGTTTTATATAAATTTATATTAAGCAGATAAATACTGCAGTAGAATTATTTAAGTTTAGAGGATTTTGATTAAACTAATTTGACTAGTATGTAAAAAGGTGTTAGACTCAGTAAATACAAAAAAAAGTTTAAAACGAAAAGAATTTATTCATGAAGATATAATAAATTCAAAACAATTATAACAATAACTAGAAAACGATTTAATATAAAGATATATGACAAATTTTAAATTCAGTATAACAAAATCATTTTTCAACAACAATTCAAAATTATATTACCTCTTCATTTAACACATTAACGCTATTTGTTGGCACATTGTAGAAAGAAAAGTCTTTGGTATAACACTTAAGTCAATTTACATGGTCGCCACATGACCAATGTGGAAACATGGACGAGAAAAACATTACATCACACTGTCACAAGCATTTCACCATTTTTATTGAAGAGTGACTAACCACACACCACGTAACGTAACGTAGAAAACATATTGAAGAGAAAACGAAACTAATAGAAGATCAAAACTCAATACATTTAACGAAGATCGTGGTCGCCCAATGACCAGTGAATGCTATAGAATTGGAGCACTCGATCCCAAACTTCATGGTCGCCGCATGACCAATGAATAGAATAGCTAGAAGGACCTCAGTTAAACTTAACTTTCTTTTAGCAGATGATTGAAGTCAATTCATGGTCGCCGCATGACCAATGATTTCAGAAAATTAAATAAAGTTAAAAAAAACTTGGCATTACAAAAAGAAGTCCTCATGAAAAAAACTATTCATTTAAGCTTCTGAAGAAAATATTGTAGATTGAAAAAAATTTCTAAACTTAACCATTGTAAACAATATTCAACATCATGAAACTATTAAACTTAACAGAAGAATTCAACAATCGTTTTACTTTATATTTAAATTTGAGTTCAGCATATAAAACATGAGCAGTCCACAATTTATATTCATAGTTCAGAACAGCCGCCAGCAGCTATTCAACGGAACCGGGACTCCAAGCCAAAACTAGCTGGAGCTCATTTAAACTAGACCTGAACTCAGCTGAAACTGAAGTATCTTCAAACATCACGGCCTTATATACTACTCTACACAAGTTGATCTGCATAATGAAATTGACTGCCGCGCCACGACATCCGGTGGTGAAAACCAAAACATAATTTAAAGTAACAATTTTCAAGAAGTGGCAACAGCACAAATAGAAAAGATTATGCAGACTGGAAATGGCAACGCCGATATAGTAAACAGAATAACGATGTTTGTAAGATGAAAGCAAAATAGTTTTAAATATGGAAAAGGATTTAATAAAATAGGAAAAGGTAAGTTTTAAATGCTTTCTTGAATGAAAATAAGTAAATTCAGATGTTTTATTTAATATGAGGACACTGATGGATATCAACATACATGACACTGGACATCAGATTTTAAATGGTGAAGAGATTGTGAGTGAGATTTAAGGTGAAAAAGAAAATGAATGCTTTGAAAATGACACAGGTACATCACATAACGAAGCCTTTAAATGTTTGGAAACAGCTATGAAATGGCTCGAACGGTAGAACAACAAAGATCCTATTCAGTTAACATGTCTAAGAAGAATTTGAGATATGGCAGCATTGAAAAAATGTCTTCTTTGAAGCAAGCAACAATCAAAACCTTTTTTGCTTAAATTATAATTAAGTTATAATCTCTAGAGTTAAAAATAATAATAATAAATAAATAAATAAATAAAATAAGTAAATACGCCAGCACAAATTGGTGCTGCCAGTCCTAAGCCTAGATAAAGCGTGAAAGTTTTTCTATTGTCACAATATCCTTAAATTCTCTGTACAATTATCCGAACTTTTGCGTATCTGAACTAGAGCCTATACCGACATGTTCGGATAGTTGGCGCTCTACTGTACATTTTAATGGACAAACAATTTAAACATCTATCATTCTCAAATTTTCTCATTCCTCCATTCATCAATTTTATCATTGATTTTCGAATTTTATCATTTTCAAAACATTCTCAATTTAAATATTTTTTTTTTTTTTTTTTAATTGAGAGGTAAAGATAGTTAAATTTGGAAGTACAAAACTTTGAATAAATACCATAAAATGCCAGCCGCTTTGATTGCAGCACTTGTGCCTACTTTGTCTGCCTGACAAAGGGTCGTGTCTTCTTTCGACCTTGCCTCAATTTCCAGCATATTATGATGTTTATTCAAAGTTTTGTACTTATTGCTTTTAAACGCCAGTTCTGTAGTGCTTTTTTTTTTTTTATAAAAATTTTGTTGTTATTTAGGATAAATATTCTGTATGTTTCTCTATGGTATAGTTTTATTAGCTTGATTTTATTATATAATAATTTTGAATTATATAATTAGGTTTATTTATTTTTAGCTTCATGATAATTGTCTATCTAATCTACCCAGCAGTTTGGCCGAACTTCAACATTTAACTAAATTGAACTTGAGGTATGTTTATACATATTTTAATTCTCGTATGTTATTACTTTTTGGTCATAAGAACACATTTTGATGCCAAATTAAAATACTATTGCAGAATTTATTTTGAGATAGCTTTGTAGTACGTTAAATAATTTATATTTTTTAAGATATTTAAAAAAGCATTAAACCAATAAATAAATAAAAAATAAATTTCTTATTTAATAGACATGCTTGAGGAAATGATTACTGGGATGCATTATTCAGAATAGAATCAAACACAGAACAGTATAAATAAATGTGAAATTTTAAAATAAGTAAATAAAATAAGTAATATTTTTGCCTCTTTTTGGATATTTCTTTCGTGCAAAAAAAGGAGTAATATAAGAATAACTCCAACAACTGTCCAAGGCTGTTGAGAGCCTATTCAGTTCTGCCAGAACAGTCCTCAGAACCAGCAAAGACAACTCACTACAACAATTGAAATTAACTCCATTTGTCAAAATAATGCCACAGTGTTTTTACAGCTTTTCTTAGAGACCCTAGACTGCAACATACACAATAGTAGACGCCTATAAAGGCTTCTGGATCTGCATAAGAAACCTATTTGTGAATATCAGCTCCAGTATAAATAAGTGCATGCAGGAATATATGTTTAAAGAAATAGATAAAATATGGGAAGAAGGAGAGAGAGAAACATATTTTGAGGTAGATCTTTGACTAACAAAATATGTATATGTATATATATTTATATATATATATATATATATATACTAGCAGGCAACGCCCGCTTCGCTGGTCCCTATTTTTAAATGAATCGCTATAATTACTGAATTCTCAGAATTGCATTAATTTTTATCACGTGAAAAAAAAAGAGAAACAAAATCTGATTAGGAAAAATGTCGCACCGGGCTCTCACTGTCTTCGGAAAAAATTTCCAAAATGCTCTAACTCTTATTTCTATTATTTTCCCCCTTCGCCCCCTCTCCCGTCTATCCTAATAATTTTACAAATTCGAAAATGTCCGCAATCGATTTGTAAGTATCAAAAACCTCTATGCACCAGTTTTGAACGATCTATCTCTATTTTATTTTTTTGCCCCTCCCAATAATTTTAAAAATTCAAAAATATCTGCAATTGATTTGTACATATCGAAAACCTCTATGTACCAATTTTGAATGATCTAACTCTATTTTTTTTTTTTTGTCCCTCCCCCCCCCCCCCTTCCCGGCCCTTCTAATAACTTTACACTTTCGAAAATATCCCCATTCGACTTGCAGGCCTTTAAAACCTGTCTGTACCAATTTTGAACGGCCTAACTGTATTTCTATTTGTTTTTCCCCATAGCCCCCCCTTACCGCCCCTCCTAATAATTTTACAAATTCGAAAATATCCGCAAATGATTTGTAAGTATCGAAAACCTCTATAAACCAATTTTAAACGATCTAACTCTATTTTTATTTTTTTGCCCCCCTCTCCCCCCTCCTAATAACTTTACGCTTTCGAAAATATCCCCATTCGACTTGCAAGCCTCTTAAACCTATCTGTACCAATTTTGAACGGCCTAACTGTATTTCTATTTATTTTTGCCCCATATCCCCCCTTACCACCCCACCCCCCTTACCACCCCTTCTAATAATTTTACAAATTCAAAAATATCCGCAATCGTTTTGTAAGTATCGAAAACCTCTATGTACCAATTTTGAACGATCTGACACTATTTTTATTTTTTTGCCTTCCCCCCCCCCTTCTAGCCCCTCCTAATAACTTTACCGCCTTTTTTCTCACGTTTTTACAATCTGGTGTGGCTCTACATGACTTCTCTCATCTCTGGACACTGTCTCTATTGCAGTTAGCGCATTAAATAAAATTGTAATATAATTTTTGTAGTAGTAGTTTATATTAATGAATAAAAAAACACTTCTTTTAAAAGTATTTCCTACACAATAAAATATTTCCTGACGATTCAAGAAATACACACGTAATTGTTCACGTTTTCACTTCTGTTGGCACTCCCGAAGTGCAACTGTTTTTTTATTTTATATATATATATATATATATATATATATATATAGAGAGAGAGAGAGAGAGAGAGAGAGTATACAAAATTTAAATTGTTATACTGAGTGAACCAGGCAAGCAAAACTTTTGTTTGGGCTGGATGATGCCTGAAACTCAAAATTTCAGCCTGTGCAGATCTGTGTAATCAGCTCTAGTATAATGGCTGCAAAATGGCAAACCAAAGTATTAAAAATTAAAGCACAATATATTTTAAAAATTGTATTTTTCTTTATGAGGCACATAATTTAAATAATCTAATTTTTTTTTTTTTTTTAATATAATTTTAATACTTTCAACATAATCAAAAGCAAATTCTTTAGTATTAAAACTTTCTCTTTATTCATTAAAAATTTTTTCTTAATTAGTTTTTAATGTTCTAAAAATTTAGAAGTTTTCTAAAGAGTATCTTTAAAACTTCAAAATAATATTACTTGAAATCAGAGTAACATTTTTGTTTTCTTTTTGATAGTCGTAATGAGTTTGAAGAACTCCCAGAATGTGTTTTTCAACTTAAATCATTGAAGTCTCTTCTTGTCCAGCATAATAAGTTGCGTGAGCTGAGTGACGATATAGGAAGCTTATCTTTTCTTGAAGAATTGGTAATTTATATTTCATAATGTTCATTAATTAAGAAATAATTGTATTTTTGTCTTCCTTTTATTATTTATAGGGTTACAAGCAAATAGACATTAAGGGTTGTATTCACCAAACTTCATTGATTGAGGATTAAACCATGGATCAGCAAATCCGAGAATCAAAGCTAACACTGGATTAAATTCCTGCGGTATTCACCATCAGCCGATTACGTAATCCATGGATTAACTGGAAGATAAATAAAAGCTTCGTTTTGATTGGCCAAGAACGAAGATAGCCTTTATTCACCGTTTGGCTTCAATTAATAACTAATCAATCGGATTTGAAGATTAGAAAGTATAAAAAGCAAATTGGCATGGCAAAATACACAGTTCGCTCTTGTTTACTTCGCCTTTGTTTACGCATGGATTAAGAATCAATTTTACTTTAGAACATTTTTTAAAAGAATAATCACACAGACGACAACTGTTTACGCTATTATTTAAAATTTTGATTGTTATGGATAAGAGAAAAAATTTCTCCAAACTACGCCCCCCCCCCACAAGCAATGCCCATGACTGTAGACCAATTACAGAAGCTATTATCAAGCAGTCTCCAAAAATTAGTGATTTTTTAATTGAAAATATTTTTAAATAACTTTAATTAATTATTTAAAAATACAATTTAAGTTATTTAAAAGTTTTGCTCAACTGTGTATATCATTTGCAGTTCATTAAAATTTTAATGACTTAGGCGAACTATTCATGCATCAGTTATCTATTGCATGTGCCTCCCGTTTTTCGTTTTAATTCTTATTAGTATGTATTTCATAAATACTGCATTTTACTATAAAAGTTTTTCAAGACCATTTGTATGGGTATAGGACATATTATTTTAAATCCTTTTAGCTCGTTTAAAAAATTTATTTAAATGAATATTTAATTTATGAATTTGTCTTTTATATACAAATAATGGCAAAACCATCGTAAGTTTTGTCATGAGTTTGAATTTGTCACGTCTATCTCTTGTGAAGAGATATCCTATATCTTACATACGTTAGACCAATTTTAAAATATCATTTATAATATTAGCAAGAAACTATCGAGTTTCAACATCTCCTTATATTATTAAATTCCAATTTTAAAACTTGAAGGTTATTCAAAATTTAAAATTTTCTTAATGTGACACAATTGGCCACAATTTCATACGAGGTTCCATTATAAGATTATTTTCATCATAAAGAAGTTGGAGTAGTTTTAAATAATATTTTATGATAGTGTGTAAACCGTATCAGTTTCCAATATCTCCCTTTTAAAAGTTTATGAGTTAATTGAAACTTAAAAATTTTTAATATAGCAGACTAGAGAAAAATTTCGCATAAACACACATTATGAAAATTATTTTCATCTTAAATAAGTCACACCAGTTTTAAAATGGCATTTATGATACTGGAATGATCATTAAGGTGTATAACAAATTTACAAAACTTCATAAATTATTCAAAAATGATGATTTTCATAATGAGTCAAAATAGTACAATATATTCTTAAACTACAGATTATGAAAACTACAGTTTTGGAAATAGCTTGGAATTAGATGAAAATCTAAATACGAAACTGACACCAACAGAATTATATAGCAAATTAGAGCAACATAAAAGTATCACATAGAGGAAAAGAGCAGCTTTGATGTAAATTATCACATATTATAAAATTTATTTTCCCAAAGCAAGTATTTTAAATAAAAAAATTTATAAATTAAATTATTTAAACTTAAAAACCTTTTTAAATATAAGAATATGACTATTTTAACCTATAAGTAATGACTTAAATTCATACACAAAACACAACCAATATATTTTTTCTTAATTTTTATATATGTCCTTTTTCTTTCACAATGGATCTATTTTTTAAGGCAATAGGAGCGAAATATTTGTTTCTATAACGTAATGTAAATTCTTGTGAGTCTCATAAAATATGTGTTGGCTTTATTTTTACTTTCTCTTACCCATAAGGTAGAGAAAGTATTGTTTTTGGGTCAAATTTTCAAACACCAGATTTTGTTATATTTACACGTTTTGAGGTCCCCTGAATACGAAAATCATGTTTTTAGCAAATGGTCTGTGTGTGTGTCTGTTATCAGCATAGCTCAAAAACAAATTATGGCAAAAAGTTCAAACTTGGCATTCTACATGTGTATCATATAGGGATGCTACAGTAAGCTTTTCGTTAATATCAAGCAAATGGTTCGTGTACAGGGACAATCAAGAGAATTCTAAGTACATTACGTCTATGGGGGAAATTGCAGGTAAGTAGAGTTTAACGTCTATAGACTGCACTAAGCCAAATGAAACGAATATATATTTTTTGTAATAGAGATAGTTAACTGGGAAAAAAAATTGTGTTTGTAGGAGCCTCGCCTCCCTCCCCCTGGGGGGGGGGGGGGAAGTCCCTCTTCGGGGGGAGTAAATTTTCATGATGGGTATCTTTCAAAAGAGCTCGCCAATACCTTTAAAACAAATGGTTGAACCATCGATCTGCAATAATTTAAAACAAAGTTATCGATTTTTTTTACTGTTAATAAAAAAAAACTTAGAATTTTTTTTTTTTTTTTTTAAATATTGAGAATAAAATAGACTTTTTTTGGATATTTAGTGTTATACTACTTCTCTAATATGGGAATTGTTTGCATTATCATAAAAGATATTTTTTTAAAAATAATTTTAATAAATTATTTTTTAAAAACAGAATTATTTTTTAATAACCGAATTAAATTCTATATAAATGTAGGTGCATTAATGAAATGGGGGCCCCCCTCACTCAGCACTAATTATCATATAAAACTCTTCAGAAGCATAATATGAATTGTTTAACACAGGTTTACATAACAGTACTCGTTATCTTACCTTTTAATCTGCAACCTGTACTTATAGTATTAAATTTCAGGGTAAGAGAAAGTCGTGTGAGTGACACACCAGATTATTTAATTTTATTTTGTGAATGCATGCAGTCTTAATTCAGCTTTCTTTCATCCTGCATTGTAATGTAACATTTGGTGTCTGATCTCATCGCTGTCTCTGCATTAAATAATCAGTCAAAAAGTCTGCTTATCTTGCTAATTCTTACAAACTAAACTTGGCAAATCTATGCCAATTTTCGAATAACCGTTGCGAGTAAATTTCTGATGGCTTTTTAAAAAATTAAACATTATATTTCTAGTGATAACAGTAAGCAGGTTCTTCCTAGAACTTTGAGCTTGGCGAATGTAACAAATGAAAGCCAGGGATAATTATTTTCTCTCAGTCATCTTCAGCACTTGATTTTGAGATGGAGTCCTAGGATTACCAATTTTTGTCGTGTACTTTGTCCCCCTACTCTGCTCAATAATATTTGTTAACGGTATAATATAAATTGGTTATATTCATCCTTTTACATATCCTTCAAAGTTTCAATAAAATTCACTTTTATTATTTGAACACTGGGTATGATTTATGTTTTTTTTTTTTTTTTCCCTTCCTTTCTTTTTTTTCTTTTTAAGTAACTTTTAGGGATTTTATTACTTCCCAATGTGACAGTTAAATATCTTCATTACAGTAGCTTTATGAATTGGACATTTCAGCTTGGGACTGTGACTGGAAAATCGACTGAATTCATTGCTTGTACACTGTAAAAAAATAACTATTACCAGCTGCAAGAAACTCTCTGTGATTGATTTTCTCCAATCACAGAGAGTTTCTTGCAGCTGGTAATAGTTATTTTTTTACTGTGTAAAATGCCTTAAAGTAGAAACTTATAAAAACAAATACATGAAGAACATAGTCCACCTATGCCAAATAATTTGTAGTACAACACAAGAGGTAGCACTATTAAAAAAAAGAATTAAATTGCACCATTCCTCGATTGAAAAGTGATACGGGGTGGGGGGCCCGTTATTTTCATTTTCCCGGGGGCCTGTAATTTCTGTCACCGGCCCTGGTCATATCTTAGTATTTTAATATTAAAATCATAGTGAGGCAAGCTTTTTTTTTCTAAATATTCAAACTGCTAAAGTTATCTTATAACATTAAAAATTAAATGATATGCCTTAAAACATGATATTTTATTTTTACAAGTAATGCAGTAATAAAGTAATAAATACAAGTAATAAAGTTTTACAATTTTTATATAGTTTTACAAGAAAAACATAAAGTTCATAATTACTGTTAAATTAATTTTTTATTCAACCCTTTTGAAGTTTCTTATTTCTTATTCATTATCAGTTTCGGCTTTACTATTTGATATTAATAAAAAATGTCAGTATGAATAGACTTGCTCTTATTTTCTTGTACTAGTCATGCTAGCTATTTGTCAAGTCTGCTTTATTCAGATCAGTCTAGCTCAACATAAAAATAAAGACCTCACCCCAGGTCCAACCTGGCCCGGCCTGATAGCAGTTTCACCAACAATGTTTGTGTCATTAAAAAGTTTAAAAAAAAGGATTAAGTTCATTCTTGCTAATTAAAAATACCTTATTAAAATCCTTAAATATCATGAGCCTTTATATATTTCGGCACACCAGACGGGGCCATCATCAGAGCTCGAGAATGACATGAAGGTTACTGCTGGGCGGTTTGTTTATTCTTCGTTTCATCTTCACTCTCCTCTTCACTTTGCTTGGTTTGTTGGTATAGCAGTTGCCACTCGGGTGGAATAATGATGTCGAGACAGTATTATTCCACCCGAGTGGCAACTGATGATGTTAATATGTGCGCATTGCCATGTGTGTCCACATTTCAGTTCAACTGTATCCTGTACTACAGAAAATTATTTTATCTTCCTTTATTTTGGATTGCAGGTGATAATGCTTTTATCACAGATTGAAAGTATAAAACCCTTTTGAAAGATAAAATATAGACTTAGGCTGGCCAGATCTTAAATAACCACAAAAATTAGTCAAGGACTTGATTCACTCAGATTTAAATTATTTGAAGAGAGGCATTACGTACTGTGTTTAATCGTTTGCACATCACAAATGATTATAAACATCTCTTTTAAAATTATTTCAACATGAATTTATAGATTAGAAAGCTTAATATTTGATTGACTGGGAAAAAAATTATATGAAGTACTGTGATATAGATGAGAAGAGATAAGAAATAGATTTTAATTTTCCAATTTACAAAATTTTTACATTATTATATACAAAACTCTTTACTTTTATTTCAGATAATTTGGAGTGGAAGGCTGATTTTTTATACCAACTATGTGAAAAATACCAGAGCCGGGAATCGAACCTGGGACTTCTGCTTTACGTGCGGATACTCAAACCATTGAGCTACCCTGGCTGATTACCAGCTAGGCATTTCTTACATAACATTTGTTGGCAAAGTCACCGAGCCTGCAAACACAGCTATATCAAGTGACATTATTATTAATCGTGGCACAACTCCAATAGACCATGAATTTTTTTTTTTTTTTTTTTTTTTTTAATTTAGAAATTTATTCATCAACCTTGAAAGTTCATTTCAGATAATTTGGAGTGGAAGGCTGATTTTTTATACCAACTATGTGAAAAATACCAGAGCCGGGAATCGAACCTGGGACTTCTGCTTTACGTGTGGATGCTCAAACCATTGAGCTACCCTGGCTGATTACCAGCTAGGCATTTCTCACATAACATTTGTTGGCAAAGTCACCGAGCCTGCAAACACAGCTATAATATCAAGTGACATTATTAATCGTGCACAACTCCAATAGACCACTTTTTTTTATTATTATTATTATTATTTAGAAATTTATTCATCAACCTTGAAAGTTCATTTCAGATAATTTGGAGTAGAAGGCTGATTTTTTATACCAACTATGTGAAAAATACCAGAGCCAGGAATCGAACCCGGGACTTCTGGTTTACGTGTGGATGCTCAAACCATTGAGCTACCCTGGCTGATTACCAGCTAGGCATTTCTCACATAACATTCGTTGGCAAAGTCACCAAGCTTGCAAACACAGCTATATCAAGTGACATTATTAATCGTGGCACAACTCCAATAGACCACAAAATTTTATTTTACTTTTATTTTTGAAAAAAAAAGAAGAAAAGAAAAATCAGATTTCTATTAACAAACTTCAAAATAAAAAAATCGTTCAATAAAGGAGCTTAAAATATTTTAATTTTATTCAATATAAACTCAGTATGTTTATAAAATTGTATAAATTTATAAATCACGATAATTTTTAATTTAATTTGAAGATTTATAAAATTCCCAGTATCTGAACAAACATTTTCCTTTTCTCTAAAATTGGATTTACTTATTTAGGATCTTTCCTTTAACAACTTGAAGAAACTACCCCATTGTATTGGATTTCTCTCAAGAGTTACCCATTTAAACTTATCCAATAATGCATTGATAGGCTTGCCTGTTGAGATTTGTGATCTTGTAGGTATGTATTTCTTTAACAATTCATTTATACTTTAACATGCATGTTAAAATGTAAATTTTAAGTCGTTGATTTTTTAACTATTTAAACAACAACAATCTATAATATTAAAACACAAAGCATATTCTGTAAGACCAAAATCGTACAATGTGGGCATGCGCGAGAAAATTTCGAACCAATTGGGAGCGGGAATATTCCTTTTTTTATGCAGAATACCGATGATAGATGAAGCAGAGGATATTAATATTTGTATGTCTATGGCAAACGCCTAATTAAAGTTCATTAATGCCTAATCAAAGTTAATATTTGTCGTGGCTCAATCATAAAAATAATTCACACGGTTAATTCATATTTTCCAAGGAAGTATACCTATTAAAAACAAAGCAATTCGCGAATACGTATCATTTTCACTCGCCCAAATTTTCTGTACGCTGAATGTGGCACCATCTGTTGCCATGTCAATATATTATAACACACTCTTAATTTTTTTTTTTTTTCCATTTTTCTTAGAAAAAAAAAAAAATCTTTTAAAATTAACAAATTATCAAAGTTTATTGTTCTTTAAAAGTTAACTTTCATCAGTTGAAAACTTTGTTTAGAAAAGATGGAGATAAATATTTAAAATCAAAGGGGGGTTTATTTATTTATTTATTTAATTATTATTTATCTAATTATTATAATTTCTGATATTTCATTTTGATACTGTATTAGAGTAAAAATAATTTGAAAAGAATAACATTAAAATATTGATATTTTATACGAGTAAAAATTTATTTATTTATTTATTTTTAACAGTATACTTTTGTTGAAATATACTATTTTGATAGAATAAAGTGTTATAATAATACTATTCCAGTAAAAACAAAATTTAACTTTATTCCGATTTGCAGTTTATTTTTAGAATACAATAAGTTAATATTTTGGATTATACAAAAGTGGTTTTACAAATACGGGAAATTGGGCAGGGGGTTTTAAACTGGTTAAGAGCAATGTGAAATATTAAAGCAAGGGTGTTTTAAACTTTATGGCGTGAAGAGATTTTAGTTGCACATCATCCGTCAAATTTTGACAGGTATTAACTAGTAATATATAATATAAAATCATATTAAGACTTCACATTGCATATGTAAACCAAAATAATTTACAATATATTAAAATCACACAATCGACTGATTGGGAAGAAAATCATATTTTATTGAAATTTATTTTTCCGACTGAGTGAAAATAATGTCTGCACTGGGAGTCGAACCCCAGATCAATTGACTTACAAGGTCAAGGCTCTACCAATTAAGCTATCCAGGCCTGATTGTGTGATTTTAATATATTGTATTTCTTTCTCCCATTGTTTAATGGTGTTTTCCTTTACCTGCGGCTTATTTCTGTCGAGCTATCTACATGATAGACCAGATGTTTCTGCCTTAAGGTTGTCTGAGTGAGTAATGTCCACCGGTTGTCGGCCTGGATAGTTCAATTGGTAGAGCCTTGACCTTGTAAATCAAATAATCTGGGGTTCGACTCCCGGTGCAGGCATTATTTTCACTCAGTCGGAAAAATAAATTTCAATAAAAAACAAAATAATTTACTTAAGGATTTAAATATATAGTCAAACCTCTTTAGTACATCACTCTTGGGACAGTTAAAAGGGACTTACTAAGTAGAGTGACTTCTTAAGTAGAGTTTATGTTAAATATTAAATAAAATTCCAAATGTTTTCATAATAAGTATGCTTGTAATTAAATTACTTTATAAATTTCTATAAATTAGTAGAATAAGAAATTAAAGTCAAATAGATGACACATTAAGGAAAGTAAATATGATACATAGTACTTATTATTTAAGTTCACAATTCAATACATACCCATTTATTACTGGTTTAGAAAAAAACACCCCATTTTGCTTACAACCAGTTTGATAGCTGCTGAAAATTGCTTCCTTTGCAGATAGAATCATATTTAATGTCGTTCTTAGGATAGAATGCACTTTAAGTTGCTATCAGACGGAAGACAATATATTCTAAAATATAAGCTATTGCCGCTGAAAAGCGACCAAATGACTTCAGTAGGGTTGCTTTTAAGCATAAACGGGAGAACGAAATCCAGAAATGTAAATAACGGACCCAACATTTGGCTATTATTCCCCCCCCAAGGATGTTTAAAAAGGGAAAAAATAGAGGGTGTTCTGTAGTCGCGATTCTTTGATTGGAGGATTTCGTTCTAAAGACTACCGTATGTGATTTAAACAGTCGAAAATGCGTGATTGATGAACATACTTTTGGCAATTTGTATCAAACAGCATATTTGGATCGTTTCCCGCATGAGAAACCTGTTTATGAGGTATTTTGTGCTAAAGACTATTGTACGGTTCTTCGTTTGATAGCGGCTTTAGAATATCCAGACTTACTCATTCCTGACTTTTCGAAACCACTAATTAATTCCACTTTTCCTGTTAATGTCCAAGACTTTTTAGTAGACATTTTAACTTCCGAATTCATGCTTTCTCAAAGTTAAAATGAGCAAAGAAATAACAAGCAAACTATCCTGGGTAAGTAAACATGAGGGAACATGGAAATCAAACAATAATAAACGTTCCACAGTCAAGAAGCTTCCAGGGGCAAAATCATTCTTTCCTCTCTGACCCTGTGTCCTCACACAACAAATGGATTTCTTTTCGGATCGGATTATTTTTTTTTTATCTCTGTATAGCAGTGGTACACTGAAGTACCACCTCACAAAAGTTTCATTAATTACTATGATGGGTGAAATGTATAATTTTTAATGCATATATCTTTAAAAAATGCTGTTAAGTAGCTTAAAAATATGTTTCAAATACATTTTTTATCTATTTAAAACAATTTAAAAAAGGTAAAATACATTAAAACTTTAAAAAACATTAAAACCCGTTTAAAAGATTACCTCGCTAGCGCTTTCGGCTGCATCACGCAGCCTTCTTCTGGCGTTTTCGCTCCTGTGAACTATCGTACACATGGCCATGTATTCTTCTCTCTTCCTCTCTCTCCAGAATACTGCGCCATCTCGTGTCGATCTCTGATTGGTCGGTGTTGCATGAACCCTCATTAGCTAAAATTTCGACAGTTTCCCGTTTTGTGGCATAGAAATAATTATTGTAGTTTGCTAGTTTTTTGTAATTTTTAAAATCTATTTCTATTTTTTCTGTTTGGTTTATTTTAGTTAAAGCTGTGGTTGTATGGTTATATTTTATATCATTTTGGTGTTCTTTGATTCGCGTTTTTATTTTTCGCTTTGTCATTCCAATGTAGCAACCGGTTTTTTGGTCATCTTTGTTAAAGTTTATTTTATGTATACCTGCAGTTTCAGAGAAGTCTATTTTATCTTTATCATTCCTAATTCTTTGGAAAATATTTTGGTTTGGTTTTATTGGTATATTAATATTTAATTTAGCGGCTTCGTTTTTAATTTTATTAGATGTACCTTTATTGTATGGAATTGGGGGGATGTATTTTTGTTTTGGTTTCTGTGCATTGTCTATGTTATTAAGTTTTTTTATTCTATTTCTATAAAGTTTGTTTACTAAGTTTTTCTTATAACAGGGTTCGCACTAAGGAAAAAAAATGAGTGGGATTCTCCCACTCTAACAAAAAAATTAAGTGGGATTTTGAAAATTTAAGTGAGATTTTTGAAATTTAAGTCAGTAATTACATTTTACAGAAAAAAAGTATTTTCAAGGAATATGCAAATTACAGACGTGGGGTTGCTGAAATTAGAAATTAGCTGAAAAATTTTTGCTAATATGATTGATTGGATGACTAGTTGAATATTGATAACGCCACTTTCAATAAACTGATAACATAATCATTTATATATATAGTTTTTATCTACATTTTCAGGATTTTTTCATTAGCGTAAAAAAAAATCTTCAATATACCGGCAATAACTTTTATATCCACTTGAAATCTTATTAAAATTTCACACCAAGAGTAAAACAGATTTTTCAAGCAAATATAGAGTATGATTTTTATGTATGTACATTAATCATTCATATAAAAGTAGCAGTAACTAATTATTAGTTTCAAATGTGCATAAAACCAATGAGTATTAATTTTCTTAAACTGATTTGGAAAAAATTTTCTTACCTGAAAAATCTATTCTTCATTTCCCCCATGTTTACAAATTGGGTATAGGTATGACCACCCCATAAAGATTTAATTTAATTGAGAAAAAATAAATAGATTCATTAAGTTCAGCACTAAAGGTCTAAAAATAATTACATATGTCAGAAATATTGAGCACTTCTATTGCTTTATTGTTTCTAGAATTGATCATTGACCACAATCCGTATTCCGGAGATGGGAAAGTGGGGGGGGGATTAAAAAATAATTACAGAGTAAGAAATATTAAACTCTTTCAATTCTACCTCTAGAATCTAATAAAGCAAGTTTAAAATGAATATTATAAATTTAATTTGTTTCAGATGGGTAAATATTGGGAAACAAGACTTCTGCAGAACATTTGATTGCTGATTGCTAGATGGAGATAAATAAAGGGGGAGGTGGGCAAAAAATAATTACATGAGCAAGAAATATTTAACAATTGTATTTATTTACCGGTTCTAGAATCTCATAAAGCAAGTTTGAAATGGATATTGGCATTTATGTTGTGGATGGAGAAAGATTAGGAATCAGAAGCTTTTGTAGGACATTTGATCGCCAATTGTTCCATTTTTATTTATTTATTTTTTAACGAACGATATTCGCGATTTTTTTAAAAATAGAAAAAATAAATTCGCGGAGTTCAATGAATTAGATAAAAAAAAAAAAAAATCGCGGAAAAATAAGTGCGGGAAAAGCGCGCATATGAAAATTTTTTAAGTGGGATTTTTTTTAATATTGCGCGATTCCCGCGATCCCGCGCGAACCCTGCCTGCGTTTTGAGCTATTTCAGTGATTTTTTGGAGTTCTTGTTTAAGTAAATTTTCATTTGAGCATACGTTTATTGCGCAGTTTATATAATATTGTATTGCTGCTATTTTGTATTTATATGGAGTCTTGCATTTTGCATTTATAATTTCGTTGCTATTACTTTGTTTCCGGTATACGGTAGATGTCACATATAGATGTCACAATAATAAAAACTCAAAACTTAAACTTCGAAACTACCGTATACCGGAAACAAAGTAATAGCAACGAAATTATAAATGCAAAATGCAAGACTCCATATAAATACAAAATAGCAGCAATACAATATTATATAAACCGCGCAATAAACGTATGCTCAAATGAAAATTTACTTAAACAAGAACTCCAAAAAATCACTGAAATAGCTCAAAACGCAGGTTATAAGAAAAACTTAGTAAACAAACTTTATAGAAATAGAATAAAAAAACTTAATAACATAGACAATGCACAGAAACCAAAACAAAAATACATCCCCCCAATTCCATACAATAAAGGTACATCTAATAAAATTAAAAACGAAGC
The DNA here is from genome assembly GCA_963930645.1 of Salticus scenicus. NCBI lineage: Eukaryota > Metazoa > Arthropoda > Arachnida > Araneae > Salticidae > Salticus > Salticus scenicus. Next base: position 267,985,522 of record OZ005658.1, read on the forward strand.
CGCTAAATTAAATATTAATATACCAATAAAACCAAACCAAAATATTTTCCAAAGAATTAGGAACGATAAAGATAAAATAGACTTCTCTGAAACTGCAGGTATATATAAAATAAACTTTAACAAAGATGACCAAAAAACCGGTTGCTACATTGGAATGACAAAGCGAAAAATAAAAACGCGAATCAAAGAACACCAAAATGATATAAAATATAACCATACAACCACAGCTTTAACTAAAATAAACCAAACAGAAAAAATAGAAATAGATTTTAAAAATTACAAAAAACTAGCAAACTACAATAATTATTTCTATGCCACAAAACGGGAAACTGTCGAAATTTTAGCTAATGAGGGTTCATGCAACACCGACCAATCAGAGATCGACACGAGATGGCGCAGTATTCTGGAGAGAGAGGAAGAGAGAAGAATACATGGCCGTGTGTACGATAGTTCACAGGAGCGAAAACGCCAGAAGAAGGCTGCGTGATGCAGCCGAAAGCGCTAGCGAGGTAATCTTTTAAACGGGTTTTAATGTTTTTTAAAGTTTTAAACATTTTTTATCTGTTTCATAGTGCAGTAAGTAAAGGGTTAAAATTGATTATAGATAATCCTACCATGTTTCAACTAACATATGCATAAAAAGACAATAAGACTTCTTCACACACCATAAATTTTAAGCCAGCACAACTGGTTTCGAAAGGGCGTAGCCTTCCTTCATCAGGTGCAAAAAAAAAATGTGCTACTGCCTTGGTGGCAAAGCCAGTCTTGCTTTTGCCTCCAAGGCAGTAGCATGTGTTTTTTTGCACCTGATGAAGAAAGGCTACGTCCTTTTGAAACCGGTTGTGCTGGCTTAAAATTTATGGTGTGTGAAGAAGTCTTATTATCTTTTTATCGTTTGTACACCAGTTTTGCATTTAGTTTTGGTAACATATGCATATTTATATTTTCAGCTTTGAAGTATTTTGATGTTTCAAAGAACAAAATAAAATCACTTCCAGAATCTTTAGAAATGCTACGCCATCTTGAGCAGCTCTATGTACAACATAACAGTATTATAGCTATTCCTCCTCTCACCACTTGCGTAGCTTTAAAGGTAAATAATAGCATGTATGTATTTACTAATTAGAATATCGTTCTAAAAAAATAAATTCTTAAAATCACACTTTTCTCCCTAATTTCTCTCACAAGTTATTTAAAAGAACTTTGTGATTGTTAATAAGCCAGATATAATATAGTTTTTAAAGGTTCTCTTTTCTATATTAAAAGTACTCTCTAACAGCTGTAATTATTTTATATTTTAATTATTATTTTTATTAGTTTGAAAAACATAGCACCTTATTTTATATTTTATCAGAGGTGATTGTGTTCAGGTAATTTACCTGATTCCTTGTATTTATTTATTTATTTTTAGTATCAAAATTTCAGTTTTTCTGATTGTTAAATTAATAAAATAAGGTAAGAATATCTTGTGCTATCATAATGACTTTGTTCAGTCTCTTTGGCTTCAACAGGAGTTGGATTCATTTCTTTTAATAATAATAATAAAATAAAAAAGAACAGATAAATTCTTAATGATATATTGGTGGCGCCGATAAAAAGTAATTACTTTGGCATAATTTATGTTGCTAAGCTTGTCTTTCTCTTTTGTATAACGGATTAAATTTTTGAATTAACCAATTAGAACATTCTTTTGGTGCTTTATTTGGCATTAGTTTATTAATTTCGGGTTTGAATTGGCGAATGCAATTCAGTACACCTTTCGCATTCAAACGGTTAGTATCTCTTGTTTACTGGTTTAAGGAACAACTGCCCTCGTTTGCTCTCCCTCTCTCTCTGCCCTATAGATCATATGAGGACCATTGTAAGTGATTGCTTGACAATTAATGTTTTTAACATAAAAATAAAAAACAGTTTCTAGTGCAAGTGACTTCTATTATTTAGGTCAAGTGACACTCTTTTCAAAAGACTATATGGATTTCCAGCCTGGGTATTTTTAGTAAGCAATGTACTACGTGATGGATCCACTAAGTTCACGGACAGTATACATCTTTACAGATAAGAATATCAATTTCATATGATTGCTAAACCAAATTAAAATTAATATTTTTCAAAATGAGAGGATAGTATCTCCCTGTAATAAATTTATGTATTCTCTATTCGTACAAGAAATTTTTTTTCATTAACTCACAGACATCCCTGATTTTATCTCAATTCATAATATACTGAAACCTTTTCTAATTAAAATTCTACTGTATTAAAATTTTATTTTATTTTTTTTATTTTACTTTATTTTTATTTTTACTTCTTTTTTCTTTTTATGAATTATTTTATTTATGATTAGACAAACAAGATTTTGATACGAAGATCTTTATGAAGTGCGTTTAAAATTTTTAAATATTATGCAATACTGTTATTTTATTTTATTATTATTATAAAAAATAGGCCTGTGCAACCCAAAACACTGGGTAGGACTCACTTAAAATTTATTTTATTTAGGCGGGCCATGCCGTATGTATATGTGTGTATGCGTATGTATGTTGCGTGTGCAAGAATCATGTATGCAAACACTTTTTTTGGAGGAGAACAAGGTAAGAATTTGTTGCAGAATGCATTAATATAAATTATTTTCATTCATAAATTAACAACAGAATTGTAAAAAAAAAAAAAAAAAAAGCTATACATTAATAACTGCAATAAAAAGGATAAATAATGAATCTATTGATATTTCATTAAAACAGTTTGATTCTTTAACTACCATCGTCATTGTATTTTCATTTTGAAAAGTCAGAACGGATTTATTACTTTTTAATATGTTAACTGAAGTTGTTAAACATTAAATATTGTTAGTCAGTTTCCTCACAGGCCACGAGTTGGCTACTAGACGTCTGCACAAGCCGGGCTTACGGCTTGAACCCAGGCCGGTTCAATTTGCTCTCAGACCAGGCTGGCTCGGGCTAAATTTTTTTGTGTATACCAGGCTGGGCCTGGATGAAATCTTTTCCGGGCCATGTCTGCCTGAATCTTTTCCTAGTTTTCTCATTAATCAACGAAAAAGGAAAATGATAAAATATTTCTTCAGTCATTTATTTTACATAATCTTACAGGCTGGTATGTCACATAAAATTTTATTTTGTTAGAAAATGTCTGTAACTTCAGTTTAATTGTCTATCAGTCTGTCTGTTTGCGATTTGATTTTCTGCAAATATTTTTAGCATCTCTCAAAATTAATATATTTAATTTAAAGTAATATTAGATAGTTTCCTATTCAAAATAGTATGCATGTCTCTATTAGTTTGTGCACATGTACAAACAAAAGAAATTAAATATATTACTGTGTATAAGGCTTTGTGTCCTATGGTCTGTCGAGTTTAGAGGGTATGAAGGCAATAAAAATCCTTCCACTGTAACTTTTTCTCTAAAGCTTCTTTTTCTTTTCTTCAGTGCACTGAATGCAAATAGCATTTTTTCTATTGAATATGGTTGGATTAGCATTAACATTTTGTTTACCAGATCACAAGAAAGTTTTGAATACATTATGGTATATTAGAGGAAATGGTTGAAAGTGCATTTTTAGTAGTATTAACCATTTAAAATATTTTCAATTTGACTTTCTGCCTCTTTTTGTGCCTTTTGTACGTCTGTAATAATGAATTTCTGTTTATATATAATTATCTTGTAAAAGTTCAGCATTTTTGTTAAAGAACATTCTATTACTTGGCTATATAAAACCTCTGCAAAACACATACTAAAAATCTTTTTCATAAAAAGGCATCCATTTTTTTTGTTGTTGTTGTTGTTGTTATTTTACATATTTTTGAATCGGGCCAGGCTGGGTTGGACCTGATATTATCATTTTTTGTCTACTTCAGGCCACACACTGGTAAAAAATACATGCCCAGCCCGAAATTTTCAATTTCATACCGAGCCGGGCCTCAAAATTTTGGCTCGTGCAGCTCTCTATTGGCCATCCTTGATCAAAAACTCCCATTGTGACAGTTTTTTTTTATGCAAGGGAAAGAAGATTATCATATCTATCATGATCATGGCAACTATATTCACTTAAAACTTTATTGTAAAAAGTAATTCTTTTGTATGTTAAAAGAAGACTTCATACTGGATTATTAAATCCAAAGAAATCTCTATTGTCTTGAACGGCAAAACAAAAAAATTGGAAAGCAAACAATTCTTTCTGTAACATTTAGTGTATCTTCTTCAGGGCAGTAAGATGGTATGCTAAATGGTACCGAAACCATCCTTGATCAAAAACTCCCATTGTGACAGTTTTTTTTTATGCAAGGGAAAGAAGATTATCATATCTATCATGATCATGGCAACTATATTCACTTAAAACTTTATTGTAAAAAGTAATTCTTTTGTATGTTAAAAGAAGACTTCATACTGGATTATTAAATCCAAAGAAATCTCTATTGTCTTGAACGGCAAAACAAAAAAATTGGAAAGCAAACAATTCTTTCTGTAACATTTAGTGTATCTTCTTCAGGGCAGTAAGATGGTATGCTAAATGGTACCGAAACAGCTGCCTGCTTTTCAGTTTTTTCACTTTGGTGTTGAAGATTTTCTTGGTTTTAATAATCTTTTTGGATATTTGTGCGGAAGGAACTATAGGAGTTTAGAAAGATACTGTTATATACATGAATAATTATTTTCTTTCTTTACACATATAAACAGTGTCAAAGTTTGCTTTTATTTAATTTTTATCATTTATTGTTTTAGGAAATTCATGCAGGGTATAACAATATTCAAGAGCTATCATCAGAATTTGTTGAATCCATTCCTGGTGTGAAGATATTAGATCTTAGAGATAATAAAATATCTGAAATACCTGACAATATTCTGCTATTGCAAGCTCTAGAAAGGCTTGATGTTACTAATAATAACTTATCAAAGTATGTATATCATGTATAATACTCTTTCTTCATGAAATATAATCATATTAATTAAATTAAACTATTAAACTTTATAAAACCTTTTCCTCATGTTTGGCTGTAAATTTTTCTGCTTGGTGCCCAGCTCTCATCGGTGGCAACTTCTTCTGTTCTGGAGTTCTCCTTCTGATGTCTCCGGGCTGCTTTCACCATAAGGTGGTGCAACACTCCATCCGGTTCCATTGCGTCGCTGTCATTGCACACATTTCTGTTATTCAATTTGCTATTTCAATCGATTCACAATACATTGCGTATCAGTAATCGTTATAATCGGCTAGTTTCTTAACTTTGTCGAAGTCTATCATAATATCGTTGCTATTAAAAGTTTAGTTAGGGCTGTGGTTATTTTACCTGTTCTTATATCGTTTTTATGTTAGTTTATTCTTGTTTTGATTTTTCTTTTGGTTACTTCGATGTAGGATCCTGATTTTTCGTTTTTATTTTTAAATGGTAATTTATAAATACCTGCGGTTTCAAGAGAGGAAATGGGATCTTTGTCACTACGAATTAGTGGAAAAATGTTTTGATTTGGTTTTATTGGGATAATGATATTATATTTGCATTTCTAATTTTGTTGGAGGCACCACGATCGAAAGGAATGGATGAAGTGAGTATCATTGGGGTTTTTTGAAAATTGGGTATGTTTTCTAGGGTTTTTAACCTATTTGTAACTAATTGATTTGCTATTTCATCTGGGTAACCAGCTTTCTTAGTATATTGTTTAATTAAGTCTAACTCATTGTTTAGGTCTTCGGGTTCATTACAAATTAAGATGGTGCAATTAACATATGAACAGATTGCATTGATTTTATAATGGTAGGGGGGGGGGGGGTACTTTTAAACTTACCGTTATAAAATCAATACAATCCGTTTGTATGTTAATCGCTCCATCTTAATTTGTAATGAACCCAAAGACCTAAACAATGAGTTAGACTTCATTAAACAATATACTGAAAAAGCCGGTTACCCAGATAAAATAGTAAATAAATTAGTTAAAAATAGGTTAAAAACCCTTAAAAACATACCCAATTTAAAAAAAAAAAACAATGAAACTCACTTCACCCATTCCTTTCGATTGCGGTGCCTCCAACAAAATTAGAAATGTAGCTAGCAAATATAATATAAATATCCCAATAAAACCAAATCAAAACATTTTTCAACTAATTCGTAGTGACAAAGATCCCATTTCCTCTCTTGAAACTGCAGGTATTTACAAAATACCATTTAAAAATAAAAACGAAAAATCAGGATCCTACATCGGAGTAACCAAAAGAAAAATCAAAACAAGAATAAACGAACATAAAAACGATATAAGAACAGGTAAAATAACCACAGCTCTAACTAAAACTTTTAATAGCAAAGATATTATGATAGACTTCGACAAAGTTAAGAAACTAGGAGATTATAATGATTACTGATACACAATGTATCGTGAATTGATTGAAATAGCAACTAACAGAAATGTGTGCAATGGCACCGGATGGAATGTGTTGCCACCTTATGGGGAAAGCAGCCCGGAGACATCAGGAGAACTCCAGAACAGAAGAAGTTGCCGCCAATGAGAGCTGGGCGCCTAGCAGAAAAATTTACGGCAAACATGAGGCAAGTAGAAAAGGTTTTATAAAGTTTAATTTAATCAGTTTGAAGATGCTTCATTTTAAAAAATTTGTATTGTTTTAAAATAATCATATTAGTTACATACATGCTAGCATTCAGATTTTTTTTCCCTGACTCTTAACACCACTATATTTATATAGCAATTTTTACTTTGACTGATCATGAAAACATATTATAAAAGATTACAATATAAATATAGTGGTGGAAGAGTCAAGAAAAAAAAGCAGAACTACAGCAAATATGTAGTTAACAGGTTACTTTTATATACGTACTGTAAAATCCCGAAAGTAACCCCTCCCTCAAATGTAAGCCCTGCTTTTCTTGCCAAAAGTGAAATTATTCCATTTTCTTAAGTATAACCCCTCCAAACTTTTTATCCACCCAACAACCAGGTGTACATACAGAGGGCCAGTAAATCTATCTTTCACTGTTTCATCCAAACTGACTTTTGATCTTAAAGTCTTCAAGGTTAGTGCCGCCATGCTTTTGGACTACTTTTGGGATTTTACATTATTAACATTGGCATTATTAAAGCGGTCATTTGCAAAAGAAAAGAGATGAAGCAGTATTATTAAAATGAAAATCTTTTATCTAGGATTACCCATGATTGTACGGTACCAGTGTCCTGATTAAGTAGAATTTACTGATTTGAATATTTTCTATGGTTCATTCAGCTAAGTGTCTGGCCAAGGATTTGCTTCACAATTCAATCAAGTAAAAACTAGATGCATTGTGATTTTATTAGTGTCACTTTTGAAAATACAGTATAAGATCCGTTATCCAGAAACCCGTTATCCAGAATGTTCCGAAAACCAGAATGCAAAATGCAAACTGCCAAAATTTTTAATTATCGTAAAATTTAAGAATTAAAGTTATACAATAGCAGCGGTCAGAGTTATAGTTTTACAACCTACTTTCTTTAATGCTACGGTGTTATTCTGAGGAAATATGGTGAGCACAAAATTGTCTAAATATTTACTGAAAATTTTGCAAATTTAGGTTAGAAAATGAATTTTTATTGTATTTTTTAATAGATAAACATTAATAACACATACTTCTTAAAGTGCCCAATAGCAGATGAATTTTATCCTTGAACTCAGGTCGCATGCATGAAGTCCCAATTGTTATAAAATTTTTATATAGTTTTTATTCATTTCCATTATTTTTAGATTTCATTTCATAAGATATTTTGATAAAAATATTTGAAACATTTATGAACTATTAGTATCAGAGCAGAGACTCATTATAAGCAAAAAAATATCATAGAAATTTTTGCAAAATCCAAATGAAAGGATTTTACTCTCAGGTCCAAAATTAAATTTTATATATGTTTATTTATTTTTCATGTATTATTACTATTATTATTTATAGTTTGAAATTCTAATTAAGAATGTTTTTTTTATTTTGTGGAAATAATTTATTAAATGAACAAATATATAGGTAAAGAGTTTACATATATATTATTCATGTTTATTACTGCTATTTATGAAATTATTTTGTACCATTTTTATACATATAATAAAGTGTTCCGAATTATGGAAAAACCCCTTATCATGGTGTCAATGATTTTAATCGCCTTACTGAAATCATTTATTAAATCGCAAGTGATAAAAAAAAAAAAAAAAAAAAATCAATTAAAATCAATTTTTAGAATTATTTTTGAAAATATCATAGAAATTATATCATAAAATCAGTGTCATAGAAATGTTATCCACAGCAAAAACAAGATCTGCTGGCATTGAAAGGATATTCTTCAATTTGTACATCTACATAACAGATTGAGAAATCGACTAGGTATTGATAAACCAGCAAAATTCACGTTTTTGCTTAAAGCATTAAATCATGACAATAATATTACAGATGATACTACTACTTCTTAATGTTACTATGCATTCTCAGTATTAACAACTTAATACGAAATGAAAGAAAATGTGTACAATTTTATCATAATGTTATAATTAAATTTTTATAATGTTTATCACATAAATCGATAAGATTTTTATAGTGATAATTAATTACTGACAAGCAGTTAATGCAAAAGTATCTGTATTCTTAATAAAAATATGTGTTACAATTCTATTGTATTATACTGAAAAATACTAGTACCATGATTTAATTTAAATATGGGTTGTTTATTAATATTAATCTATAAAATCGTTCTTCCTGACTGACTGAGGGGGTGATTCATCATCGCCCAGACCAAACCCCTAGACCTAGAAGCATGAAATTTTGTGACAATGTTCGTTCTATGACGTAGGCATCCACTAAGAAGCGATTTTACAAAATTCGCCCCTCAAGGGGGGGAGGGGGAGGGGAAACGTGATTTCACAAAATCCTTCATATCTCAAACAAAAAAAACAGATATCCGTAAAATTTTTGCTTTAAAATATAGCTAATACAAATGTCTAAAAACCAATTTCTGGAATTTTCAAAATTCGGTCCCCAAGGGGGGCGGGGCAAAACATGATTTCACATGCGTAAAACGTGATTTCGCATAATCCTATATATCTCAAACAAAAAAATAGATATACGTGAAATTTTTGCTCTAAAATATAGCTAATGCAAATATCTAAAAACCAATTTCTGGAATTCAATCAAATCAAATCAATTGCAGATATGTACAAATCAATTGCAGATATTTTTGAATTTTTAAAATTATTGGGAGGGGCAAAAAAATAAAATAGAGATAGATCGTTCAAAACTGGTGCATAAAGGTTTTTGATACTTACAAATCAATTGCAGATATTTTCGAATTTGTAAAATTATTAGGATAGACGGAAGGGGGGGCGAAAGGGGAAAATAATAGAAATAAGAGTTAGAGCATTTTGGGAATTTTTTCCGAAGGCAGTGAGAACCTGGTGCGACATTTTTTCCAATCAGATTTTGTTTCTCTTTTTTTCTTCACCTGATAAAAATTAATGCAATTTTGAGAATTCAGTAATTATAGTGATTCTTTTAAAAATAGGGACCAGCGAAGCGGGCATTGCCTGCTAGCTTAAATATATATGTATTAGTAAATATATATTATTTAAAAATAATTAAAATTACATATTAGGAATATGTTTATATAAAATATAGCATAAAGCCATTATAATAAAACTAGAATGTTGTAGCACCACATGACTTTCTTCTATATTTTCCAATGCAAATTCACTCAGTAAAAATAATTTATTAAAATCATTATTTAATAAAATTATCTTCCATATTAATCCAGTATGATTTCCATATTAGAGAAGTAGTATAACACTAAATATTCAAAAACAGTCCATTTTATTCTCAATATTACAGAAAAAAAAAAATTTCTTTTTTGTTGTTGTTAAATATGAAAAAAAATCGATAATTTTATTTTAAATATTCGCAGATCAATGGTTCAACCATTCGTTTTAAAGGTATTAGCGAGCTCTTTTGAAAGATACCCATCATACAAATTTACTCCCCTCGAGAGGGGACTCCCCCCCCCCAAGGGGGGAGGCGAGGCTCGTACATACACAATTTTTTTTTTTCCCAGTTGACTATCTCTATTGCAAATAATTCTTTTAAATTTCATAATGATTATTAAAAGATAATTCTCAATATGCACATTTATACAAAATTTTGTCCTATACCACCATGTTAAAAATTTAGGAAAAGCGGGATGGCAACGCAACCTCTTGGACATTTTTTACCAAATGTTGATAAGCACTAATTTAGGTCAAGGTGTAACTATATACCAATTTGTTTGAAATTCTGTGCAGTAGTTCCTGAGATACAGTTGCCACAAAATTTTGTCTCACACACACTTACAGACAGACAGACAGACAATTTCTAAAAATGGTCAAATTATGTTCTGTAGCTCTCAAGATGTGTAAATCCATCAAAAGCCCAAGGTCAAAAATTTTTACGAATCCGATACTTTCTTTTATTGAATATAGAAGAAAGTAAAAAAATCTGATTTTTATGTTTTTAGCTATATATTTATTTTATTATTATTTTTAATCACAATTTTTTTTTTTTTTTTAATTATTGCTTTTTACTATACAAATTTAAGTAATTTTAAATAACAAGAATAGTTTTTTTATTTTTTTGTAAGTACAGTGCCAGCAAAAAAAAACTTTACACTTGAGCAGCAAAAAAAAAAAAAAAAAAAAAAAACTTTACATGTCAATTTCCGTTCCCACTGTAAAAATGTGCCGAACCCCAGTGAGGACACATGTCGTTATATGGTCAGAGACAACCTTTCCCTATCCCTTTCTGACCCATGCCATAGAATCATGCAGGTTATACATCTACGACATCCACTTACATTTTTGCATCTGCAACAGTCGTATGTAATAAAATCAGGAAACAAACTATCGAGCTAATTAATGTGTAAAGTACAATTTTCAATCAACAAATGTCAGTTATAGTCCATATTTTTCTTTCAGTTTGCAAAAACAGAAGAATGTAATGTTTTAAGGTAAAAATGTTTTGGGTCGGAAAGGGTTATCCTATCAACACTCAGTGCGTCTCGGGGATTTTTACAATCAAATTATATCTTTGCTCCCGCCATCCAATATTTTGTTTATCTGACAAGATAAACGAAATAAGATACGGGGTTTGACTCGCGGTCCAGGCATTATTTTCACTCAGTCGGAAAAATTAAATTTCAATAAATATGATTTTCTTCCAATCAGTTGATTGTGTGATTTTAATTAAAAAAAAAAAAAAAGTTTGAGAACCTACATCAGTATTCCCACTCCACACAATGAGTCAAAAAAAGCTTAAAATGGAAAAGAAATCTCATGCTTTGACTCTGCTAAAGAAAGGAATCTCTTTGTTTGACGTTGTTAGAGATCTGGCAGATCATTTTAGATGTAGCCAGATGTAGAAAATCTTTTCAATGTCATTAAAATATGAACATTTAAGACAAAATCTTAACATTCTAGTCGCTTATTGTAAATATCACATTGCAGTCAGTATTTTGTTATCTCATATATACATTTTATTACCAACTGCAGCTGTTTAGACATGAATTTCTGGTTACATTTGCCAGATGACTACAACTGGCTACATCTAGAATGATCTGCCAGATCTCTGGTTACATCAGTCACAGAGATTCCCTTCTCTATCAGAGTAAAGGCATGAGATTTCTCTTCCATTTTAAGTTTTATCCGACACTGACCCATTGTTTGGAGGGGGAATACCGATGTAGGTTCTCAAACTTTTAACAAATGAATTAAATACTGGCTGGCAGACGCAAAGAGCACACAGCCTTACTCCAAAAGTCCATGAGGTGAACTGAGTGTTGATAGAAAGGTCGTCTGTGATCAACTAACAAAACTTGTTGTTACTGGGGTTCGACATATTTTTATGACAGGAACGACAATTTACTTGTAAAGTTTTTTTTGCCGCTCAAGTGTAAAGATTTTTTGCCAGCACTGTATATATATATATATATATATATATAAAACTATAATTAATATGTACCTCTGTTATATATTGATAGATTATTTCTGAAGATGAACAATACAAGGTCCATAGAGAGATTTGCAGTATTTTTATTTATTTAATTTTATTTTCGTATGACTGGACTATTTCTTTCAGACAGCGATTTTGCAGTGTCACCTTTTGTGGTGTGACATTTTGAATTTTCCAAGATGCCTGCAAATATCCAACTTTACCATTTAATTTCTTAAACTATCTTAAAATGTTTTATCAAATCCGTAAGAACTTTTACATTTTTCAAAACCTACTCTTTAGCTGGAGATTGTACCTTCATTGCATATAGAAACAAATTGCCGATCGTGGTATCCAAAACCATCAACATTCATAAATTGGATGGCTTCTGAATATTTGTTGGCAATATCTTCTGAATATCAATGATGACAGCTTCTGAATATTGTTGAAAATATCTTTTGAATATATATATTAATGATGACTTCTGTATGTTGGCATTATCTTTCTGAATATTTATTGATTATGGTTTCTGAATATTTGTTGGCGATAACTTCAGGATATGTATAATTATAGTTTTTGAATATTTGTGGGTGAGACCTTTAGAATATGTATGTTATGGCTTTTGAATATTTGCCGGCTTTTTCATCTGGATATGTATTGATAATGGCTTCTGAATAAATATCTTTTGAATATATGTCGGTGATGTCTTCTAAATAGTTGGTGAAAACTTCTAAAAGTCTATTAATATAAAATTATTTATGAGATTGTAATATGCAAATTAGTCTTGTCATACTAAGTTAAATTCTGTCAAAAACAGAATTTTTTATTTTATTTTATTTATTTATTTATTTTGGATTCTTCACTTTTTGTTGTTGCTGTTGTCATTGTTGTTATGTATGGCCTCCATGATAATACTGGTAATGGTGAATGGATCTTCTATTGTTTATTTAAATTTGTTCTGATTATATATATGTATATTTAGAATTTAATATTGTTATTTAAATAAATATTTAAAAATAAATATAGTTAAAATTTTTAAAAGTCATTTCTTATATTGAGTTTTTATTCAAGAAATATTCATGAATACATCTTTTTTTTTTTTTTTTTTTTTTTTTTTTTAATGCGAAAGGAAATTATAAATAATTCAAGTGAATTTGTCACATTACAAAACCTTAATTTTCCTATATAGTTGATGTTTTATTCTGTTTGAATTTTAGAGTACATAATTTCTAAATGTTTTTATCCTACCTTTACATAGTATCTTATTTTTTGAAACTTAAAAACTTCTTCACACACCATAAAACTAATGAAAGCAGTAAATATTTAAATTTATTTTATTTTATTGAAAATAAATATTAAATAAATAAATATAAATTAAAATTAATTAAATCAATGGAAAAAAATAAAATAAATAAATAAATAAATAACTTTTAGGTATACACATAAAAATAAAATCAAAATATATAAATTAATTATTTTAAAACCCCTTCCGTTCATTTTTTGTGTTCATTCTCTTGTTTTTTGATTTTAGAGTACATAATTTCTAAATGTTTTTATCCTACCTTTACATAGTATCTTATTTTTTGAAACTTAAAAACTTCTTCACACACCATAAAACTAATGAAAGCAGTAAATATTTAAATTTATTTTATTTTATTGAAAATAAATATTAAATAAATAAATATAAATTAAAATTAATTAAATCAATGGAAAAAAATAAAATAAATAAATAAATAAATAACTTTTAGGTATACACATAAAAATAAAATCAAAATATATAAATTAATTATTTTAAAACCCCTTCCGTTCATTTTTTGTGTTCATTCTCTTGTTTTTTGTTGTGTTCCTCACTGTTTGGTTTTGCAGACTGTTTCCTATTAGTTAGCTGTGTTGCTCCTCCCACTTTGGGTTTTTCCCTGCTTTTAGTCTTGCTTTTGCCTTCAAGACAGCAGCATGTGTTTGCACCTGAAGAAGAAAGGCCTCGTCCTTTCAAAACTGGTAGTGCTTTCCTTAGTTTTATGGTGTGTGAAGAAGTTTTTAAGTTTTAATATGTAATTTTTTGTTTGTTTCTTTAAAACTTTTTTCTTCCTTGTGCTTATTATCGTAAGGGATTTTCATTCTTAATTTTTATACAGCTTACCATACACACTAGGCACCTTACCCCATTTAAAGTTCCTTGCTATAGAAGGGAATCCTATGAGAAGCATTAGACGTGATATTATTCAAGTAAGTCAAATTTTACTTTTTTTTTTTTTTAAGTATGACAGAACTATTTCTTTCAGACAGCAATTTTGCATTGTCACACTTCCGATATGCAAGGATGCCTGTCAATATCCAATTTTATTATTTAATTTCTTAAAACTATCTTAAAATATTTAGAAATTTTATTGATAAACTCATCAATCGTGAAAATTCATTTTAAGTAGTTTGGAATATAAGACTGATTTTCTTTTTCTACCACTTCTGTGAAAAATACCAGAGCCGAGAATTGAACCCAGGCCCTCTGCTTAATGTGTGGATGCTCTTCCACTAACCCACCCTGGCTGATAACTAGCTCAACATTTCTCACATAATAACCATTGCATCTACGTTTTCAGATACGGTGACCTTGCCAATGGTTATGTGAGAAATGTCGTGCTTGTTATTAGCCAGGGTGGCTAATAACGCTATATATATTTTTTAAATTCTGTTTATATAAATTAAATATCTAGGTTACGTTATATGCAGGTCTTTATTGTTATTGTTACTTTAATTATTAAATACATTTTTAAAATTTGGCTTGTAATACTGTCAGTTTGTATTATACACTTCTTATAAAATGCAATAAAAATTTATCAAGTAATAGCTTCTTCTGTCATCTTTTCCACTTCCTTTTTTTTTTTTTTTTTTTTTTTTTTTTTTGAGGGGGGGGGCACAAATATTTAATAGCACTACACCATTAATGTTATTGTTACAATTTATTTCTTATTCTCTATTAAAATTGTTGAAATGTATCTATGGTTTTTGTTTGTATGCTCACATTTTTACTGATAAATGTTCTTGGATTGTTACAAAACTCAAGTCATGAAAGATTACTGGAATATTTTCAGAAATGAAAAATTTGTTACTTAATATTTGTATTTATTTAGGATTATATAAGTATTCACACATCCACACACACAAATAAAAAAAGAAAGAAACAAAAAAAGTGGATCCGTTAGATTGTGTGAATGCATGCATGCATAACATAATATAAATCTGTTCTGAATAAAACAAAGTTCATGTACATTAATAAGAAAACATGCATGTTATACAATTTTTTAAAGAATGGTTTTTATGAAAATAACTATTTATTGTTTACTGTTTTATAGTGATTTGAAAATAACTATTTATTGTTTATTGTTTTATAGTGATTTGAAAATAAATAAATAAGTATGTTATGGATATGATTTATTTTCTGTTAGAAATAATTGATGGAAGTACATTCTTAAATAATAATGATGATTGAAAAGTTAACATTGATAAAGATTTTGTTTCAAGTTTTTTATAATTTTGAAAAGCACTTCATAATCTGGCTTTTGCTTTTTCTTGTAGAGAGGAACTGTTCAATTACTTAGGTGGCTAAGAAGTCGTATTGAGGATCCATCTGCCCTCAATATGTCTCATCTATCTCTATCAGGAAGTGATAATTCACGAAATGTAACTTCAGCCTGCAGTGTTGATAAATATTCTCTAAAATCAACAAAAGCCTTAACAGTATGGTAAATTTGCTTTCATTTTTGTAATCTATCGTTACATAAAAGAAAAAAAAAATCACTTTGTTGAAAAATATATTATATATAATTTAGAAATTTATTCATCAACCATGAAAGTTTATTTCAGAAAATTTTGGAGTGAAAGGCTGATTTTTTATACCAACTATGTGAAAAATACCAGGGCTGGGAATCGAACCCAGGCCTTCTGCTTTACGTGTGGATGCTCACTTGATATAGCTGTGTTTACTGACTCAGTGACTTTGCCAACGAATGTTATGTGAGAAATGCCTAGCTGGTAATCAGCCAGGGTAGATCAATGTTGAGCATCCGCACATAAGAGGAAGGCCTGGGTTGAATTCCCGGCCCTGGTATTTTTCACATAGTTGGTATAAAAAAAAAATCAGCCTTTCACTCCAAAATTTTCTGAAATATATTATATATATATTTATTAAAACATTAAACATTAATGTTTAAAACCAAATATTTAACCTGTTAACACCTGAATTAATTTTGCAAAATATTATTAGCTGATTATTTCACTTCTAAATTAATATAGACAACTGACAGTAAAATATATTAACTTAAACAATTCTTCTGATAGTTTTAAATTTAAAACCTATCCTTATTTATTGACGTTTAGTGTTCTAATGAGAAAACTTCGAGATAGAAAAACTTTGAGATAACAGATTAATTTCCTATTATATGTTGACAAAGATCTCGAAAGTAAAGTATTATAATATACATTATTATTCAACTTGATTTAAGTTAATATACCTGCACAGAAAGCAAATATATGTGCGACGAATGAAAAATCATAAAATGACTATCCAAATTATGAAATAATAATTAATAGTAGGCACATTAAACTTTCAGGGATCATTTAGAGTGACGCTATAAACTGTCACTAAAAAGCAGAAATCATTCCAAGAAACCACAAAAAATATATGTGCCATTTTATTAGCTGTCCTCAAATGAGGACACTGGGTGCTAATGGGTTAATTTTAACCCCTGTATGACGAATTAATAACTGAATAATGAGTCATTAATCTATATATGTAAAACAAAAGCTGATTGTTTGTCTGTATTTTTAGTTCACTATACAAAGCTACAATTTTCAACAGACAGCTACAAAAAGTGGTACACTTATTAATCTGGAAAAAATCTAGCTGATGTCGTATTTTTTAGTTCTATCAGATAATTGGATCAAAAGATATTAAATAAAAACCCCATTTTAATTTTAAAATGATTAAAAAGAAAAAAAATTTATGCCAAAATAAATAAATAAAATACTTTTTCTTTCTGTAAATAAAATATAATATTTTTACTTAAATAAAATAAAAATTAGAGGGGGGGGGGACTAAGTTACATTACAAAAATTGGTACACTTTTTTTTATCAGGAATTCGCATGTAAATTAATATTTTCTTAGAGATATTTGGCATTAGCTTAAAATTTTGTGTAATTAAGTAGTACTTTTCTTTTTTACAGTAAAACAAAATTTTTTATTTTTATTGGTGCTTTATGTGCAACATATGAATTTCTTTTATGTTCTTACCTTAATTTTAAATGATTATAATTTAGATTTTATTGAGATTTTTTATATTTATTTAAATATCACAAAACTATATTTTATTTTATTTTATCATTAGTATTTGTATGGAACAGCTTTAGAATCGCACTCCTTTGGCAAAATTTGAAATTTGCCACTGAAGTAGCTCATGTGTTTTTTGTCAAGGTCTTTAATTACACATTTGTGATAGTCATTTCAGTTCATCACAAAAATGGCCAAAAATATTTAAAGTTGCCAAGGGGATCCCATACTAAAGCTGTGCCTTTTGTATTTATTTGTTTGTAATTTTTTCAGTTAAAGACTTTGGGAAATGGGTATAACTTTGATATCTGTCGTCCCTGGTGGTTTTTGGATTTGCTGATTTTTTTTTTTTTTTTTTTACTTTGCCAAGGACAAAAGACACCAAATCACCTCTGAGAAGTGTTTCATGTATTTCTCTTTCCATTTTACATTTTTGTTCAATTCTGTCATTGACTTCAAATTTCTATAAACATTACATCAACCTGGGCAATGCAGGTAGACCTACTAGTTTCAAATAAAGTCAGAAGGTTTTAAGAAAAAATTTATAAAATGAAATAAATACCTCCCCAATTTATGAAAAAGGGGAAATTTATAAGTATGGTTTTGCAAAGATACACAGATTATATTAAAGTTATTTAATAGAATTAGAGCTTATATTGTATTTTCTTAAACATCTCTGCAGTTTTATCTACCTAAAAGTGTTTTTAATTTTAATTAGCAATAAAAAAAAAATATTTATATTCAGTCTACGGACTTTCATACTAGCCTTTAATGATACAGTGCTATATTTTTTATGCTTTGTTTTTTGGGGTGTTATATTAGAACAATAATTACTTTGAGCATTTTTGATTAATTGCACAACATAATTGTTAATATACAATTATATATATATATAAACTGATTACTATAAATTGTCCTATAAATATGCAGCTGGTGCCATTCAATTAGTAATAACACCTAGTTTATAATGGTGTAGTTGAATCTTGTCTAGGGGTTGTATACATATGAAAACTGACACAACCTCTTTTTTTTATTATTGAGAACCGCCTTTTTTTGACATTTTATTTTTAGCTATTTTGATCAAATCATCTTGAAAGGTGGTACAGATTATACATTTCAATTTTTCATAGAGTTATAAGCTGTCAAAATCTGAGGAAAATGAATACGACATGAATATATTAAATGAATATAACAGATTTTAATTTACATCCAGGGGTATCGCTGATTACTCAAAAAAGTGGGTCCCAGAGACTCACTATGTTTTAAAAATCGGGTCCTTTTTGAAAATTTTAGTTTCCCTAAAAATATCTTTTTGACAGCATTAATAATTTTCAGTGTATATATCCATAATAATCCCAGAGGACTCAATGTTTAAAAGTAAAAGTAATTTGTAAAAATCTTTGAATAAACACCATAAACATAATTTTATGGTGTTTATTTAAAGATTTTTACTTATTACAGGTACAAATAGCACCAATAAATATACGATTGAGTAACATAATGTAGCTGAATATAATCCAATTTAAAGTTTCAATCCAAAGCAAATCCAAAAATGATCCAAAAACAAATATAAAAATTATAAATTATTATTTTGTAGCAAATATCAGACTGCAATAAAAATGTAAATATTTCTATTAACTCCAGCACAGGGAATAATGTCTTCAGTCAGTATAAAATTTTGTAACTTTTTTTTTTTTTTTTTTTTTTCTAAATATAGGTCAGTAAAAATGGGCAATTTAACATAGTATTATGCAAAAACTGAACAAATGTGTTAATAAAAGTTATTATATTCTTCATATGGTACAGTTAAAAATTAATGTAAGCAAATTCACCTCCAATTTTTTGATTAAATTGTCTGAAAAATGAATTTCTTAAATTGAATGTCTGAAATTGTAAAATTATCAGATGGATTTTATAGAGAAAAGGAAAATTTTTCATAAATTTTATTAAACATACTACTTAAAAAGAAAAAAAAAAATACTTTGAAGTATTGATAACATAATAATAATATAACATCAACACAGCAAAGCAAGCCGCCACCGTGCAGCCTCTGATGATGGGAGGGGCCCCTTCCCGAAAGTGCTAAGGCTCTATTCAAGAAGTATGTAAGGTCTTCATTTATTTGTATTATAATAATTAGTATTTAACTGGGGAAAATTTTTTCTTAGCATTTAAGGCTAAAATTAAATTAGAAAATTAAGTCTTAATATGAAATCTAAAATTTAGATCCACCGTAATGGTTAAAAAAAAATAATTAAAGCACAGGCACTATTTCTCCGCGTTGACTTAGCTTGATTGTCATTTTTGCTCAGATTCCCGATGTAGGCTTAACTCGTCCATCATTTTCGCTCCGATTCCCGATGTAAGCTTAACATGCTATGGTCATTTCGTTCGATTCCCCATACCCCGTCTAGGCTTAACATGCCACTGCTGCTTTAATTACTAGCAAATTAAGGAACATCACAGATTTATCACTGGGTGCATTGAAACAGAAAGCAAAACATAATTAAGTCTGCTGATATATTTAAGAAATTTACTAAGGGAAATCAAGCAGAAAATAGCATGTCCCTTTGGACACGTTATGTTTCAAATATTGGGGGGGGGGGGGGGGGTTGCACTTTCCACACCTTTTATGTGCTATAGTGCATCAGCGGCACCCCTGCATATCTTCCTAAAAACTTATTAAATTGATTTTTTTTTTATGATTTTGAATGAATTAACCAAAACATATTGCATGCATATTTTCAATAAAAAAGCTTATTTTTAATTATGAAAATTATCAATAAATACATATTCCAAAATTTATGACCTATATCAGTTTTTGCACAAATAGAATAAATATCATTAAAAGCATGATTTTTCAAGTTTACAACTCATTTCTGTCATTAGTTTTAAAGTTATAGTGATATTTCTTTTCATAGTGTCTTTATGGGACCATCACATCTTATCATTTGTATCTATAAGTAAATATCTCTAAATATTCTAACAGAAAAGTATTTCAGTTTGTTTTTGTGTTTCTAATTGTTTTCTAAGCAACATTTCGATGCTTAGTATACATATTAACTTATTTTTGTAAAATTAATACAAGGCAGGTGAGAGACTGGGAATAAAAACAACAGGGTTGCCACGCTACCTGGAAAACCTGGAGAACTTGGAATAGTCAGGGAATTTGAAATTTGACCATGAAAGTCAGGGAATTTGTATTTTTTAGCCAGAATCTGGAAAAGTCAGGGAATTTCATACAATGATTGCCAAAAAAACTAATTTTTCCTCCAACGTAGAGTCATTTTTCTTGTTTTTTCTTTTGTTTTTTTCTTAGCTTCCGCCATTTTTTAAAAACAAGACCTCTTAGAAAGACCCCACATGTAGGGCAATCTGTCCTTAGGTCAAAGTAATATGTAACTTTTGTGTTTTCAAGTGGTACCATAATTATTTTGCCCTCAATACAACCAGTGTACAATATATGGCTAGACTGGAATTTTCTTAGAACACGTCTGGAAAACCTGGAAAAGTCAGGGAATTTCATTCTACTATTTGCGTGGCAACCCTGAAACAAGCAGATTTCTTATATTTGAATTTGTGTGTGATGCTGGTACATTTGAACACCAATGGTATTTACCGCATCGCTCACTGGTGACAAAATTTAAATGATTTAATCACAAATATGTAAAATCATTTTGTTTTATAATATAAAATTTAATGTAATAAATGTAGAATGTTATACTATTTGAAGCATGACAATCATTATGAAATGCTTATTAGCCTTCTACAACTCTTGCATTGATTACTTATAAATTTAACCTCACTCTTGATTTTCCAAATATTGACTGTCAAAATATAACTGTTTCATTGTACATTCTCATTTTAGTAACAAGAATCTAAGTACTATAACATTGGAAATGATTGAGACTGCAGCCGAAGCAGGAGTTACTAATATTGATTTCAGCAGAAATAGCATATCTGATATTCCAGAATTGTAAGTCTATTTCATTTTTATTTATTGCTATTAAAGATTTCTTAGTAATCTTATTATACTCATTTCACATTTATCAAAATATTTTCCCTTTTTATAAGGGGACTCAGCATCTCTAAAATTTCAAAAATTGATGGAAATACTCTATCATTTAGAATGTTGATAGAAGGAATTGTTTTATAATTGATGTGAATAAAATACGAATATTAAAGTCATTCAACTACAAGTAATAAATTTTATCAACCATGAATGTCTTATCAGCAGATTCGACACCATATTTCAATTGACAAAATGGATGTTTGCTCATATTTTTTTGATGAAAAATGAGATTCCAATCTATTTTGAAAGTTATATGAACAAGAAAGTAAACAAACAACAGTCTGTAAGTCTATACTATTTTTATTGCTGGCATAAGCCAATCCCTTACCTTTTAACCTGTAAAGGAAATTTTTGGATTGTTAAATTAGTTATAGGTGAATGATGCAATAAAGAACACAAGAGAATATTCTAGATTAAATTATATATATCAGTTTTGAAAACAGTTTACATAACCTTAAAACTAGCAAATGGAAAAAAAGATTATATTTAAATCAGAAAAGGGATCATTTGTATGAGTGAATACAATGGTGAGATAAAATAGTAAACTAATGAACAATGGAAATAAATAAGTCTGAACTATTTATTTGTTCTTGAATGAGAATATTGCATTTTCATAAAAATGAAATTTCATTATGATTAAAATGACTAGTAAGGTGGAAAACACTACAAAATATCCAAAGTCAAACGTATGTATTTTACATAATTAAAAGCTTTAAAATATTTAGGCCTATAAAAAAAAAAAGGCACGTGAATAAATATACTTACACGATGTACCGATTTTGAGGTTTTAAAACTGTACAATCTTGCAAGCTTTTAGGAACATATTTTAATTAGAATGCCTGCTGCAGATTTCTTTTTAGTTTTGGGTTTTCCCTGTACTAATAGCTTTTTGTACCAGAACCTGTTGCTTAAAGTAGAATTGTAGTGAATGTTTCAGGTCAAAATAATGGTACAACTTTACCACATACATATGCTTAAATGTTAAGTTTGTTGAACCCTCCCCTTCCCTTCTACCCTACCCTGCAGGGCCTGATTATCATAGGGGCATGCCAAGCATGTGTCCCGGGCCCTGGATAGCAGGGGGCCCTAAAAACCGTTTCTTTGGCAACTTTTTGATCATTATTTGTTGCTTGTTCAAAAATTTTGGTCACCTTTTCAACTATTTTCATATCATCTAGGGGTGACAGAGGCCCAAAAAAGTATGTGTGCCCCGGGCCTAGGCTCTATTATCCTAGAAACCACTGGTGGGTATCATCAAGTATAGTTATCACTTTAAATTTTTTAGAATTGTTCATAATTTATTATATCATTTTCGTTTAAATAGATAATGAATCTAAATAAAAAAAAAAAAAAAAAAAAAAAAATTTGATGAAATTCTGGCAAAAGCAGAATTTAGTTTAGGACGGAGGACTATTAGTTTTTTTTTTTTTTTTTTTTTTTTTTTTTTTCAAATTATAGCATCGCTTTCAAGTTATTCAATTATATTTTCGATAAATTTTAGATTTCGACAAATGTCCAACTATCGAAATCGACAATGCAAAAATCCCAGATTGAGACTAATAGGCCCTCAGTCCTAAAAATATAATTTCCTGTTAGATTTTGATAATGTAATAATACACATATTACTTTATATAGAAACTATAGTTTTTATATATGGAAATAACAATTTATCACTATAGTAAAACGATTCTTCTGTTAATATAGAAGCAGTAAAAAAAAATTCACGTTTTTCTATTGATTATGATTTTTATGCTATGGAAATCAAAACTCAATAATTTTTTTTTTTTTTTTTTTAAAGCACTGTTTTGTTTTGTATTTAAAAAATATTTATGCATAAAAATATATTACCTTGCTTATTGGAGCTTTAATTTCAGTATGCATCTTGTTTTGCCCAAACTAATAGAATTGAACTTTGGTTTCAACAAGTTAACTGCTATTCCTCAGATTATTGCTTTGGCTGAAAATTTGCAGTATTTGGACCTCAGGTAATTAATAGCCTTTATATATTCATTTCAGATTTGTATTGATGTAAATGTGCTTAATATATCTTTTTTTGGAAAGCCTATGTTTAAAAATCAATCATAAATCTATTAGGAATTTATTTATTTGCTTAATAACATTTAAATTTCTCCACCAAATAGTTTTGCTTATATCAGTCTTTATGCTCTTCTACTGCTCCAAAAGCAATGTATAAAGTTTATTAACCATCTGACCGCTGCTGATGGATATATCCGGTCACTGAGCTGTTCTTTTTTCCCACACTGCACTTATATTTCAAAATTATATAATTATGAAATTTTAACTTGTTTTTAAAATTTGAAGGTTATAAATACAGTAGAACACCGATTAACCAGACGCCAATTAACCGGAATGTCCAATTAACCGGATTGATCAAGGAGCAACACAAACAACCAATAGGAAGCATCATGCAGGACCAATCAGAGAGGAACACACACACACACACAAAAACAAAAGGAGGGAGGGAAGGAATAAACAATTATGTTTTATTTATTTATTTATTTATTATTATTTAATTAATATTATAATAATAAGTAAATTTAATAAAATTTATTTATTAATTAATATAATTTATTATTTATTTATTTAATAATAATAATAAATTAAATTAATTAATAAATAAATTTTATTAAATTTACTTATTATTATAATATTAATTAAATAATAATAATAAATAAATAAAAAATAATTGTTTATTCCTTCCCTCCCTCCTTTTGTTTTTGTGTGTATGTGTGTGTGTGTTCCTCTCTGATTGGTCCTGCATGATG
The DNA here is from genome assembly GCA_963930645.1 of Salticus scenicus. NCBI lineage: Eukaryota > Metazoa > Arthropoda > Arachnida > Araneae > Salticidae > Salticus > Salticus scenicus. The sequence continues at coordinate 268,009,682 of OZ005658.1, forward strand.
CTTCCTATTGGTTGTTTGTGTTGCTCCTCCCCTTCTGGATTTTGCCCTGCTTTCAGTCTTGCTTTTGCCTCCAAGGCAGTAGCACATGTATTTTGCACCTGATGAAGAAAGGCTACGTCCTGACAAAACCGGTTGTGCTGTCTTAAAATTTATGGTGTGTGAAGAAGTCTTATAATCTATTTATCGATTGTACACCAGTTTTGAATTTAGTTTTGGTGATCAAGGAGCATTTTTTTTTTTTCTTTCCAGGTCTTCTCCCCCTACCCCCCCCCCCCCCATCAAAAAATAAATAAATAAATAAAAAATCCTATGAAAATCAGTTTTTATTTTTAGATTCTCTGAAAACAGTCGAAATCGCTCCTTTTGTCCCCCGCCCCCTTCACTCACTTTCTTCCACCCAGTTTCAGTGAGGGAGGAGAGTGGAAAGGGCTGAATGAAAGGATTAGGATTTTTCTTTTTCCAAGAATTAGAGAGGGTAGGAATGTGTTTCCTGATTGCTGTATCATTTGCTACATTTAAAAAGATTAAGGGATATGGCTGCTGAAAAAAGAATGTCTTCTATGAAGCAGAAGACTCTCAAGAATTTCTTTTTACCATCACAGTAAATTGTTTTTTAAATATGCAATGCTATACTGTAATATCATGTAATTTCTATGTGAGCTTTTATGTAAAAATTTGTACCATTTTTATGAAAAATAAAATTTTAAAAATTAAAAAAATTAACTTTCTTAATACGCCATTTGTAATATGCTAAATAGTCAATATTACAATTGCTATTACCAAGCCTCAAAAAAGTGTGAATGGAAGTTACCTAAAAAACATTGACTTGGCCGTTTTATAAGTTGTCCAATTATCTGGATTTTTCATTAACCAGATCGGACTCGGTCCCGACCGATCCGGATAATCAGCGCTCTACTGTAGTAGTTATTAGGATTATAATCATATGCACAGTTACATTTTTAATCTCAAGTTGAAATAAATATTAATATAGTACATTGAAAAAACTATGCAACGAAAACATTACGATTTTGCAGTTTTCAAAGGCAGTCAGATGGTTAATGGGATAATATTTCTTTCATCTTCCTCCTATGTAATGTAATGAATTATTTTAAAGTTAAATGTCTTGTTATAATTAAGCTGTATTTAAAAAGATTTTGTCCAACGCGTTTAAAACTTTGATTTAATTTAGAAATTTATACATCAAGCCTGAAAGTTCATTTCAGAAAATTATGGAATGGAAGGCTGATTTTTTAAAATATTTTTTTTAATACCAACTATGTGGAAAATACCAAAGTCGGGAATCTAACCCGGGCCTTCCGCTTTACGTGCGGATGCTCAAACCATCGAGCTACCCTGGCTGATTACCAGCCAGGTATTTCTCACATAACATTCGTTGGCGAAGTCACCAAGTCTGCAAACACAACTGTATCAAGTGACATTATTAATCATGGCACAACTCCAATAGACCATGAAGATTTTTCAATTTAATTTAGAAATTTATACATCAAGCCTGAAAGTTAGCGCAAGGCCCGGGTTCGATTCCCAACTCTGGTATTTTTCACATAGTTGGTATAAAAAATCAGCCTTCCACTCCATAATTTTCTGAAATGAACTTTTAAAAATATTAAATTAATATATTATATAATTAATAGTATAGTAATTAATTCTTTATATATATATATATATTTTTTTTTTTTTTTTTCTTTTGCTATAAAGTGTAATATTAAATTATTGTATAATATATGAAGACCCACTTATAATGGTTTATATTAGATTTCTGATATATATATATATATATTTTTTTTTTTCCAGAAATAATCAGCTTCAATCTCTGCCTATGGAGATATCACAATTATCCTGCCTTCGTGAAATCAACATTTGTTTCAATAGGTACATGCACTTTTGTATAACTTTTTATATGAAAAACAATTCTTACTTAAGCTTCAATATTTTCATTAAACTAATTATTGCTAATATTATTTGGTTGTATAATCCCACTTTTACACTCTGAGACTTTGCATTTTTCTACAATTTACAATTTCTTTTTTAAATCCCTTCATTTTTCCTTTTTGCAATGAATTTAAGTCTAATTTTTACTTTAATGAAATCAAATTCTGAATTTCTCACCATTTGCATGTATATATACAGAAAATGTAAAGGAAATACAATATCCTTATTGTGTACTTTTGCTAATATTTTTTCTGCAACAAGAGTTTTAATAAAGGAAAGAGATTTATTTTTTGTAAGAATATACTTCCATAGTAAAATTATGTTATTTTTTATAATATAATTATCAATAGAAAATAGGTATAGGACAACCAGAATCAAGTTTCATTGAGATAAGTTGAAATACTATTTTACAACGGTGTACTATCTTGCATTTCTTAAGATTAAATTTTTGTTTTTGTGCCATTTATATTATTTTTTTTAAGCATTTAAATTATTTAAATTTTAAAAATATAGAATAATTTAAGTATTTAAACATAATTAAAAAATAAACCTACTTTGCTTCAATGGTTAACCATCACTTTCATGTGGGGATCCCCAGCATCCTTGGTGGCTAAAGCAGCGCCACTGCCAATCCAAACCTGATTTTGACTCCTTACCATTGCATGAATTATAATTATCGATAATTTTCCTGAAAAACGCATAATATTGATTATTATAATTGGATACTTTGATGGTTTTGTCAAAATCGATTTTAATATTCTCTTTTTTATATGTTTTAGCTAAAGCGGTAGTACTTTTTCCGAATTTAAAAATGTTATTGTGTTCCTTTATTCTTGTTTTAATTTTTCCTTTTAGACATGTCTTTAACATCCTTCACTATTGTCATTGTTAAATGAATGAAATGAAATTTCATTCATTTAACAACAAATGTTTTTTATGAGAGTTTTTTTAAATTAGTTTTTAACAATGAGGGTTTTTTAAATTATGTTTTTATTTAAATTTGTTTCAGATTTAAAGCCTTGCCATCGAGTTTATATAATCTCAAGAAACTTGAAATCATTTTAGCTTCTGATAATCAAATAGAGAATATTGATGTGTCTGGACTGTCTTCTTTGCCAGTACTTGCTGTACTTGATTTGCACAATAATAATATCAAAATGGTACCTCCAGAATTAGGGAATCTGACACAGTTAAGGTAAGGTTATGTAGATGTACATCTTTGTGTTCTTTCTTCATGAAATTGATTTGAAAGAATTAAAAAAAAAAAAAACCTTCCAGATTAATAGCATATATGAGAAAAAATTAGCATTAAGTAGTGTCTAGCATCTATGCTTGCAAAGTATTTATATTTATTAAAAAAAAAAAAAAAAAAAAAAAAAAAAGAAGGGCGTTTGTTTTTATTATTGTTAATTTGTTTGTTTGTAAATTAAATGATCTGAAATGCCTAAAAACTTTTAATATGAGTCCATAACTAAATGTTAATGTGAGTTATTAAGCCCAGTGGCATTAATTAGGACTGGGTGATGTTAAAAAAAATTACATTGCGATACATAACCAACATAATAGAAAATTTATATTCTTATGTAATCACATTTTAGGAATGCAGACATGCCAAGTCTCCTGCTTTTTGCTTGTTTTTCTATGCTCCTGATTTTCCACTCATTTCTTCTGCTTTTCTGATGTAATTTTTATCTATCCCTCTTAGCATAATTTATGCTTAAAATTTGTAGGATTGGGTAAAAAAATTTGAAAGAAAATTGAAATTCATCTTGCCCTGCAATTTATCAAGTTAGTTTGAATGTGAATTACTATACAATGCCTTGAAACTAGTTTTTGCTAAGAATAAATTTTTAACTTTCATTTTTGCATAATGAAAAATGTCTTATTATTAAAAGATTTTTTTTATTTTTATAAATACCATAACTGTTGAAAACTTAAAGAATTCAAATTTCATTAGAATATAGCTGATATTTTCATTTCTTTATTACCTTTTCTTTTACAAAGATAATTAAGATCCTTATTGTTTTATATTAGGAGCAGAATGATCAAATCTGTCTATTTTTACTTATATTTTAAACAACTGTTTGTCTGAGGGTTTTTTTTTTTTTTTGTTTTTTGGATAGTTTGTTTTACTGCAAGAAACATATATTATTCATTTAATTTTAATACTGATGCTTTGTAAATACCTCGTAAGCTTTACTTAAAATTAAATTTGCATTATTTTACTCATTTTTCTTACAAACTTTCTTGTTGGAAAAAGGTCTCGTGATTTCTGTTAAAAAATCTCCTGCTTTTTTGTCTTTAGAAGTTGGCATCTCTGGGAATGTTTTTACTTTAATAGGTATAAAATTATGTAGCATGTTTAAATTTAAAATACTTTAGAATTTTTTTTTTTTTTTCCCAAAAGTGTTTGATGAAAAATTTATATATCATAAAGTTGTTAAAAATTACATACATTTTTCCTGTAAAACTCCAAAACAGAAATAAATCGTCATCTAATAGATTCACTTCCTACTGCAGAGATCAAATGATCGAAAGTCACAATTTTAGAATGATGTCACTGAATAACTGCAAATAATATCAAAATATGAGGCAATCTTTTTATGTCAGAACACCACTTTCTCATAAGTCATAGCTGTTTTCGATATGACACAAGCGCTCTCCACAATCAATGATATATGCATCGCGAATCAACATTAAATTAGCGATATATATATACAGAGATGCCAACTACTACGGTTTGTCCGTAGTTATTACGGAATTGCAGTCTTACGGACGACATATAAAAATTATGGATTATATGCTTTTAAAAAAGTCGCGGATATCGTTCGTTAAAAAAAAAAAGTAACGTTATTAACAATCAATGACCAAACGTATGACGGAACCCTTCTGATTTCCTATCTTTCTCCATCCAGAACATAAATGGTCAATATTCATTTTAAACTTGCTTTATAAGATTCTAGGAACTATAAAGAAATAGAATTGTTCAATATTTTTCGCTCATGTAATTATTGTTTGCCCCCCTCCCCCTCTTTTTTTATATCTAACTACTAGAGATCGTCGATTAAAAGCTCTGCAGAAGCCTTTTGTTTCCCAGTCTTTCTCCATCAGCAATATGAATGTGAATATTTATTTTAAACTTGTTATATTAGGTTCTAGAACCTATAAAGAAGTAGAATTGTTTCCTTTCTCATACATCTATTTATTTTTTGACTGCCCCTCCTTCCCATCTGCAGCTGTTGATCAAGGAATATCTATTTACAGTAAATAGATATTACATGTATAAGATAACCAAATTTGTTTAAAGTATATCAATAAATTATTTCAAGTGATTCTAGCAATTTTTTAATTCTGATACTTTATTACTTTATGCAGATGTTAATATAATAACAAAGTTTTGAGTTGTGTAGCATAAAATTCAGTTTTTGAATAATTCATAATTAATTTCTTCATTTATTTAAGAAAAAAATCAGATTTTTATTTATGATTTTAAAAAGTAAATAACAAAACTAACTTATTAGTTAAAGTGCATAAATCATTTTTGAGTGTATAACATTTAAAATATTTTTTAAATCTGAATTTAAATTTACACCAATTAAGACCGACTTACCAGACTACTGACAAGTACCCAAAACTACTGAAAATTGTCCTACAAGGTTGGTATCTCTGTATATATATGTAAAATCGATATTCACAAGAATCAGCGTTAAACTTAAATCAATTCAGCGATATAGACATTAAATCAATATTTCTTGATGAACTGAAACATCGCAGAATCTTAGTGTGATTTTGAATCCAAGTTATTACTAATATACATTAAAAAAAAAAAAATCTAGCATAATAGTATTAGGAATAGACTTGAGACTTGACCAATGTGACATATACAATAAGATCAATTTATTATTTTACTTATAATCATTTTAAAAACTCCATAATTAAACTTGTTTTCTTTGTTATAACATTGTTATAGATTCAAAAGTCATAAAAAACATCTTTCATATTAAATTTTAAATTTGTAATTGTTTTTTTCAAAATTAAGATTTGTGACCAATTTAACATTTTTTCCAACCTCATGAAATATTACCTTAATTGTCAAAGTTGCCCCTCTTGTGAAGATGTTGTAACAATACAGCATCAGACTACAATAAAAATAAAATAAAAATAATTTGCTACAATATTGGGGAAAAACTGTCACAACATTTCCAGGCAACAAAAATAAATTAAAAGCTAAAAGCTAAGAAAGACCCGATAAAAAAGGTATACATAGAGTGCAAAAAATTTATAGAAACCCAATCATAAGAAAGTTAACTAAGGATTGTACAGGTCCCTAACCAATGGTAACACAGAAAAAGGAAAAATAATTAAGATATGAAGATGAAAGAGGGATATCTGAGTTGGGAAAAAGGACTCCTATCATTTCTTTCCAAACTGCTCTGATGAGAGAATATGCTATGATGATGTCTTGAGGATGGATTTAACCAGAACCATTCAGAATTTTACAGGGTAACAAGAAATAACTTGGACACACATGATACATTATAACTTTAATGCTAATGAAAATATTACGACCAAACTTTAATAAATATGAATACATTATTTTGTCTATTATATTTACAAATTTTCAAAGTGGCTACCTTTAGCCTTAATACAGAGCTTTGAACGTGTCACAAAATTTTCGGCTATGGGCCGCAACTCACTTACTGATATTTTATCTCATTCCTTGCATAAGAATTCCTTTAGGGATGCCAAAGTTTTATGAGGTTTAGCACACGCCCTTGTCTCCAAGATGGACCAAACAGAATAATCCATTGGGTTCAAATATGGGGAATACGGTGGCCATTCTTGAGTTTCAATGAAGTCAGGAAAATTTGTCTTGAACCAATCTTGAGTGCCTTTAGCTCTGTGTGCAGGTGCAGAATCCTGTTGGAAGGTCCATCTTTTGTTTCCAAAGAACTTTTGCGACCAAGGTAAGACAACATCTTCCAAAATGAGTTTCCGATAGTGGTAGTTACAGATATTTGGTTTAAAACTTCGTCCAAGTTATTTCTTGTCACACTGTATTTATAATAACAAAGAAAGCTAGTTCCTGTAGTGAATTGTGATTACTGCTTATTATGAGCATCTGAAAAATGGTGAGACACTTAAAAGTTTTTATCCTCTGTGTAATTAACGTTTTAATTTAGGCTTTTCTAATACAAAATAAAATATTGAACTTTACTTCACTTAAGTCATACTTTGATGCTAAATTTAAGGATTGAGATATGAGTGTTGTTATATATCAAATAGTTTAACTATGGATATAAATTAATAATCTTATTTTTTAATTATCTTGTATTCTGATTAATTATGAGATAATAAACAAGATATTTAAACTAATAAATTAGTATTTAAACAGCTAAAAATTGTCTGGCCTTTTATTTTTGTAAAATTAATGTGTTTAAAAGCTTAAATAATTTTCAATTCAATCAAGTAGAAAATTTATTTTAAGAAATGTATTGATTTTAAATTAATTACTAATTATTAAATTAATACTAGTTTTAATATTTAACCTTGAAGCTGTAAAATGCAAAAAATTAACTAAGAGCATTTGAAGGGGAGAAACTACCAACATGCAAAAATCCTGAAAACTGCGACTTGCCTACATATAGGGGAGATTTACTAATCATATATCATGTGGATACCTACAACAGGTGATATGTTGAAAATAATTCTTTTATATTATAAAGCAAATTAAACTTTCAGAATAAGAAATTTCTATAAAAACAAAATAATTCAACATGAAATTCAAAGACAGCAAAATTTTCAAAAACCTGGAATTCAAGGGTAGCCCCTAAGTTTTACTCTTGCCATTTTTTGTAATTTAAAGCTTCGAAAGGAAATAAGTAAAATTTAATAAATCAATTTTTGGAAAACAAGAATCAATTTAACATTTGTAGATTTTCCTAAATGGAAAAAAAAAAAAAAGACATTAAGTAATAAGTAATTTATAAAGCAAATTTCTCTATAGAAGAACATGGAGTTAGATTGAGAGTTAAATTAGGCTTAGTGTCCCCTATGGGTAACCTTTTTCAAAAATTTCATTTTTGAAGGGGAAAGAAAAGGCTGTCTGTAAATTTTCAATTTCTTATTATTTGGGATAACATTGTCTAGGTATCACTTATCATTATAATATAAGCTATTATGTTTTATAGTATTGTATATTTTTATTAAATAAATATACTACTGCCATTTTAAAAAATAAGAATATATATGTGATGTATTCTTTTTACTCCGTGTCACATTATAATGAAGAGAGGCTTTCATTCAGTAACGAGTCCAAGAATTAAGAGATAGTCGTTTATTGGTCCATCTTGAACATCTTTCAGGTTACGGTCCATGATTTAAGGCTGAGCAGGTGGAACCGAGTGCATAGGTCCCGATGTACAGGCATACGAGCCTGTACCTGCTCGGTACCCGGGAGGTAACGAGAGGTACATCGCATTACCTCTCGTTACCTCCCGGGGCCATTAGCTTGACGTGATTTTATCAGGCAAGAGCACACATGAAGAAAGGCCTCATCCACGCACGTTTTCTCTTAAATACCAGCATTTTTGGTGCGAAACTTCACCACTCCTTCATCTAATCATTGGCTATTAACTTAATGATTGACAGCTTAGCTCAGGTCCAGATCGCCGGGATTAATTAATATGCATCATCTAACCACAAGAAACTAACTGCAAGTTGTGTTTGTTCAGCACTTTATTATCCTAACATTCGTTCACTTTTATGACTTTCGCATTATGATCATGCATTGTAATAAAACTTACTTTACAGGGGAAACTTTAGAATTAATTTCAAGTTAAGACTTTCTAATGGGATTTTCTTTAAGTTATTACTCACTATTAATTTAAAATAATAATTTAAAATCTTACCTCTCTTTATCCTTTCATATATTTAATTAAGTATTATAGTTTATATTACAGCAATAGTTTATTTTTTGTCCTTGAGGTTTACATTTTCATATAATAACCCTAAAGCAATACAGATGTAAATACTGAGTGTGTTATTGTAGTGTCACAAAGCAAAATAAAAATTTAATTGTGAAAGCAAATTGGATTTGATGAAATTGTGTTTTGGAGATATTTGATACATTTTTTCAAGGGATGTATTTTAAATAAAATTGTCCTCAAATTAATAAAATAAAATAAATTTCAATAAAATATATAAAAAACTACTTTACATAATGTCCTTAATTTCTTTTATCTGCACAATACGTATTTCGAGTGTGTCGCACTCATCATCAGGTGCTAAGTGATCTCCTCATCTGTCTCCATTGTTGATTCTCGTCGGTTCGTTTTTTCTCTTCGCCTCACTTCGGTTATATTTACATACTTGCCAACTTTTCCGGTTTTCCCGGAAGACTTCCGGTTTTTTAACGTATCTTCCAGTCTTCCGGACAGATGATGAAATCTTCCGTTTTTAAAAAAATCGCGGATATCGTTCGTTTTAAAAAGAAACCCAAATGTTCTAGGAAAACTCCTGAATCCCAATCTTTTTCCATCCATAACGCAAATGTCAATATTCATTTCAAACTTGCTTTATGAGATTCTAGAACATTTAAAGAAATAGAATTGTTAAATATTTCTTGCTGATGTAATTATTTTTTGCCCTCCCCTTTTATTTATCTACAATTAGTGATCAGCAATCAAATGTTCTGCAGAAGTCTTTTCTTTTCTAATCTTTATCCATCTGCAACATAAATAATAATATTAATTTTAATGTTATTACATTAGATTCTAGAAGTAGAGTTGAAAGATTACTCTGTAATTATTTTTGTATTCCCCCCCCCCCCCATCCTTTCTTCGGATTGTAATCGATTCTAGAAACAATAAAGCAATGGAAGTGCTCAATATTTCTCACATATGTAATTATTTTTAGATCTTTATTGCTGAATTTAATGAATCTGTTTATTTTTCCGCAATTAAGTTAAATATTTGTATGTCATATTTATACCAAATGTGTAAACATGGGGAAAAAATGAAGAATAATGTTTTCAGGTAGGAAAATTTTTCCCAAATCAATTTAAGAATATTAATACTCAGTTGGTTTTATGCATGTTTGAAACTGATAATTAGCTACTGCTACTATTTCTTATATGTATGATTAATGTACATACACAAAAATCATATTCTATATTTATTTAAAAAATTAGTTATACTTTAACTTAACTAAGTTTTTTTTCTATTGTTAAATAAATTTCTTAATCTATAGTAAAAAGTTTTTATAGATTGCTTCTAAATATTAAAATTGTAAAACTGTATTGTTTAATACGTCAAAAAGAAAAAAAAAAAATCTTCCCTTTTTTTATGAAATCTTCTGGTTTTTCAACAAAAATCTTCCCTTTTTTTATTAAAATTGGTTGGCAAGTATGTATTTAGGATTTGGTTGCCATTCTTTCGGTATTGCCGAGTGTTCTCTTTCATTAATTGCGTAGGGGTTAGTCAAAATTTCGAGGGCCTCCCGTTTTAGGGCATAACTGTGATTATTATATGGAGCGAGTTTATTAGTTGTAATTGAGTTAATGTTGATAGGGTTATTATGGTGGGTAGAGGAGAGCGCAGTAGATAGTCTATGATGTTTTAAGTCTGATTTATGTTCTTTTTCACGATCGTAAAATTTCCTTTTTGTAACACCTATATAACAGGCGCTTTTTTCGTTAGTATAATTAAAGAAAGAGACAATTAATGAAAGAGAACACTCGGCAATACCGAAAGAATGGCAACCAATCCTAAATATAACCGAAGTGAAGCGAAGAGGAAAAACAAACCGGCGAGAATCAACAATGGAGACAGATGAGGAGATCACTTAGCACCTGATGATGAGTACGACACACTCGAAATACATATTGTGCAGATAAAAGAAATTAAGGACATTTGTAAGGTAGTTTTTTTTATATATTTTAATGAATTTATCGTTCTTCACGTAAAAAAAGTGATTAATATAAATTTCAATTTTTTTTTTAGATCTTTACTGCTTGATGGGAATATGTTTCGCAATCCTCGGCCAGCCATTTTGTCCAAAGGAACAAATGCATTATTAGAGTTTCTACGTAGCCGTATACCCCAAAGCTGAACTATTGCCACACACATTTATAAATATTGTCCATCCAGTAAATTAGGATCAACTTTATGAGATTGTACACAATAAGTTCAATTATTTCATTTACTGCTTTTACAAGATTAATTTTATTATTATTATTTTTTAAATATTTATAATTTTGCAAGCTATTTTTAATTACATTTATGCTATTTTTAATGCATTTATTTATTAATGTACAAAAAATATATTTAGAACTATAAAAACTCTAGATTGCTGGCAGTTCAGAATTTTTAATAGTTTATTAGAGTACAAAAAAAATTATTCAAAATAAAGTGTTATTAAGTATATTATAGAATACTTCTAAAACTCTGTTACGTAACTTTTTTTTATAACTTCAATGAGAGAATTATAGTGATTTGTCAAACCTGAAAAATGTACGTTAACCCTTTATCTACTGTATTATGATACAGACAAAAATTGTGTTTAAAACAGGGCCCGAAATTTCAACTCAATAACACTCACCGAAAAAAAGTTTTACTCGCCACAAAATAGGGTTGCCCTTTTTTTTCTTTTTTAACGCATTTTGGGTTTTTATTTTTCCTATTTATTTGAAAGGCTTTTACAAATATGTCTAAAATTATATATATTAAAAGTGCGTCATATATCATCATGTTTCTTAATAATCTATAATTAAAAATCATTTTAATGTATTGTATTTGGGATTTGAAAGATATTAAAATATCTAATAACATAAATGCAAACAGTCATTAAAGAAAAAAAAGAAGGAAGAAAAATTCTTTGTCAAACACTATCCTGTGAAAATCTTTTTATTATGAAAGATTAATCTTCTTTATTTATCTGTTTATTTACGTATCTTTTTATATTAGAAATGTCTTTTTCGTCCATTTTATTTTTGTAATCAGACGGAATGCCGATGTGTATAACTTGTTCATTGTTGTCAATTGAAATAGTCATTTCGGAATAACTTTTTCGATAAAATTGTTGCTTACAAATTATTACAAGCGCAAATCATCGGCGCTTCCATAAAAAACTGGAAAATATGAACTGTGTTTTTTTAATCATTATTCAACAAAATATACATAGGCTCGGGCTCCTTTAAAAGGGCTCGGGCTCATTTTCATGTGACGATATCGCATAGGCAAACTTTCACATATCTCTTCTCTCAAATAATGGGTGACGACAAAGAGGCTCCCTGGTCGTCTATTCTCCCTCTGATCGGAGAAATAACAGTTGGAAAAATGAAACTGCCGAAGAGATCAAAACTTTTATGTATGCACTAAGCATTTTTCCTTTCCGAGGCTGGAGTGATCTCGGGCAGCGCACACACAGACTCGGCTCTCCGAGAATCTAAAAAGGAGAGGTTAAATATGAGGTTATATGATGGCAAGATTTTGCCATATTTAAATCTAAAAAAATATTGTTTTCTGTTACCGTATCGAGTAAGAATTTTATCTATAACGAGACCAAATTTTTACTCGCCAGAATAAAAATTCCACTCGCCAATGGTGAGCTGGCGAGCGGAAATTTCGCGCCCTGGTTTAAAACATATATTTTTAGTTACTAAAGTGCATTATTTAAAGATATATATGTTAAAAATTATGCATATCACCTCATCATAATAATTAATGAGAATTTTGTGAGGTCGTACTTTAGTGTACCACTGGTACATAGAGGTCGAAAAAAGTATTTCGACATGAAAAAAGTGTAGAGAAATATTGATTCTTTATGCTCCTCATATTTTTTCAAAGATTAGTGAGGTATTCTTGAAATAATATAGGAATTAATTATAACACACATGAAGATCGTGAAAAATATCAAGCAAAAAAAAGCAAGTGCACTCCATAAAATCCTTTATGGAACAAAAATGGCTATATGTATCGTCTAATGCTTTGTAGTGAAATTAAAGGGAGGTACATCTGTTCCCTTCTTATAAATATCTTTGACATTTCTGCTATAAATTCGATTTTATACTCTTTTTAAAGTAATGGTACTTTAAAGTACCATCAGTAGATAAAGGGTTAAACATGCATGCATATACAGGACTAATTATTTTTTGAAAATTTAAAGCTACCTGATCTGAAAAAGAAATCTTTACTCATTTATTTATTTTTAAATTTGTCTTTAAGTCTACTAAATTATTTTGATTTACAGCTAAAAAATCATACTTGAAATAAAGAAGAATTTTATGTTTATGTATGTTCATATATAATGTATTGAGAAAATTCATACATACAAGATACATATGTATGAAATGGTGTTTCAGAAAAATAATCTCTACTCAGAATCACTCCTGTATATATGTTTCTTGTAAGTCAGTATTTTTAATTATCAATATAGTGACACATCACATTACAAATTTAATTATTTATTTTCTTATATTTTTCATCCATTTTTTAATTTATTTTTTCTATATTTATACTTTTGTAAATATTTTTTTAATTATGTGTAATTTATCAGATAGCTTTATATCATATTCAACGTGCTAATGTCTCTTAAATTGATTGCAATTCTTTTATATTTGTGGGAAAGTTATTTTATATTTATCAAGCTATAAATCTATACACATATAAAGCTGAAAGTTTGTCATTGTATCTATCCGGAAATTTTGTTCACTATACAGAGCTATATCATTCAATTGATTGCTACAAAAATTGGTACATGTATTAATCAGGATATAATTTAGCTATATCTTTTAGTTCAATTGGATAATTTGTTCAAAAGATATTAAATAAAAACCCTGTTTTAACTTTAAAATAAATAAAAATAAATAAATAAATAAATCACACGCTCATTTTTTTTTTTTTTTTTTTCAGACATAAAAATATATTTATTTATTACACGGGGGAAGTGGGGGATGCTTTTTCAATTTCATTATTTATGTGTAAGTAATTATACTTCTTTTTATGCGTAAAAAAAAATGAATGCATAAACTTTTTTTTTTTATTAATGGGCTCTTCCCACCATCGTCTGCTCATTCACGTAATAGAGGAAAACGAATAATCGAATTCTGAGAATCGAATTTGTATTAAATATTGTTCTTAAGAACAAAAATATTAATATTTAATATAAAATAAAATAAAAGAAATAGTGTGCATTTGTAAACAGTAGAATAATTGTATTTGTAAATTTAATAATTTTTAAAAAACACTTCATGTGTTTACTTATTTTTACCTATAAATATCGATTTTTGTATATTGTAGTGTAACTGTAACATTAACTGATCTAGCAATAAATAATAGCTTCTTGTGGAATGTTTATGGATTATAATTTGAAATTTTAAAATGTTTTCATTTAATTTAATTGCATAAAGGTGTTACAACAAGTTAATTAACTTTGTTACTGGTCTAAATGGATTTACGCAGTACAATATTGCACTGTTACTGATTTAAGTACCAAAAATCAGAGTATTTAACATGTTTTCCATGAACATCAATAACAAATATAAACTAAATGATGATTGTAAATGTATACGGCAAACAAAAGATGATGAATAATGATATAAAATGGATTAAAAATGATGATTTGTAAAAAATAACACAGATTAAATAGGATTGATCAAAAATAAGAATAGAAAATATGTTATTTCAGCAATCGCTCTAGATAAACCAGACTTTGTCTGCTATTTGTTTTTCCTCTATCATGTGACCTCTGACGTCAGGTGGGAAGAGCCCATTATTTATTTGTGATTTTATTTGTTTAAGTTCTCACGATGAGTTCAAATTTTTATAATTAGGATTTTATTGAGATAGTACATGTAATGATTCATTTTACTGCTTTCTCTATATTCTGTTAAATTTTTCTCTGTGTTTAATGTTCTAATTGTATTCTAATGTTTAAATATTTTTTTATGCTAGGACTCACCAGTTCTATGAATAAGTAACTTCTGTTTATTCCTGTGTTTAGTATCTACTATACATAAACAAAAAATTTAATGCCTCCAAAAATGTGTCTTTCTTATGCAAAAGCTTATTTTATCGATTAAACAGAAGTTATACAGTAGAGAGTCAAAAATCCGCACAGCTCGGGACCAGAGGTTGTGTAGATTTTAGGATTTGGCGGATTTTGGAGAACATATAAAATAATTTTCAATTTGAATAATAAAAGCAGAATAATAATAATCAAACTAAACATATACTAATGAACAATAACACAATTTCACTAAAAAATATATATAATGAAAACAATAAATAAAAATGAAAAAATATTCATCAAATTTAGAGAAAACCTGTTCACATGCAGTTTGTTTTAAACAACACTTGAACATACACACATACATCACTGATTTCTTTCTTCTTCTTCTTTTTTTTTTTTTTTTTTTGTCTGTTGTAAATAGTCATAAATACTTCGAAAAATAAATTTGCATTACAAAATAAGAATTAAACTGAATTCTTCCTTACAATTATGCCTTCATCAAATAGCATTTTAAAAAATTAGTTTGTTTTCTTCATTGATATCATCATCATAATAATCATATGATTAATTTAATATACTGATAATTTCCTTATCAGCAACTTGGTTCTTGCAGTTTTTCATATTTTTATTATTGTAATCATAAAATGCGAGCACAAAATCTGCATTCGAGATCTTTTACAAAAATTCTGATTTGTAGTTTTGTAACTTAAATTTCATTGTTTGTATCTAAAAAGCTGTGTGGATTTCAGCCTTCGGTGGATTTTAGGTCGGCGGATTCAGTGCCTGATTTAAGGCAGGGCATTCGGGGCATGTGCCCTGGGCCCTCACACTGAGGGGGCCTCCAAGAAATTCCATCATGCATTAAAAAAAAAAAATAGTTAAATTGAAAAATTGAAAAATTTTGGTACAATGATTGTTGTTTTTTTTATTTTTCGTCAATGGATGGAGGTATTACTGTGCTGTTATATGAATCGGCGGTATGGTCTTTGAAGGAAACTATATTGCAATTTTTTCAAATAAACGCAAATACAACTGCATTCCAAAGCACGCACTGCAGTGCAGATACACGGACGCGATGTACGTTGATCTGATAGACAAGCATCGGATCTAGTTAAGTCTTACCAATAAAATGAAAAGTGGAGAGGATTTTTAGACGAATGAATCAAAAATATGGAGTTTGTTTCGTTTGTTGTAATATTAAAGTACGAGGAAATAGGGCCCATTGAACATGAGTGCCCTGGGCCTCCAAGTGAGTAAATCGGTCCCTGGGCGGATTTTTAGCTCTCTACTGTATAAATTTGTCAACATGTTTTATCAATTTCCCAGGATAAGTTTGGAATCCGTTTGTTCAAAAACTTCAGTCATAATATCATAAAGGTGGAAGACTTTTATTTTATTTTAATTCCATCTCATACTGTGTTTACTTTTTTTTTTATTATTGTTATAAAATTTTGTAAGCATTACTTTAACCTGAGCAGTACCAGGTACATCAATTAGTATATAAAGCAAAACTAATTTATCCTTTCTGTGGTTTAATAAATAATTTGAAGTATCTCTTTTTTTTTTTTTTTTTTTTTACTTATTTTAAAGAAGTTTGTTGAATTTTCTGACTGTTGCTGCCGAATATATTGACTTACTGAGCTGTTGTTTTTTCTATAATACACTTATAATTTAAAATTATATAATTATAGATTTTTATTATTATTATTATTATTTATAAATGTAAAAGTCATATATAGCAGTCATATATTTTATACATAGTTCTAATTATATTCTATATAATTTAGATAAATGATATGGGTTTACCAAAATTTACTTGTAATGTAAGAAATAAATTATGCTTATTTTAAAGAAAAAAAAAAAAACTTTATACTTTAGTACAAAGTTCCCCCCAGTCAGTTTCAGGAGGGTAATACATCGTGCCTGCCCTACCATTCAAAAAATAGCACCCTTCTTGCACCCCAGCTAAAAAAATTGCAGTCTTTTGTTAAAAATAACCTTCAAACTGAATATATGTTATAAATATAAATAAAAGTATTGTGTATAATGATCAGCATTCATCAGGGCTCAAAATTAACAGTGGTCCGTTGGTCCGGGACCACAAAGATATTCAATGGAGCAGTAAAGCTTTTCAGTATTTTAATTTTTTACTTTTTTTTCTAAAATTGGTGGTAAATTTGTCATAGAATTGTATGGTATGACATTAGTAAGTATAGTACTTAATTCTAATTGTCAATATCACCTATTCTCTAACATTTTTCATTTAATTTCACTTTAAGAACTTTTCTTTAAACTTTTAATACTTAATATAATACTTTGTTAAATATATGACATTTAGCATATTTATTAAAGCAAAAATTTTTGATTTGTATAAAACTCCATTTGTATTTTTAAATTGATTTACAAAAAAAGAGTATCATATCTGCCATGGCAATTTATATTACATGGCAATTATTAAAATTTTACAAATTTTTAAATATTTTTAAAAAAATTACTGGTCTTGCAGACCAATGATTTAATTTTCATAATTTCTACCCCTGTTCGTTCATTCATACATACATTAGTAGCGATCAAATGATAAAGAAAATAAAAATTTAAAACTTTTTCTTGTATCATTATCTAAAATGGAATTTTTAAATTAAGTGTTTTGATTATAAATATTGGATGTGCTCTTAAATATTCAAAACTGCCCTCAAAAACTTAAAAAGTGCCTTAAAAAAAAAGGGAAAGAAAAGAAGATAGAAAAAGAAAACTAGCATCTTGCCCCCCCCTCCCCCCCCCCCCCCCCCCCGCTTTTTTTTTTTTAACTTGGGGGGAACTCTATTTAATTAAGATTAATTATTTATATATTTTTCCCCAAAAAGAATCACAGCTGAATTTTTTGTGAAGTTATTAAAATTGTATGAAAATGTAAAATAATAATAATAAATTATCTATCCATATAATCAAAAATCAATACCTATTTTATTTTTTTTATGCTTAGACTTTAACCCTTTTAGCATTACTTCTGTCTGTTTCTGCCTTGCTTCCTTAAAATAGAAGGCTAGTGTGACTAAATTTTGAAGTATAAGGTGTTTTTATTTTCTAGAAATTAAGATTAATAACTATCTCTAGTATACAGTATTATTTTTTTATATTTATACTAGGTTAAGACAAAAATTTCATCCTTTTTTTTTTTTTACATTTTATTAAATGTAAAAAAAAAGTATGACCATTATAATAAAATTTCATTAAAATATTCACTATTAATTTCAACATCTTTTTGTCAAACTAATTATAATACAGTATAGGATCTGTTATCCAGAAAGCTTGGGACCTGGGATATTCTGGATAAGGGGTTTTTTCGTAATTTGGAATACTTTATTATCTGTATAAAAATGGTACAAAATTTCATAAATAGCAGTGATAAACATAAATAATATTTATAAACACTTTACCTATATATTTGTTCATTTAATAAATCATTTCCACAAAATAAAAAACATTCTTAATTAGAATTTTAAACTATAAATAATAATAGTAATAATAAAAATAAATAAATAAATAAATAAACAAAAATAAAATTTAATTTTGGACCTAAGAGTAAAATCCTTTCATTTGGATTTTGCAAACATTTCTATGTTTTTTTTTTTTTTTAGTTCCCCATCATACTATAGGTATGGGGAACTTAGGTAATCGTGAAAATTTTCGACCTCGGTTTTTTGACTTTTCTACACATTTTCAGGTGTGAGGAATCCGAAAATGACAAAATTTCTATGGTGTCTGTAGTGTGTCAGTGTGTTAGTCCGTTAGTTTGTTAGTCTGTTAACACGATATCTCACAAACAAATGATCGCAGAGAGGTCAGATCAGTTTTAAAATATTACTTTCGATACTGGCAAGAACCCTATTCTTTTGCAACATTCGAATTAAAAAACTTCGTAAGTTATGAGAAATTTACGATTTTCTTAACATGGGAGAATAGGACAAAAATTCACATAAACGTGCATTTAATGGAAACTTTTTACTGTAAAAATGTCAGACCAGTTTTAAAATATCAGTTTTGATGCCGGAATGAACATCAGTAACTATAAATATGCTACTTTGAAAATTTCACAAGTTATTGGAAATTTATGAATTTCTTAACATGGCAGTATAGGGCAAAATTTCACATAAACGTCAATTTTGAGAGAGATTTTCATCGTAAAGATGTCAGACTACTTTTGAAATATTATTTAGGACACTGGCATGAATATTAATGACTATGAATTTTCCAATATAAAGATTTCGTAAGTTATTGGAAATTTATGAATTTCTTAACATGGCTGAATAGAGCAAAATTTTACATAAACGTCAATCTTGAGGGATATTTTCATTGTAAAGATGTCAAACCACTTTTGAAATATTATTTAGGATACTGGCATGAATATCATAGACTATGATTTTTCCAATTTAAAAAAATTCGTAAGTTATTTGGAATTTACGATTTACTTAACATGTCAGAATAAGGCAAAATTGAGCATAAACTTCCATTTTGAGGATCCTAAATACATTAGACAACTTCAAAATTACGTTTATTATATTTGTTTGAACATGATTGAATACAAATATTCGGATAGGAAAATTTCATGAATTATTCATAATTTACGATTTTATCAACATAGCGAAATTGTAAATTTTTCATATAAATATGAATTTTGAGGATTATTGCATTGGAAATAGTAGCATGAAAACTAAACGACGGAATTGACCCCTATAAAATAAATTAATAGATTAGAGTAAGATAAATATATCGAAGTGAACAGTGGATAGCCTATTAGGCGGGGATTTCATTCTGTCACTGTATCAAGCTTTGGTCAAATTCATTTCTTTTAACATGATTATAATATGTCTCGCACTAGAAATTACTGAGAACATAAATATGATGGGGAACTGAGCAGAGTCCACCTATGCCAACTAGTTTTTTTTTTTTCTTATAGTGTGTCTCTGATACTAATTGTTCATAAATGTTTCAAATATTTTTAGTACATAATGCTAAATATTTTATGAAATGAATTCTAAAAATAATGGAAATTAATAAAAACTATTTAAAATTTTTATAACAATTGGGATTTCACGCATGCAACCTGAGTTCAAGGATAAAATTCATCTGCTATTGGGCACTTTAAGAAGTATGTGTTATTAATGTTTATCTATTAAAAATTACCATAAAAATTCATTTTCAAACCTAAATTTGCAAAATTTTCAGTAATTATTTGGACAGTTTTGTGCTCACCATATTTCCTCAGAATAACACCTTAGCATTAAAGAAAGTAGGTTGTAAAACTATAATTCTGACTGCTGCTATTGTATAACTTTAATTCTTAAATTTTATGATAATTAAAAATTTTGGTAGTTGGCATATTGCATTCTGGTTTTCGGAGCATTCTGGATAACGGATCCTGTACTGTATTGTAATTTCAATATTGTAAAAAACCATTCAATTTATTGTCAGAGATTGTTCTTGTTGTTGAAGAACCATTTATGTGTAAAGTGCACGAACGACCTGAACAAATGATAGTCTGAAGGTGCAATGTGTGGACTATATTGCGGGTGAGTGAGATGTTTCTAGCCCAACTTGTTCAGTTTCTCATGCTTTATGTTCAAAACATGAGATCTTGCACTGTCTTATTGGAAGAAAACTGGAGCTGGATTGAAGCTTTTTGTGACAAGTTGATGTTGAGCATGGTCCAGCTGAGTTCATTAGACATCCGAATTTACTGTTTGTCCTCGAGGAAGAACAGGGGTGATTGTGTTCAATAATTTACCTGATTTCAGTAGTTTTTCATTTTTGGTATTAACATTTCAGTTTTTGTGGTTGTTAAATTAAAAAAAAAAAAAGACTAAAATATCAAAATTATATGACTGCTAAACCTAATTAAAACTAAAATTTTTATAGTGAGAGGATTTGATCTCCTTGAAATAAATTGTATGTGTTCTATCTGTACAAACCCTTTCTCATTAAAATTTCAGGTTATTTTTTCATTAATTCACAATCACTCCTGGAAAAAACTCCCAATGCACAATTCCTGTTGATAAACCCCAAAAAACATAAAGAGTGCCTTTTTTTGGATGCATCCCAGGCCAAGCTATCCTCACACCAAACTGATTTGGGCTGAGCTATCGACATATGTCTTTTTTTGTTTTCATCACAGGTAAGAATTTAGTGCCTTCCACTTCAGCTGAACTCTCACAGCTTGTCAGTCTGATTTCCACTTATATTTTTGCATTTCATTAAGGTTGTGGGGTACTGTTTGACAGACCACATCTGCAGTTCTTGCTAATCTTCTAAAGGTCTAAAGGTTTCTAATCTTAACAGTTCACTTAGAAGGGCTAAGCTCTTGCGCTGACTTTTACATTGTTTGAATCACATCGGCTTCAACTGCTCAGCGTAAGGCTCTTTTGTCAATTCTTTATTGTAGCCCAGAGTAACTTTAATTGTCGCAAAGTGATTCGCCGAAATGGATTTTTCTATAAATACGTCTACATGTTTTTTTTGTTTTTTTTTGGAAAATTTGGAGTGGAAGGATGATTTTTATACCAACTATATGAAAAATACCAAAGCCGGGAATCGAACCCAGGCCTTCCGCTTAACGCGCGGATGCTCTACCACTGAGCTACCCTGGGTAACCAGCTAGGCATTTCTCACGTAATGTTCATTGGCAAGGTCACAGAGTCTGCAAATGCAGCTATATCAAGTGACATAATTAATTGTGGCACAACTTCAATAGACCACGAAATTTTAATTTAGAAAATCTTTATTTATCAACCTTAAATAATTTTAGAAAATTTGGAGTGGGAGGATGATCGTTATACCAACTATGTCAAAAATACCAGAGCCGGGAATCGAAGCTGCAAACGCAGCTATATCAAGTGACATAATTAATCGTGGCACAACTCCAATAGACCACGAAATTTTAATTTAGAAAGTCTTTATTTATCAACCTTAATTAATTTTAGAAAATTTGGAGCGGAAGGATGGTTTTTATACCAACTATGTGAAGGGTAGCTCAGTGGTAGAGCATCCGCGCGTTATGCGGAAGGCCCGGGTTCGATTCCCGGCTCTGGTATTTTTCACATAGTTGGTATAAAAATCATCCTTCCACTCCAAATTTTCTAAAATTAATTAAGGTTGATAAATAAAGACTTTCTAAAATATGTCTACATGTTTTTTCATGTAGACTTCTTACTGAATGTTGCACAAATGTTACAACTTATTTTGGTTTCATTGAGGTCTTGTCTGAACTTATAGAAGATCAGGTTGCAGATATTTTCCTGGTTTTTTGACATACTTGATCTTCTTTAAAGAGTTACAAACCTGTAAAATATAAAATAAACTATAACAGTTAAACACATCATTTCCATTAGCATAAAATGACCATTCAGTACATGTATGAAATATGCATTACAACTTTAATATAGCATTTTTATTTATATGCAAACAGGAACAGGACAAAACTTTCAACTCAACCTGATACTATTATGCAAAGTGTTAATTTTATGATTCATTAAACAGATTGCTGAAAAATTCCTAATGCTGAAAGGGTTGGGGAAAAAAAAAAAACAGAAAGATAACTGCTTAAAAAGTGTAGTCTTTCAAACTTGGGCAATAATAACTACAAAAGAATCTTTTTTTTTTTTTTTTTTTTTTTTTTTTTTTTTAATTTTTATATGCATAAATTCGTTAATTGTATGTATATGTTAAACAATTCTTTGCAATAATATATAATGTTGAAATGTTTCAATATATGTAAAGAAATTAAATAATTGTTAAATATATTTTTATAACTTGTTATATTTTCCAAAATTTCAATCATTGTATAAATGTATATAATTATTTCATAAATAAAATAAAAATTATGATACAATTTCTTTCTAGAGAATTTATTTCATTTCATCAACTGAACTGCTTCATTTATTACAAAATTTTATGTTTAAAGTGACCTTTTTTTTTTTTTTTTAGGGGACTTGGTATCACTGAAAGTTTCATTTAAAATCTCATATTTCCATTTAGTATTTATAAATTGAATTATATTAGGTTTATTCAATAAAATATATATTCAAGCAACAATTCTTATGGTTTCTGGTTACAGATTTGAAATCTTTAACCTGGGTTTTGTCAGTTTGAATTTTTTCATGAATTCATTGATTGAAAAGACTTAACATTTTTTTTTTTTTTTTTTTTTTTTTTTTTGGGGGGGGGGGGGGGGGATGTTTCTTAGAACTGACCTAAAAGAATTAGGGATAAATTTCGCAATATATTTAAAAGTAAAGATATTAAAAATAAAAATATGATAAAAATCATATTTTTTTTTGCAAATTTTGACATACACATGCCCTTTTTAATTTTTTCTCAAAAACTAATCAATAAATTTCAAAATCCATCCCTAATTCTTTTAAGTATGTTCTATTAAATATTGAGAAAAAATATTAAGTCTCTTCTTAAATGTCTGTAGAAGTTTTGCATTTTTAAGATCACGAATTCATGAAGAAATACAAACTGAGAAAACGCAGTTTAAAGATTTCATATCTGTAAAAAATGTATCAAAAATCATAAGAATTGTTGCCTATGTATATATTTCATTAAACAAACCTAATATAGTTCAACTTATAAATATTAAAGGAAAATATAAACTTTTATATGAAACCGTCCATAGTGCCAAACCAAAGATACCAAGTCCTCTTAATTCTGTATTTGAAATAAGATGTAGATTTTACTTTCGTTCTTTATACGTATGATGTTAGTTTAAACATTTGATGAAGAAACTAAGGTCCTGCATCAGGTTAAATTGACTATTTTTACTTTCCGAACACTATAGTGAGGAAAGTATTGTAATCATGTCAAAAATCCGAATTTGAGATTTTGATGTTTCTATACGTTTTGAGGTCCTCTGAGTCCGTTTTCACTATTTTTACGAAGATGTATGTATGTGTGTGTGTATGTATGTATGTGTGCATGTGTGTGTGTATGTCTGTGAGTGAACACGCTAGCGTCTAAACTCTTTGTTCGAATAAGCTGAAAGTTGGTACGTATATTGTAAGTCACCATAGTACGAACCCTATTGATTTTGGTGAATCTAGCACTTATAGTTTTTTTACAGGGATACAAAGAAGAATTCTTTATCATTATGGCCTATGGGACCAAAATCTTAAAAGTGCGATAGCACCTAAATGCCTTATTCAATTGAGCAAAAAATTTATACATATATTATAGGTCACAGATACTCAATCTGTACAGGTTTTGGAGAATCTAGCACTTATATATATTTTTTTTTTACAGGGACACAAAGAAAAATTCTTTATCATTATGGTCTATGGGGCCAAATTTTTAAAAGTGTGATAGTTTCTAAACGCCTTATTAATCTGAGCAAAAAAAATGTACATATGTTATGGGTCACAGTTTCACCAACTGTATAGATTTTGGTGATTTTGGAACTTACAGTTTTTTTACAGGGACACCAGGAAAAATTCTTTATCATTATGGCCTATGGGGCCAAATTTTTAAAAGTGAGATAGTATCTAAATGCCTTATTCAATTGAGTTGAAAATTTATATGAGTATTATAAATCACTGTTGTACTAACTGTAAGCATCTTGGTGAATCTAGCATTTATAGGTTTTTACAGGGACACAACGAAAAATTCTTTATCATTATGATCTATGGTCTCATAGTTCAGTAGCATTAAATAAAATATCGTGTAATATATGGAGAAAAATACTCAAACACTCTGTTATGGTTTTCTCTCTTCTGTTTGTTTAACAACTCCTCTTTCTTTACTTTATCTACAGAACTGTTAATTACTCAATGTCCGGAAAGTCGAGTTGAGTCACTCCAGATTTTTTTTTTTTTTTTTTTTTTTTTTTTTTTTAAAGACAGGTTGATTAATTTATTTTACTTGCAGGTAGGATCAAATTGGAACTTTTTTTTTTCTTTCTTTCTACCAGTTGGGTTTAGTCGACTTGAGAACATCTTTCAAAACATTTTTACCATAATAAGCAGAAATTTGTTTGATATACAACTGTATAATTGATATGAACATAATACATATACTCATGATTAAATATGCGCATACTCAGACTATTATAGTAAAGTAAATATCCATGTCAGACAAAAGCAGTTACCAAGCAAATATCCAATAAATATATATATGCAGTCAAACTCTCCTAATGGGAACCTCAAGGGGAATTAAACATTTATTCATATTATCAGCAGTTCATGCTATCAGTAACTCAGAAACTAATCTTCATTCTGATTGTAGAAGCAGTTCATGTTAACCCTTTGCGGCGCAAGACAATTCGGATCATTTAAATTATACTGCCACCGGAATTCATAAACTAAATTAAATTAAAAGAAATTTTAAATTTTAAGGTTAAAAAAAAACGGCTTTTTCTGCTATGTTATAAATGTAAATTTTTGCTAAAAAATTTCCGGGATGAATTTTTTTTAGCTGGATCTTAAATTTTGCGTCCTCGCAGCAAGGACAGCACACGTTAAGGGGCTAAATGTGTTCACATTAACAAGGTTCAACTGTATATATATGTTATGTATATATATAAACAATATAAACAATAAACTACAAATGCTAAATTTGAAGCTCACTTTTGTACACTAGAAATACATAACACACATAAATGATTAAAAATTATTATTAATCCATTTTTCAAATTTGTAATTCTTTATAAAATGATTTATGAACTGTGTAACAATGAAAATTTATTTTATTTTATAACTTTAAAAAGTTTTGAATGTTTTTTATATGAATTATTAATTATCATTTAGTTTTTGGGTTTTAGGTTATGTTCAGGTTAAAAAAAAAAAGATGTTGGGGTTCAAGTATAAAGAAATCAGTTTCGACTCGCCAAAGTTGACTGTTGCAGATTTGGGTCAGTCTTTGGTTAAATGAAAAATTTTATTCAGTTTGTGTTAGGTAAAACCAAACTTGTGCAGGATTTAAAAAAAAACCTAATCAAATGGCTTGCAGAAAATTATACACTTAAATGTCTCTGTAGAATCTGTATTTAAGAAGGAACTGGGAACACAGAAAAATGTTCATTAATCCAGTATCTCACTAATTATGAATTCGAATTTGTGCGAAGCATTTTATGTATAAAAAACACTTATGTGAATTAATAAATACAAAACATTGAATAAACATCATCAAATGCAAGGACTTACAACAATTGTTTCTGGTCGAAAGAAAACACAACCATTCACCAGATAGAAAAAGTAGGCATGAGTGCTGCAAACAAAGCAGCAACCCACCTAAGAAAAAACTTTGAATAAATACCATAATATGCAAAAACTCGCAATAATTGTTTCAGGTTGAAAGAACACACAACCCTTTATCAGACGAGTGCCGCTTTGTTTGCAGCACTTGTGACTTTTTTTTTTTTCGCCTGATGAAGGGTCATGTCTTCATTTGACCCAAAATAATTGTTGTGAGTTCTTGCATTTTGTGGTGTTTATTCAGAGTTTTGTACTTATTACTTTTAAATGCCAGTTCTGTGATACTTTTGTGAATTGTTTAACACAGCGCATGGTTGTGTCATGCATGAGAGTGCAGAAAATTAAAAAGAGGAAACAAGCATGTTCATAAAATTAATTTCAAATAAAAAATAATGCATACAGGAAAAAACTGTACAAAATATTTTTAAATGTGACAAATTAAACTGTTGTTGTTGTTGGGGTTTTCTTTGAGACCCATGACCCATAGCTGCTGGGACTGTTGTCTCAATTGTTCCAAAGAATTCCCAGAAGTTGCAGAGTTGGATTAACACTAGGCTCTATCAGTGACGGCTCGTGAACCGAAAATAGTTGCAGAACTGAAAAATGACATTTAAGTGATTTTAATGCATAATTTTTATTAAGCATAATTTTAACTAAAAATAGTCATTTTATTTAAATGTGAGCTTATACTCTATGAATGAATACAGTGCAAAATATTAAGTGAAGTGCCTCTTCACCTGTTTTTGGTCCATGGGCTGCCACTGGGCTCTGTATCATATCCAAAGATTTTCAAAACTGATTGGTGGAGAGCAAAAACCCAAGGGTGGAATGACGAAAGTCTTTTGATAAACAAAATTTTTGTATGAAGACAGGAAAAGAGCTGAAGTTATCACTATTTAACAGCACGCCAAAATGATGAAAAACTGTAATAATGATGCATATCAATACAAACAAATAAAACAAATGCACACACATGCATATATATAGATAACAATTTAAAAGGCTGGAAAGAAGGAAAATATGCACAAAGGTAAATTTTTAATACTTCAAATTGATTACTGCTGCAGAAAAGATGTATACTTTATATGCTTATTTCTTACTACATTGCAAAATTAATAAAAAATACTACAAAATAGCAGAAAATGACAAAATTTGGAGATTAATTCTGCAGAACTTCTTGTAAGCAATTCTGTCTAAATACACTACAGTGTCATACAAACATTTAAAAAAAAAGTAAAAAATTTTAAATTCATTCATTTCCTTGCATTTAAGATGCAAGTTTTGTTTGAGTAAGTTATAATGCAAAATATGCTTCTAAATAGCAGGGTAAAAAATTTAATACCAATTCTATTGTTGTTGTTGTTGTCGTGTGCCACTCGGAAATTCCGAGCCCCGGTAGTGGAACTACCGGACTTATTTTAAGGCAAGAGGGTTGCGTCTTCCGTTAATAGGAACGCCTCATAGGGAGGAAGTACGACTTCTAGTTCCATAAGCTGGTGAAAGATGGCAGCACCAGCCAAACTCGAATTTTGATCCGGATCAGAGCGAGTTTGACCCATGTTCCGGTACCCCCAGAGGTATAATTTTTGATGGGAACTTGGAGGACTTTGCGACCACGACGGAATTTGACGTGCACCAGTCGCCATTAGCGTACACGACGGTCTTTGGCCGGCTCGAGGACCAAACCCGCAATCTTTCGATCACGAACTCGCTGCTCTTACCAACCAGGCTACTGCGGCCCACACCAATTCTATTAATTTTAAAATATAAGAAAGTTCTAAAGTTTAGATGCAATCCATAAAGAACAGCCTTTTTTTTTTTTTTTTTTTTTTTTTTTTTTTGCTGAATTCACTGTTTTTTGAAAATTAATGGTTTTTGCACCTAAATTTCATACTTTAGTTAATTTTAAAAAATTTAATTGTCATGTCGAAAAACTGTTTGCACCCCTGAATTTAAAAAAAAAAAAAAATCGCCCTTTTTCTTTGGTACCAAATTTGTAATGATAGGACTGATATTTCTAATTTACACTCATGTTTGTGAAAATTGCAACACCATGAAGGAATTATGCAAATTGAGCTAAACTTACAGGAAATGTAAAGTGAGGTAAGGCTTGCAAATGATTAGAATTACAAAACGATTGCGCATGCATGGAATGAGATCTGACTCTTTATCAGTTGCTTCTTCTAGGTATATAAAGGACTGTAAAGGCGCGTTGAAATCTGTTTATCGTCCTCTGTCTGCGGTAAACGTTTCATTGGTGGTCAGTATGCCTCGTCAAAAGCGGAGGGGGTCGTAATAATAACCTTGTTTATAAAGGTTGGGTAGAAAGTAACTCTCTAACGGAAATAATTTTTTTCTTTTAAACGAGTGTAGGTATGAAGGCAATTTTTTGTACACATTTAGGTAATTGTGTGGCATGATAATTACAAAAGTTACAATTCAATGTGCGCCCCAGTATTTCTGTACACTGTTTTAAACGAACAGGTACGTTTGCTACGGCCTTCTGCAAGAACTCATCAGGAACACCACTTATGACCTAACGGATTTTGTTCTCAAGGTCACCAAGAGTTTGAAGTTTACTGCGGTACACTTCTTCCTTAGCCCACCCCCCAAAAAAGTAATCGCATGGGGTGAGGTCTGGACTATGCGCAGGCCATTCTGTGGAGCCTCGGCGGCCTATCCAGCGTCCAGTGAATCACTCATCAAGCCACTGCCATATATTAAACATATGAAAATAGAAAAAAATATTACAAATAATGCCACACTACAGTCTACAAAACAAGGTAACTTTCATTGCAATCTACACATAACATCAATAGATATTCCAAATTCAAAATAGGGAGTTACTTTCCGCCCACCCTGTATATTAACATATTTGCCAATTCTTATGTATACTGAATACCAGTATTTTAAAATAGTTTTCTTTGTCTTTTTTTTTAAGTAAATAAATTTAGAAATTAACATAAAAAATAAAAAGTCCAGAAAATTACTATCATGCAAAAATTGGTTGCTATGTAGTAGAATTAAAGAAAATGTTAAGTAAAGTCAATTAAAGATTCCCTAAATTTATCGTGCTTTCTTTACTTTTCCTTTACTCATCTAAATGCGATTATATAATAATTGTGTAAATTTTATAAAAGTAGCAGGTGAAAACTTTGATATAAGTACACAACATTGCACAAATAAATACTATGTATATCTTTCCATGACACAGTAAGAATTATAGTAAAGCAGAGCTGCCAACCTAAACAGGCAAATTGTTAGTACCACCCCTTTTTCTACACTACTTAATTTTTAGAGTACTTTTCTTCTTAATTCATCGTAGATACATTTAAAGAGGATTACTCTAAAAATTAAGTTGTGTAGAAAAAGGGGCGGTACTAAAAATTTGCCGGATTAGGTTGGCAACTCTGTAGTAAAGGTATTGAAAAAAGCTAATAAAAAATAAAAAGAACATACGATTAAGTACATTAGAGTCACACTCTAATCAGTATATATTTGGAAACGGGGTTTCTAGCTGCCCCTTATTTGATTATCACTTTTTTTTACACAGCAGTCTTCGTATTATTTAATCGAAGAAAAATACTGCGAACGATTACTGAAGTTTAATTTATTAAAAAAGAGTGGTGTTAAATAAAGGAACCGATAAGAGCCCTGAAAAACAATCATTTTCGAATTCTTATCTTTTCTTGCTTAACACTTTGTTAACCATTTAAGAGTTAACTCGTTTCACTAAAAAGATTAGCCACTCCTTTCTCCTTTTGGCATTCATCATCCTTTTGGCATTCATCTCCTTTTGGCATTCATCACGCCGGAGAGTCTGAGGGCTTTCTGAATTTCTGGATCTCCGACAGCATCAATGAAATATTCTAGGGCCAGATCATTACGTGTTTCAGGATGACAGTCTGAGAAAGCCAAATGTGAAAGCCTCTGGATGTTTGATGCCAGCTCTTGTAAGCTTTCCCCTGGTCTCTGATGACGGGACCTTAGCTGGAGTCGACTATATTCTTTGGACCATTTCGCTCCAAAACGTAGCTCTAGTGCTCTGGTTAAAGCTTCAAAGTCATTATTTCGCTGTTCCTTCGAAAGGGTCTGCAGAATATCTGCGGCGTCGCCCCGCAACGACCCTACCAGATGAGCCGTCTTTGCAACAGAGTCTCAGCCGTTAGCTTCAGCTACAATGGAAAACTGCGTCTTATATACATGCCAGGAGGAACTACCGTCGTAGGTGGATAGCTTAATAAATTCCTGATTCTGGATTATTCTCTTTTTCTTTTCAGTTTCCTAGGGCATGGATTCTAACTTTTCTTCCACTTTTCTCTCCAGATCTTCTTCTATTCTCTTCAGTTTACCTTCTATCTCTGAAAACCTTCCTTTCAGTTCCTGATCAAAATTTTCTTTAACTTTCTCCTCAAAATTCTCTCTCTTCAAAATTTCTTTCTATTTTCATAACATTTCCTTCTATCTTTATAGCTTTCTCCAAAACTCTTCAAAACTTTCTCCTCTATTCCATCTACTCTGCTTCCCATATCCGATAATTTACTTTCAATCACTTCCTTTACTGCCGAAAGTTCTCTCTTCATCTCCTCTTGACTGCATTCAACTTTTTCTTGGATTGACTTAATTTCTCCCTGAACTTCACCCAAACTGCCTTTCATTTCCTTCATTTCTTCAGTCAAACCGGCTTCCATCTTTTCCTGAACTGCTTTCATTTCCTTTTTTCCTGTTTCTATTTTCTCTATCAATCCAGATCTTAACTCATTCATCTGGGCAGTTAGACCTTCCAGAAGCTTCTCCATTTCTTGTTCCATAGCTCTTGTTATCACTATTCACAGACAATCCCACTTCTGACACCAGAAATGTTGCGTACTGGGGGTTCGTGAGTTGTCCGAGAATGAAAAGCCAAGCTTACAAAAATTCAGTAATTTATTCACAGAAAGTTCCACAAAAATACAGGTCTATAAACCAAGTATCAGCTTTACTTCAACCAGTAAACACAGCTTAAACAACAGCTGTCAATATCAAATCCACAGTACAAACTGTATAGCAATAACACTTAAAGCAAGTCTCTTTCAAAGAGGTTCAAAACAATGCAAGCATTAGCGAAGCTGGCTGAAAACTTTGATTAAAATGATAGAAATTTCTAAGTAGCTGAAATGTCTCCCTTAGAGTATTTGGAACAGATTGATACCTCTCATAACCCAAAGGACCCTGCCTTCCGCTAGAAGATGCTGTCGCAGACAAAAAAAATTGACGCCAGTGACATCGACTTTTTTTTTAATATATAGAGAAATAAATAAAATTACATAATTACTTCCATAAAGTCCCTACGTTTAGAGAAATTTAACAGTTTGTCCTTACATGACGAAGAAAACTAAAGTCCTTATGCATGGAGATGTCCCTGTGTTTGGCAGGGTTCAATAGTAGGGCTTAGTAATCCCTGTCCCTAGTATGTCCCTGCGGTTGGACACATTGTGACCTTTGTTCCCCAGAAACTCATATTTTAATTTCCCCCCAAAATGGCAAAAGATCGTTTTACCTGGCATGGCATTAATCTTATAGTCGGCATCAAAATTTTTCAAGCGCTAGCAATAATTCGTATGTTAAGGATGTGCATCTAATACTGTTTTGCTATGTAAATGTTTGTCGAATCATGATCTTCGTGTTTATGCTGTTTACAAAAAAGTAAATGATGAAGTAAAGTTTGATGATAAATATTAACCATACAAACTAAAAAGAAAAGTTATGAAAAATGTATCCTTTGATAATTTTGATAATGACAGACAGTACACCGATAAAATAGTAAAATCTCAGCAGCAGATTCTGGCATAAGCCGATTCTGCAACACTAGAATAAATGATATGAAATACGTATTTAAAAAATTGTATATTTTGATATTATATTTAAAGAAGGAAGAATTATAAAACCAATATCACCAATAAATGTAGTAAAATTTCATATAAGAATCACTTATACAATAGTAAAGAAATAAGCAACTAAAGGCTGCATGTAAAAAGAGTGTCCCACGTAAAATTCAATAACCAGATAGCCGTTTGCGTTTATATTTATAAATATATATATACATATATATATATATATAATTTGTGCTTAACATCAACTCTACGAAAAATTTTATCAATCGCTTCCAAATTTTGACCTAATGTTTAAATTTCAATCTCGTGGGGTTTTACATGGGCTACAACATTTTCGTCTTTATTCGTAAACAATAATTTCACTGTATTGAATAGTTTACTGCAATATAATTCAATGTATAACTTAGCCACAGCAACGCGTGGCCGGGTCTGCTAGTATATATATATAGTATATGTCAGGTTTTTATTATTAGTAGTAGTACGACCAGGGTTGTCTTGATTTTTCCCGACCCAACCCCCTCCCCCCCCCCCCCCCCCACTAAAAAAAAAAAAAAAAAAAAGAAAAAAAAAAAACGAAAAAACTCACTGGGCTGGATTTTTTTCAACCCTGAGTACGACAGGTTGTATTATTTTTTTTGAGACAGTGATTTTGCTTTCGTTATCAATTTTCATCTATTACCTTAAACAGACGTTCAAAACTTATTATTTTGTCTAAATATATAAAGCTGAAAGATTGTTATTGTATCTGTCGAGATTTGTAGTCTGGATTATTAGAGTATATCAAAAATTGGTATACTTATTAATGAAAACAAAATCTAGCTAATACCGTATTTTTGGGTTCAATTGGATAATTTGTTCAAAAATTAATAAAAACCCCACTTAAACTTTAAAATTATTAAAAAGAAAAAAAAAAAAAAAAAAAAGGAATTAATGCCACAAATAAATATATGCGTAAATGTATTTCTTTTTATGTCGGAAAAAAAAAAAAAACAAGCGATTATTATTATTATTAATTAAGATAGAATTTTAAAAATTCGTTCTACAGAAGTGGAACAGCTTCAATATAGAATGATATATATTATTATTATTATTATTATTTATAACAGTCGAAAAGAAAATTTAAAGTAAAGTCAACTTGCCTGTATTTATTACGATTTCAGAAGGATATGATGTTGTTAGGTATTGATATACATTTGCCTCACTAGAGGGCGCCAGAGGTCCCGTTGAGATGAGATTAGAAGAACATTTTTGTTTATTCTCCCGGGACATTAGTTTTAAGTTCTGTTTTAGAATGGACAGCAACGAGTCATGAAATAGTAGTTTGCTCTCGGGCCCTTTTTGGCCTGATTTTTTTTATTCATGGAGCTACAGTTGGAAATAG
>OZ005658.1:268043339-268223339 GCA_963930645.1 Salticus scenicus
AATTAGAAAAAGTAGCTCCTAGATTAGATTAGCATTAGTTTTATTATAAATCCATTTTTTCTCAAAGTATAATTTTAGAAATTAAGAAATGGCATGAAATGGATGTTCTACAGTACGAAATGAATCTTTTTTGTAAATAGTGTTTTTTCTTCATGTGAATATTTTATTTAATAAACTGTATATATTTTATCGTCTTAAAGAAGAAGCTGTTGTTTTCTAGAGAAACTTGCATATTATTAGTCTTCAAATTTAACGTCGAAGAATTCTACAGGTAAGAAGAATATTATTATATCATTTTGAAGATTATTACCAGAAAATTAAAATGATTTGAAAATATTAAATAATTAGTCTGATTAAATGAAAGAGCCTTTAATCCATATCATATTTTACAAAGAGTCGAGAAGACTCGCTTGAAGCCATTCAGAAGAATGGCGTTTTATAACATATTTTATGGCGTCCGTGAAACAAGACCTTGTATTGTTTACATTAAATACAGGAAATATTGTTTATATTAATATTGTTTATATTAACTGAAAGGAAAAGAATTATTTTCATTTGAAACAAAAATGTTTTAAAGGTTATATTATTATTATATGAAATGTTTTTCAAGAGAAATCTTAGATTGAAATTGTTCAGAATATTTTTTTTTCAAAGTAAATAAAATTAAAAGTGACTGATTGATTGAAATAAAACAAGATTTTTTATTTGCTATATTATTTGTACATTTAAAACGTAAATTTATCAAGGTCAAAATAAGATAGTTGTTTTTGAAATAAATAAAAGTAGAATAAAGAAAGCTATTGAGTATTGAGTTGACCTTGAAAAAGAAGCATTAGATTTGATAAAGAAGAAATAAAAAGTATTTTTTCATGGTAAATATTAGATGATGCAAAATCTGATTGCATTGAATGTTTATTGTTTTATTATTTATTTTGCAATGATTATGAAATAAAGTATTATTTTAGAATTTGTGAATGAAAACAGAGTATGCAATTAATGAAAGTTTAGATTTTAATTTGTTTCTGGATTACATTTTGTGATTGTTTAATTCAATAAATTTTTACAGTTAATAAATGAATAAATATTATTATTCAGTTGAAAATAAATATTATTATAAGAGTAAAATAAAAAATAATAAAATGTTATTTTCTTTTGTTTACATTTTACAAGAGGAAAAATTGTTCTCGGAATAGAATTTTTTCCAAGTTGTTCTTAAAATAAAATCTTCTTGGTAAGTAGAAAAGTGAAAGTTTTTACATTTAGATTAAAAGTCATAAATAACGAATAATTGGTTAATTAACATAAAACTGTTCTGTTTTTGTTTAAAAATCAGAAATGGAAAAAATAAAAAAGCGAAGAATGCCATTACGATCTTCCTTTACTAAAACTTTAAATATTTTAAAAACAGAACTAGAGAAAGAAGATCTTGAGAGGGGTATACTTTTAGATAATTTAAATAAATTAGAGGGTTTAATGACAGAATTAAAGACATTTGATAATGAAATATTAGACATTATGTCGGAAGATAGTAAATGCGATGAAGCTTTGATTATAAAAGTAGCGGAAGAAAACGAAGCATATTGTGATGAATTTATCAAAGTAAAGGCTTTTGAAGAACGCTATGGGGTTAAAGATATCTTAATCGAAGTATATGTTCGGGAATTTTTGAAATTAATTACAGCTAATGTACAAACTAGGGGAAATAGCAAAAATTTGTGTAATTTAGTGACCAAGATAGAAACACACTTGAGATCCTTGGAAAGCATGGGTGTAAACATTGATCAAAACTCTGCGTGGCTGTACCCAATGGTAGAATCCTGTTTACCCGAAGATATTATTAGAACGTTTCAAAGACTTAATGTTGGGGCCAGGGAAGATTCTACTGAGTTAGACGATAAAGAAATCCCACAGAAATCGAACTTTTCACCATTGCTGAATTTTTTGAAAAGGGAAGTGGCAGGTGAAGAAAGGTTACAATTAGCCAGGTCGGGTTTTGAAATTAATTCACCCAGGGAAAATGTTAAAAATAAATTCCAGAAGAGAGATAACAGGTTCCCCACTGCTGCAGGCTTATTCGCTGCAAACGAATTAAGCTGTATATTTTGCGAAAAAACGCATGAGAGTAAAGACTGCATAACAGCCAGATCGCTCTCCCTTGACGAAAAGAAAAATATAAGTAAAAGAAAAAAATTGCTGTTGGAAGTGTTTACGTTTTGGACACCGGGCAAAAACGTGCAAGGTTTTTATTAAGTGTCACGTTTGTTCAAAACCACACACAGAGTTATTTTGTCCAGAGATAAGGAAAGGGGGTGAAAATAGTAGAAGCAAACCTCCCGAAGTAATACAGAACACTGTCGCCAAACAATGCTCCCAGAAAATAGCCCTTATGACGTTAGAAATAAATATAAAAGGGGAAAAAGGCCAAAAAAAGGTGCGTTGTTTTATGGACAGTGGTTCTCAGAAAAGTTACATTTTAAAGAAAACTGCAAAAGAGTTCAAGCTCAAACCCATTGGTACAGAAATAATTGCCCATACAGTTTTTGGGGGTACACAGATAGAAGCTAAACAGCATAATATATTTAGAGTTACAGTGGGTGCATCGAATAATCGGGCCAGTTCCATACGTGAGCTCGATCTTTTAGACCAATAGAAAATTTGTGGTGAAATTCCTCGAATTCCAAAGGGAAATCTGTGCAGAGAACTCAAGAAAAATAAGCTGTGGTTGTC
This sequence comes from Salticus scenicus, assembly GCA_963930645.1. Classification (NCBI taxonomy): domain Eukaryota; kingdom Metazoa; phylum Arthropoda; class Arachnida; order Araneae; family Salticidae; genus Salticus; species Salticus scenicus. The sequence continues at coordinate 268,046,067 of OZ005658.1, forward strand.
CGATATCGGCCCTGGTAGTACGGAAATAGAAATCCTGAACGGGAGTGACGTTTACGGTGAACTGTTAACGGGTCGAGTCAAGCAATTAGAAAATCGACTCACAGCGATAGAAACCAAACTTGGGTGGACAGTTTATGGAAAAACAGGGCTTCCATCTCAGGTTTGCTTGAATAGCGGTACAGCGGTATTAATGACAAATCTGTATATAAAAGATTGGAATGTTCCAGACTTGTGGCGACTCGAAACGATAGGAATCAACGACCCTGCGCAAACCTTGCCCAAAAGAGAAGAAGAGGAGCAAGCCCACGATATGTTTCTTAGACAACTCATCAGAAATGAAGATGGTCGTTATCGAGTGGGTCTTCCATGGATTTCCAACAATGTCAATATACCCTCAAATAGAAATGAAGCAGAAAGAAGATTATTCAGTACTACCCGAAGATTAAAGAAATTAAATAAATTTGAGTATTACGATCTAGTTTTCAAGGAATGGCAAAGAGAAAATGTCATACAGGAAGTCCCTCAGGCAGAACTGAAAGAAGTTAGTGAACACTACTTATGCCACCATCCAGTCATCAAGCCTGATAGTTCTACCACCTCCATCAGACCAGTTTTTGATGCATCATGCAAAGTCGGAAGAGCACCGTCACTAAATGATTATCTCTTTAAAGGACCAAATTTATTAGAAGAGATTCCCGCAATATTGTTAAGATTCAGAGAAAAAGCAATCGCGGTTGTATCCGACATTAGACGAGCCTTCCTTCACATCGAAATAAAAGAGGAAAATCGGCATTTCTTAAGGTTCCTGTGGTGGTAGAAGACGAATGAAATAAAAGTCTATCAGCATAACAGAGTGGTGTTTGGTATTACTTCCAGTCCATTTTTACTTGGCGCAGTTATCAGACATCATTTGAATGGGTGTCCAGAAGAACTTAAGGCAATTGCTCAGAAACTTCAGAAGTCATTCTACGTGGATAACTGCGTCACATCTGTAAACAACACGTCCGATTTGGAAGAATTTAAATCTAAGGCAACAGAAATCATGGCTGAAGCTAAAATGGACCTAAGATTGTGGCAATTCGGTCCTGTAAAAGAAATAGAAAAGTTGTCTTTAGAAAATGAAAAGGAAGACTTCTCAACTCCAATTCCAGTTTTAGGAATCAAATGGGACAGAACAGATGATAGCTTGATGGTCTGCAATAAATTTGACTTAGAAATAGTGAATAAATCAAAACGTCAAATTCTATCCATAACTCAAGGAATTTTCGATCCCATCGGTTTTCTAGCTCCAGCATTGTTACCAGCCAAGATAATAATTCAAGAATCATGGTCCAGCAAATTAGCATGGGACACTCCACTTCCAGAGAAAATTCAAAGAGACTTTCAGAAATGGTACAGCGAATTAAAACAGCTAACAGAATTGAAGATCCCGAGAAGAATAGGTTATGCAAATAAAGAAGATTGGTCCCTACATATTTTCTGCGATGCAAGTCAAAGTGCCTATGCAACAGTAATTTTTATACGGTGCGAAGAAGAAAAAAGAGTTTCAATTCAATTTTTGGGAGCAAATCACGGTTGGCTCCAAGAAAGGCTCTAACGATTCCTCGTCTTGAGCTGCTTGCCTGTGTGTTGGGATCCAGACTATCAAAGTATGTCATAGAAGCTTCCCAGCAAAACCACAGATGACGGCCAACACGAGGCCAAGTACTGGTTGCCAACAGTAGCTGCAGCTGGGCCGTCGGTGGCAAAAGTTACGGTGCCGCAGGGAATATGTTACGCCGGCCGTCAGTAGGCCATATTCAATCGATCCACTGTTGGCTGCCTGCAGTAAGTTAAAAATAAGTTAGTGGGCCAGTGAATGGATCGCTGATGGCAGCTAGCAGTATGATGAAAATAGGTAATGGGCCACTGTTGGTAACCGACATTAGGTTGGAAATTGTTAGTGGACTACCTGGTGGCAAACATAATTTTTCTATGTTATTGCTGGCAGCCTGCAGTGGGCCAGCTGTGGCAAACATAAAAAATTATATTACTGCCGGCAGTCTTCATTGGTCCTTTATATTTTCCCATTAAAGGCCCGTTTCTCTCACCGTCTCCGGAAGCCGAAGCCAATGTTATTCTATGGGAAATTTTCTTTGCAAATAACTTATTAACTAATACATATTTTTAAATTCTGTATTCATATTCTGAAAATTCCCAACTGTTAAATTGACGGACCTTTTTTAAAAAATTATTTTTTTATTTTTTATTTTGAAGCTGCAAAATACGATTTTTCAATATGTGAATTTTTTCATTTTGCAAATTCAAAATAAAATATTAAAAATTAAAATAATTTATTTTCAAAAAAGGTCTATCAATTTAACAGTTGGGAATTTTCTGAATGTGAAAACAGAATTTAAAAATATATATTAGTTATTAAGTTATTTGTAAAGAAAATTTCCCATAGAATAACATTGCCTCGGACTTCCGGAGACGGTAAGTGAAGAGGGCCGTTAATAGGCCAGCAGTGATTTAGTTATAGCTAGTATATTTATTTTATTGGTGATACCTTTAATTTTATTAGTGCTTTTTTCTTCTCTTTCTTTCTTTCTTTCTTTCTTTTTTTTTTTTTTTTTTTTCCCCTCTCTCTTTTTTCTGATGAAGTAACAGCCAGTTTTTTCTATGCATCCAATATTTAATTTGATATAAATAAATGTAACTTTACATGTGAAAATTATAAAATAGTGAAACAAAAACTGTTATAAAGAGAGCATTGTAAAAAACACCATAAAATAAAAAATAAAAGAAAAAGAAAAAATTGCAGCAATTGTTTCCGGTCGAAATAGCCCAAAGACCCTTCATCAAGCGGAACAAAGTGGGCATGAGTGCAGCAAAAGTAATTTGCTGCATTCATGCTTTTTGTTAGACTCACGAAGGGATGTGTTATTATTTCAACCTGAAAGAACTGATGCATTTTTTTTTCATTGGCGAAGGGGGGGGGGGGTGCAATGATTATGTTTATTTGCAAATTTTCTATTTATTACTATCAGGATTTGTTCGCTTTGCTGTCCATACAGTTAAACGAATAAAAAAAAAAATAAATAAATAAAAGAAAGAAAGTCCTCTTATTGATAAAATAAAAATAATATAATAATTAGATAAAATAATTAGATAATAATTAGATAAAATAAATCCTCGAAAGTCCTATTGATAAATATATTTATCAATAGATAAATATATATATATTTTTTTTTATATTACTTTAAAATTAACAACTAAGGCAAAGTGCTATGAAATCACATAAAACCAAGTTTCGATTCTCCGCTGCATTTGGCAGCGTCTTCGTCTTTCGCGCAATGTTCAATGTGTGTGTTTATCGGTAGACAGGTGGTGCTACTATTATTCAAGAACTACAGTTTTACTATAACTCAGCATCTATTAAACATCTTAGTTTTGGTACCATGTATCAGGGTATTTAGTTGAATGAAATAGTTTTCCTATCCTTCGCTCTATTATATTAAATTTATATTTAGAATAAATTTATTATATTATAAATTTATAATATGATTCATATAATTAAAATACATAATAATATTAATATAATTATTCTATATTTATGTATTCATTTCTCAAAAATTCTGTCAGCAATTTCACGCCGAAGATAGAATTAAGATATGCCATTAGCACTATTTAAATACCATGAGGCAATTATGTTTTGAAATGTTTAAATATCACTTCCAATTTTTAATATTTCATTTTGGTTTGTTTATTTTAATAATAGTTAGTCATATTTCCAAATGTATAAAAGAGCAATACTTCGCTATTTATAACTACTTCACTCGTGTCTTCTTTATTCGCATAATGAATGGTCGTGGAATCATTTCGAGCTGAAACTTTTTTTTTTTTTTTTTTTTTTTTTTTTTTTATTAATGTTTTTTACAACTTTGTAAATTAAATTTACAAACTTCTTTTTTCACTTTTTTCAACACCAGTTCTTCATTACATTTTTTGCTGTAATAAGTATATGTTTTAAAATCTGTCTCTCTGTTTTAGATAAGTTTTTTTTTTTTTTTTTCAATTCATTAAAATAAATTATGCTAGAAAGATTTTAGAGAATATTTAGTAAAATGACAGGAAAATTAGTGTTGAAGAAGGAAAAAGTAAGTAAACTTTATAAATTATGAAACAACACACCATTCGTTTCCACTCAAAATAATTAAGCTTGACCCATCATCAGGAAAAGATAAATTGACTACAAGTTCGGCATAATATCATCGACGAAATGTAGTAGCTTAAAACAGCTTCAAAACCTTGAGGTCGATAACCGAGTTAAATCTATGTTAACCATAAAGCGAAGATTAGAGATAGGAGTTTGTTTGAAATGCAAAAATTTCAATTTTTTAAAAGTGTCATTTTTTCTGTCATTTTGTTAATATCAAAATTTCTATGTTCATATATTTTTTAATATATAAAAAGTAGAATAAATGGATGTATAAGAATATTTTAGGCTACAAAATTTTTTTCCAATAGTGGGGTTTCGCGATTATCAAGAAAATTATTAGATAATAAAATTTGAATAGTTTCGACAACAGTAAAATAAGTTTAGACAACCCGACCCACATTAAAATAATAATAATAATAATAGTAATCTGCATGAATTTTATCAGTTATTACTACACATATTTTACTCCTTTTATATTTTATTATTATTATTGTTGTTGTTGTTTTTAAATAAAGTGGTCAGAAAACATAAAAATGATTTATCAATTTACACATCTAATAATTTTCCTGTTAAAGCAGACTGGTACATGCGTCATGAAGATATAACAAAAAGAGTTTACATAGCGAATTAAAAAAAAAAAAAAAAAAAAAAAAGTCGTTAGATCAGTTTTTTGAAACACTCATTTCCTAGATTTGCAATTGCTTCCACCTAATAAGGACTTTTGTCAATTTTCCTGTATTAAGCAAGTATTACATGCTAAAGAGCGAGTAAAAAGGAAGTCGTTTTTGAGATATCGGCTCACTGTCCCACTGATAATTTTCACCAAAACTTAGTAAACTGATCTGTTCACCATAAACTAACAATTGCATACGAAATGATATCTAAAAAGGAATTAATATAGCGATTTTGAAGAAAATCCATAAAGCTGTTTTCAAGAGAAAGCACTTGTGAGACTTAAAGTTGTTGTGTATTTTTATAGGAAGTTTATCAATTTTCCTGAACTAGCAAATACAAAAGGACATCCAAAACAAAGTTTATATAACTTTGAAGAAAATCGCCAGTTTTTGAGATTTCCAGTTTTCAACAAAAGTTGTAAAAATCATCTGTACACTATACCTGTCTTAATTCAGAAGTCCGTCGTTCTTTATTAGTTTTGTAGATATGATGGTCAGAAAATTTCCAGAAACATATACAATACACATACACAAACACACAGACCAATTGCCAAAAAACACTTTTTTGACTCATGAGACCTTAAAATATGTAAATCAGGTGAAAACTCTATATCAATTTTTTTTAACGAATACAGTGCTTCTATTATCTGCGGTATTCGGATTATGGAAATGAATAATAATATTAATTATTAGTTGACACAAATCCTAGCATAATTTCAGATAGAAATCATTATTTTATTGAAGAATTTGTTTAATAGTGTACTTCAAACAGTTTGAATCTCTAAGCTGTTAATAAGTTGTATACTTATAATAATTTTCCTTTAAAAATAATTGATGAATTGACTAATTTTTCTTCTTATTTTTTTCTTTTATTTTCTGAACACAGTTCCTCGTTATCTGAATAATTAAATCTCCTTCCTCTCTATCCAGCCTAACCCAACGCTGACGCAGCAATTATCAGTTACATTTTGTTGTTGTTTCATGAAAGAAGTACAGCGGTTTTCTGTTCTGATTTAGTGTCAAGTATGTGTAGGATTTCTCACGCATGCAAAAATTCAAGAAAAACAATTTCACTTGTTAATATAATTTATAATTTTACTTTAAATATATTTTGGAGGACTATTTCAGTTTCGTAAAAGTGAAATTATTTTTCTTACTTGCATTTAAAAAATAATGATTAATAAATAAATAAAATAAAAGTGTGAGCGCTACCACTTTTTTTTTCCCCTATAATAGTTTATAGAAATTACATATTAAAATTATTATTTATGAAAATTATTTTCTATGATGAAGGTAAGCGATTTTCATTTAAAAGAAGTACAATATACTAAATTTCGAAAGAAAATTAATTTTATAGTAATATATATATATATATATATATATATATATAAAATTTCTGACATTCGGTTTTCGAAGTATTTGCATGTTTTGAGATTCCTGAACACGATTTGACCATTTTTAGAAAGTTTCCCTCTGTAAATGTGTATAAAAATGTGTGGACGCTGTATCTCACGAACCAATGGACGAAATTTAACCAAATTTATATTTAACCAAATTTGATTAAAATCTTTCCCGATTACATTCGTGGATCATTCATTCAACACACGGCTCTATATTTCTACTTCTTCGTAATTTTCAATATGAGGAAATTTCATATAAATGATTTCAAATAAATGAAAGTTTTTTTTTTTTTTTTTTTTTTTTTTTTTAATTTTTATTATGAATTAAAAAATAAATATTTAAATAACCAACAACTAACCAGGATTTTTTTTTTTTTTTTTTTTTTAATAAGTTGAGGAATCGCTCGCCTTTCCCCATGAGAGGATAAATTTTTATTGGTGGTATTTTTCAAAAGAAACTCATCAATAACTTTCAAGTAAATGACTGAATTAAATATGTGGTAAATTAAAACAAAGTTATAAATTATTTTCAAAAAAAAAAAAAAAAAAAAAGAAGAAAGCATTTTTTCAGAATTTGGCACAAAATTGATTTATTATTATTATTATTATTATTGACAAACACTGTTCTAAAATGAAAACCGTTTCCATGCATTCAGGAAAATGATGTTAACAAATTATTTGCACTACTCGAATTTACGTAATAAAAAATATAGAATAATATTTTGCGGTGCCACAACATACTAGTTTTTGTCAAAAATAATAAATTCAATAAATTTGCTTTAAAATATCACAGATGTATAATATAATCGTTCGTTTAAAGATATTGACGAATTCTTTTCAAGAATACTCATATTGGAAATTTACTCTATCTGGTATACGTCTCCCTCAGAGGTGGAGGAAGCGATGTTTGTACATTAAAGAAGAAAAAAAAAAAAAAAAAAAAAAAAAAAACGGAAGAAGTAAACTTTTTACACTACTATCACTTTCATAAATTTTTGAGCGCACACAAAGAGACAGACAGACAATTTTACAAATTATGTTCATGAGAACAACCCAAAACGTGCAAAAATCTATCGAAAACCAGATGTCGAAAAGTTTCCCGAATCTAATGCTTTCTTCTTAACTACAGTGAAGGAAGAAAAAATAATAATAATAAAACATAAACTATAAATAGTTATAATTGTTCTAATAACTTTCTCCCGTCCATATAATATAAATATAAAAATGAAGATCCATAATTTTTATTTTATTAAATCAATTAAAATAATAACAACAATGATAAAATACTAGAAAGTTAGCAACTATCATAATTTACTAAAACGGATCAACTTGATAATTGTTATATATTTCTAGAAATCCTTTTGTTATAACAATGGCTTTAGAATCAAACATTAAAAAAAAAATAGTATTTAAAAAATAATACAAAACCAAATTAATAATTGAATTACTTACAAATATATTCTTTTTACGAGATTTTCAACGTTGAAGACACACCCGCAGACTACATTAACGAACAAAAACTTCGTATGAAATGGCGGACAGCGAGGGAATTTCAAATCAACAGAAAAAGAATCACAGCGCCCTCTATGCATACAAATTGATTATGGCATAATAATTTGTGGCCACAACATGAAAAACATGCGGTTGGCCGTGTGGTGATAGCCTACACAAGGTCAACTGTGTTTATGCCACCTCTGGGCCACCGACTATTTTGCTTTAGGCTTCCATCACTGCTGGCAGCCATAAACGGCCCGTTCCTGGAGTTATATGGGGCAACCGGCAACTGATGGCAAGTGCAGGATGCCAGCAGTAGGCCATAACGAGCCCGCCAGTATAAGTTTTGCTGGGTTGGGACATCCCTACAGTACCAAATTAATTTTGGACTGATTCTTCGACAGTTTTGGCCTGGATTAAAAGAAATGACCAGTGGGGTACCTTTGTGGGCAACAGAATCAGAGAAATATGCCAACTTACGAACCCTCACCAGTGGTACTTAGTTCCAGGAAGTCAAAATCCGGCAGACCTGCCTTCCCGTGGTTGTAGTCCTAATCGGGATGGTGGGAGGGACCTAATTGGCTAGAAGATGAAAAAGGTAACTGGCCCCAACCGAAGATTGTCCCTAATGAAGTCTTAGTTATGTCAGAAAGAAAGAAAACTGCAGTGTCATTATTTTCGAGTCCAAATGTAGATCCATTTATGAATTATGAAAGAATTTCGAAATTTAGTAAACTTGTAAATATTATTTGTTGGATAAGAAGATTTGCAACAAAATGTAGAAATAGAAATCATATTTTCCCAAGAAGTTAAGGAAGAGGCGGAAAAATTTCTCTGGTCACGCATACAGTTAGAAAGTTTTGGTGATGTGCGAGAAACAATAAAAGGACTTGTTGTTATGAAAGATCAAGACAATATTCTAAGAGTCAAAACAAAGTTGTTAGATCGAGAAGACACTTTTTCTTTCAAGTATCCTATATTGTTGCCATCAAAACATCATGTTGTAAGATGCCCAATTAGAGACTGCCACTTAAAGAATTGCCATGCTGGACTTCAGACGGTTGGTTCAATATTACGTGAACATTACTGGATTATTTCTGCAAAGCGTAACATCCGAACCGAATTGATAAAATGCACAAAGCGTAAAATTTTTTCTTCCAAACCATTTGTTACTCCTCCCATTCATTTACCTTTTGACAGAGTCAGAGACTCAAAAGTTTTTGAAGTAGTTGGCATCGACTTATGTGGTCCTCTTTACCTTAAAAATAAATCCAAAGTATGGATAGTCATTTTTACCTGTGCAGTATATCGAGCCAGACACTTGGAATTAGTGACGAATCTTTCAACAGAGGGATTCATACAAGCGCTAAGAAGATTTGTAGCCCGAAGAGGAAGAATTTCGACAATCTACAGTGACAATGGAACTAACTTTCGCGGTGCCAACAATCTCTTTAAATCTCTTGACTGGAATCAAATTCAAAAGACGGATGACATAGCTCCAATAAAATGGAAGTTCATCCCCCCAACCGCTGCTTGGTGGGGCGGATGATTGAAGCGTCTCATTAGAAGTGTAAAAAACCTCCTACTGAGAACTCTTGGAAAATCTTCCCTCAATTTTGAAGATCTCTCTACTAGCTTGTGCGAAGTTGAAGCCATAATGAACAGTCGACCTTTAACATACCTATCAGAAGAACCAGACAAGTTCATTCCTTTGACACCTTCCTGTTTTATGCAAGACATTCAAGAAATTGGTGTGCCAGATCTGGATGCCATTGATGCTAAAAAACTGAGTATCTAGCGCAGTTGGTACAACGAAATAGAGAGAAATGTAAATCTGTTAAACAATGTGACATTGTGCTAGTAGAAATAAACAGTGTGAAAAGACTACAGTGGCCAACAGGAAGAGTAGTGAAAAATTTTCCCAGCCGAGATGGCCGTGCCAGGGTTGTGGAAGTGAAAATGCATTCTGGGACACTAATTAGACCACTTCAAAAACTCTATCCCTTAGAGATATCAGAAGCTGAAGATCCAGTGATACAAGCAGTAAAAGAGACAATAAACTGAAAGTGGTCAAAAACTATAAAAAACTTTTCTAAGACAATCACAATTGTTTAAAATTGCATTGAACTTTAAAATATTTATTTTTCTTTTTCTTTATTTTGATTAGTTTTTAACTTTAATTTTTACTGTTTGTAGTTTATAGCTTTAATTTTTCTTAGTATGAAGTTTTATAAGTTTGAATTTTCTTAATTAATTAACTGTTTAATTTTTTAGCTCTCACCTAAAAAATTAAAGGTGGGAGGATGTTAGGTATTGATATACATTTGACTCACTAGAGGGCGCCAGATGTCCCGTTGAGATGAGATTCGAAGAACATTTTTCTTTATTCTCCCGGGATTAACTTTAAGTTCTGTTTTAGAATGGAAAGCAACGAGTCATGAAATAGTAGTTTGCTCTCTGGCCCTTTTTGGCCTGATTTTTTTTATTCATGGAGCTACAGTTGGAAATAGAATTAGAAAAAGTAGCTCCTAGATTAGAATAGCATTAGTTTTATTATAAATCCATTTTTTCTCAAAGTATAATTTTAGAAATAGTATCGCTAAGAGATGGCATGAAATGGATGTTCTACAGTACGAAATGAATATTTTTTGTAAATAGTGTTTTTTCTTCATGTGAATGTTTTATTTAATAAACTGTATATATTTTATAGTCTTAAAAATGAAGCTGTTGTTTTCTAGAGAAACTTGCATATTATTAGTCTTCAAATTTAACGTCGAAGAATTCTACAGGTAAGAAGAATATTATTATATCATTTTGAAGATTATTACCAGAAAATTAAAATGATTTGAAAATATTAAATAATTAGTCTGATTAAATGAAAGAGCCTGTAATCCATATCATATTTTACAAAGAGTCGAGAAGACTAGCTTGAAGCCGTTCAGAAGAATAGCGTTTTATAACAGATGTAATTTGTCAACTAAGAAGTTTAGTTTGAAATATTTCTAAGTAACATTTTTTAAATTACTTGAAATAAAGTTTATAAAATAATGAGGACATTCTTTTAATAAATTAAAATAATAGTAAAGAATTAAATATTTAATAAAAGAAATAGAAATTTCTGAGAGTAAACAAATTTTGTAACATATGTTTAACTATTAAAAATGTATTAAAACTCTAAAAACTATATAGAAAAAGATTCTATGATTCCTGAGCTGTAATTCACATAGCTTAAAAATAACTCAATAAAAATTCAAAAAATAAATTTCTAAACATGAAGGTAATATCATAAGGAAAAGAAAGGTAACATGCTCAGAAATGGTACTTACCTCATTACATAACTAGCTGTTCATAATTGAAGAGTGAAACAACAACCAAATAACAGTTGAAGGAAAATATAGAAGACTTACAGAAAAATTGAAAGTTATATATTTTCAAATATATTTCTTTTTATGACGAATAAAAACTGATTGTGCAAACATTTTCTTTTAAATAATTAAAATAAATTTGAGAAAAATCGTGCTAATGAAATGGATTCTTTGGCAAAATTTGAAATTTGGCACCGACGTAGCTTGGAAGTTTCTCGCCAAGATCTTTACTTACGCAGTAGCTATAGCCCTTTTAAATCCATCGTGAAAATGACAACAAAATTTAGAAGCTTTCAAGGGACCCTTTTGCTAAAGCTATACCAAAGAAATTTCAAGAAATTAATATAGTAACCGATGCTGGGGAATGAAACACAGTTACTGCATGACTTTATATTGAAGAATAGATTAAAATAGGTCCTGTGCAGATTTTTATATCTATTGCTTTAAACAAAAAAAAACAAAAAAAAAAAAGTATTTTTTTCCCCATATAAATTCCTCGATTCAACTTAAATTCAATTTCATTCATTCATTTATTTCAAAAAAAAAATATTTAAAGCAGATTCTTTACTATATATATGTGTGTGCGTATATGCCCATAAACCTATAAAACAGGACCCTATTATTCTTCAGCTTCCTCCCGGCAGAAATTCTGGGTGCGCCACTGGTAAATAATGTATGTTTTTAAGCTATTCAACGCTTGTTTTATGTATATTTACACATTTTGTGGCTTCATGATTACCGAATTCAAGTTTTTTAACGTTTGATCTTTGTCTGTTTCACTTAGAGTAACTCAAAAGCAAATATTTTCAGGAGATCTAAAAGTTGTATTTTCAAGTTAATATAAATTTGTTGCTGGAAAATTTGATCAAGATTGATAAGTTTCAAGGAATGTTGCATGTGAAAGTTGTCTGTATAATTTTAATAACAGATTTAAGTTCTATATAAATGTAGGAGTAGTAATGAAACGGTAGGTTAGTAATGAATGGGGTGCCGGTAGCCCCCCTCACACAGAACTAATTATCATATAAAATTCTTCCGAAGCCTAATTTGAATTGTTTTAACATAGGTTTAGATAACAGTACCCGTTATCTTACCTCTTAATCTCCAACCTGTATTCCTAGTATTAAATTTCTGGATAAGAGGAAGTAACGCCAGATTATTTAGCCTGCCATTATTCTTTTCATACCAATTTCCGAAAATATACAGCTTTATTTATTTATTTTTAATCCTCCAACAGCAAAATTCTAAATTGTGTACCTTAGTCAGAGAAGGCAAGGTAACGAATAATCGCTATAAAATGTATTTTGTATTTCCCTGCCCTTCTACCCTCCACCAATATGGCATCCTCCCTTGAATTTATAAGGAATTTTTCAAACTTTACTTTTCCAGTGAAATGTTAAATTGAATGTCCATGAGTCAAAACTGGAAATTTTTATTTTTATTTTTTCGTCTTTCGGCTATTCCTTTACGTCCTGAAAAGAAAATATAATAAAAAATACTCATCTTAATAAAGAATCTCCTTCATTTTTTCGGCCTACCAGCGGCCGAGAGATTCTGTCCTCGAAGCTGGTAGACGTCAGGTGCCGGGTTCGATCCCAGGTCGCACTCATCAGCCTAGCCGTTCTGAGTTTTCCGTGTTTTTCCCCGAAACATAAATAAATACGGGCTAATCCCTTAGAAAGACACCCCCCCCCCCCACACACACACACACGCACAGAGGGCATCCTCTCAGGCCTAGGACCCTAGTGCAGTCAACCGCCTTCATCCAAATAACGATACCAATACTTTTACTTTTTCTCTTTTTAAATTTCCAGTATATAAAGTTTAACATTTTTTGGTTAGCTTTTTTTTTTAGCCTGTGATTGTTCATTTCAAAAAAAAAAAAAAAAAAAAAAAATCTTTATATAGTCTTTTTTTTTTTTTTAACAGTAAAATTCTAAATTGTATGTTTCTTAGTATGAAAAGTCAAGGGGAGAAATTATATTAATACTGTTAAAAATTATGTAACTTAAATTACAAACTAACTACTACTCAATGAAGAAGTTTAAACGAAATCATGTTTTGACTCTGAAAGTGCACTTTTTAGGAAATACCTCAATCTTTTCTTTACTTTACTTTCTGCTAAACATCCCCTCTCACAGTAGAAACCACCTGCAGTGTCACTGGGGTGAAGAGTGAAAAAGAGTAGAAACTGTCTCATCAATCAAGCAGAGAAAGGGCGGGACCGATGTGAGGCGGAGATTTTAAGAATTTTTCAGTATTTTCAGAAAAATTCACAATATTTCTAGAAAGATTTTTGATCTACGAAATTAGTGAAAATTATGGAAAAAAGGATTTGAAAACTTCGAACTTTAAGGTTTGCGGATAGCAATTTAATTTTTAAAGCTATTTCACGGGTTTATTATTATAAAGTTATAAATAGAACAATACCCTAGTTTTCCAAAGTTCCAAAATTGCAGTTAAAATCAGAATCAAACAATAACACAAATCAAAAATTTTTACTTTCTTCTATATTTAATATAGAGAAAGTATTGGATTCGCGAAAATTTTCGACCTCCGTTTTTTGACGGATCTACACGTTTTGGGATGTTCTGAACACGATTTGATAGTTTTTAGAAAATGTTTGTCTGTCTGTGTGTCTGTCTGTATCTTTTTTTGTGGACGCTGTATCTCACGAACCAATGAATGAAATTTAACCAAACTTGGTATTTAGTTGCACCCTGACATGAACTGGTGCTGATTAGATTTAGGGATCAATAGCTCAACAGGTGGCGTTGTGATCGCATTTTATGCAAATTTTTAACATGGCAGCATAGGACAAAATTCCGTGTAAATGGGCATAATGAGAGTTATTTTAAACTTGTGATTGTAAAATTAATATGAATTATTGATAATAGTAGTAGTTAACAAGGAAAAAAATTTTGTGCATGGGGGGCATGGCTTCCCCCCCTGGAGGGAAGTAACCTCCGGGGGGGTAAATTTTCATGATGGGTATCTTTCGAAAGATCTCGTCAATACCTTTAAAACGAATGGTTGAACTATAAATCTGTGACAATTTGAAACAAAGTTATCGATTTTTTTTTACTTTTAACGAAAAAAAAACTTAGAAAAAAAATCGTATTTTTTTTTTTTTAACGAAATTTAACCAAACTTGGTATTTAGTTGGTCCCCGACATAAAGTGCTGCTGATTACATTTGGGAATCAATAGCTCAACAGGTGGCGCTGTGATCGCATTTTTTCTAAATTTTTAACATGGCAGTATAGAACAAAATTTCGTATAAATGTACATAATGAGAGTTATTTTTAACTTGTGACTGTAAAATTAATATGAGTTATTGATAATAGTAATAGTTAACTAGGAAAAATTTCTGTGCATGTGGGGGCATCGCTCCCCCCCCCCCCTGGGGGGAAGTACCCCCCGGGGGGGGGAATTTTCAAGATAAGTATCTTTCAAAAGATCTCGTCAATACCTTTAAAACGAATGGTTCAACTATAAATCTGTGATAATTTAAAACAAAGTTATCGATTTTTTTTTACTTTTAACAAAAAATGAATATGTATATAGGAAAATATAGAAGAAAGTCTTCTGGTGGCCACAACATACTAGTTTTAACTGGCGGCCTGTGATTTGATCTTAAAGATCATGTGCAAAAAACAGAATTCAAAAATATTAAAATGCGAATGAGAAATCTCTCTAGACATTTTACATAGGTTTTATACTAGCGCGTCATTTCTAAACGCTTTCGGGACGGTGCCCTTAATAACAGAAATTAGAAGGATACTAAAATCACTTACCGAATTTTTGGTTGTTGAATTCCAAGTGTACTCTGCTGGTTAAACCCTGTCAGTAAATATACTCCAAATTAATAAATACAAAACTTTGAATAAACACCATAAAATGCAAGAACTTGCAACATTTGTTTCAGGTTAACAGAAAACACAACACTTCATCAAGGCGAATAAAGTAGGCAAGAGTGCTGTCAATAAAGCGCTGCCGAAGGGTCATGTTTTCTTTTCACCTGAAACAATTATTGTGAACTCTTGCATTTTATAGTGTTTATTCAAAGTTTTGTACTTATTAATTTGGAGCAATTTTAAATGACCAATGGATTTTTACTTGCACTAATTCTATTGAATGTAATTCAAAATAAAATTTTCAAACCACTGTAAAAGTTTTAATAATATATAATTAATATTTATGTAAATGATAAGATAAAATAAATAAAAGCTTAAATGCAAGTTGAAAATTATTTATAATTAAAAAAAAAAAACAAAAAAAAAAAACTGCATGATAAGCAAAGGAGTCTATAAAAACTAGTATGTTGTGGCCACCACAAGACTTTCTTCTATATTTACCTATACATATTCAATCAGTAACAATATAAAAAAAAAAAAAAAAAAAAAAAAAAAAAAGTACGATTTTTTTTTTCTAAGTTTTTTTTTTTTTTTTTTTTTTTTTTTTTTGTTAAAAGTGAAAAAAATCGATAACTTTGTTTTAAATTATCACAGATTTATAGTTCAACCATTCGTTTTAAAGGTATTGACGAGACCTTTCGAAAGATACCCATCTTGAAAATTTATCCCCCCCGGGGGGGTACTTCCCCCCCAAGGGGGGAAGCGATGCCCCCCCATGCAGAATTTTTTTTTCCTAGTTACATACTACTATTATCAATAATTCATATTAATTTTACAATCACAAGTTTAAAACAACTCTAATTATGCACATTTATACGAATTTTTGTCCTATGCTGCCATGTTAAAAATTTAGATAAAATGCTATCACAGCGCCACCTGTTGAGCTATTGATCCCCAAACATAATCAGCACCAGTTTATGTCGGGAACCAACTAAATACCAAGTTTGGTTAAATTTCGTTAAAAAAAAAAAAAAAAAAAAAATTGCGATATTTTTCTAAGTTTTTTTTGTTAAAAGTTAAAAAAATCGATAACTTTGGTTTAAATTATCACAGATTTATCGTTCAACCATTCGTTTTAAAGGTATTGACGAGATCTTTCGAAAGATACCCATCTTGAAACTTTGCCCCCCCGGGTGGGAACTTCCCCCCCCGGTGGGGGGGCAACCGATGCCCCCACATGCACAAAAATTTTTTCCTAGTTAACTACTACTATTATCAACCTGATCTTTCGAAAGATACCCAATGTGAAAATTTACCCCCCCTGGGGGGTTATTTCCCCCCTAGGGGGGGGAAGCGATGCCCCCCATGCAAAAAATTTTTTTCCTAGTTACATACTACTATTATCAATAATTCGTATTAATTTTACAATCACAAGTTTAAAACAACTCTAATTATGCACATTTATACGAATTTTTGTCCTATACTGCCATGTTAAAAATTTAGATAAAATGCTATCACAGCGCCACCTGTTGAGCTATTGATCCCCAAACATAATCAGCACCAGTTTATGTCGGGGACCAACTAAATACCAAGTTTGGTTAAATTTCGTTAAAAAAAAAAAAAAAAAAATTGCGATATTTTTCTAAGTTTTTTTTTGTTAAAAGTTAAAAAAATCGATAACTTTGGTTTAAATTATCACAGATTTATCGTTCAACCATTCGTTTTAAAGGTATTGACGAGATCTTTCGAAAGATACCCATCTTAAAACTTTGCCCCCCGGGTGGGAACTTCCCCCCCCGGTGGGGGGGCAACCGATGCCCCCACATACACAAAAATTTTTTCCAAGTTAACTATTACTATTATCAACGAGACCTTTCGAAAGATACCCATCTTGAAAATTTACTTCCCCGGGGGGGGAACCGATGCCCCCCCATGCACAAAATTTTTTTCCTAGCTAACTACTACTATTATCAATAATTCATATTAATTTTACAATCAGAAGTGTAAAATAACTCTGATTATGCCCATTTATACGGAATTTTGTCCTATGCCATGTTAAAAATTTGCATAAAATGCGATCACAACGCCACCTATTGAGCGATTGATCCCAAAATCTAATCAGCACCAGTTTATGTCAGGGTGCAACTAAATACCAAGTTTGGTTAAGTTTCATTCATTGGTTCGTGAGATACAGCTTCCACAAAAAAATGATACAGACAGACAGACAGACATTTTTTAAAAACTATTAATTTGTGTTCTCCATATCCCAAAACATGTAAATCCATCAAAAAATGGACTTCGAAAATTTTCGCGAATCCAATACTTTCTCTATATTACATATAGAAGAAAGTAAAAATTGTTTCTTTTGCCCCGAATGCGAACCAGAACTATCGGCACTGTATTCATACGCGCTGACCGACCTAGATAACGTTAGGTAATAGGAAATCAGCTCTCCTATTACAACAGAGCTCAGTGGTCCTACACCACACAACTTCACTAAGACTTGTCAATTTGACAAATCGCTTGCTGCCACAAAAGACGCTAGCGATTTTGCAAGACATACTAAACACATCGACGCTAAGACCCACATACATACATTATCATTAAAAGTATGTTGAAAGAAACCTGAAAATACAAAACGGTGCGAACAATATTTTTTACCTAGTTTTATTTCACATATAAAGCACATGGCAGTTTGTTTCCCTTTTAAGGGCAGAGACAAGAAGGTCCACAAACATTAAAATTATTTTTATGTGTGCTATTTCTATGTACTGAATATGCATTTTTGAGAACACTGATACTTAATATATATATATATACACATATATATGTAAAAATAAATAAATAAATAATATAAAATTAGGTTTTTAAAGTATTAGTGTTTAATGTTGAATGTGGATCCAAAATAAATCCCCTGAATTTCTAATGGTTTAAAGTTGGCAGATAGCCATTTTAGTTAATATGCACGAAAGGATTAAAGAATTAAAATATTGACAGCTGGAAAGGAAAATTCTGGTTTACTAAAAAATAAGCCTCAAATTTACATGTTCTATTAAAACAATACATCATACTTGCCAACATCCTAATTAATATTCTGTAGTATCGGTAGCTCCACCTTTTTTTTTTCAAACCAATATATTTTTAGGTATTTTTCTTCTTATTTAATCACAACTGTATTTACTGAATATATCTCTACAAATTTACCGGTGTGTAAAAAAGAGCGAAACTAACAAAATATTTATTAGGATGTTGACAAGTATGCAATACATTATTTTTAAAAGGTTTATGCTTATTCGTCTTTAACTCCTCAAACGTTGGCAGCTTATCTATGTGCCAGTGGCATACATCGCATTAATTACTAATTATGAAATTTGAATATGAATATGTAAAAATTCTTTTGTTAAATAAAGATTTATAAAATTAAAAGGCAGGATTAATGTTCAAAATAATAAAATATGCAGAAAAGAGAGATTGTAGTGCAATTCAAAATAAAATTAAATGCATAAACTTAAATTTAATATTCCTAAGAAACGAAATATATGTGTTGAGTTCCAGTGCACTTATTGCTTACATCATGCTGAAAGGAATTTCTTTTACATTCAGATTTTTTAAATAAAGAATTACATAAGCAATTTTCAATATAAAGCCAAATGAAACTGAAAATTAAATAAAATTTGAAAAATTTACAGCGTAATTTAAAGGGATTTAACAAAAAACATGTTGATAACATTCGTTTGCCACGTGTACAGTCGGTAACAAAAGTGTCCGAACATTAGCAAAAATTCCTATGTAAAAAAAGTACACTTCATATATGGTTTTGTTAAATAAATCCTTGTCGAATCCTATTCTTAGTCAGCCTAAGAACAAGATTCGACAAAGATTTATTTAACGAAACAGTATTAACTCTACTTTTTGTGCATAGGAATTTTTGCTAGTGTTCGGTTACTTTTGTTACCGACTGTATCAATAAAAGTAAATATTTTAAAGAGTGAACGAGACCTTTTATTTTGAAATATGAGGAAGGGATTAACATGCTTGGCAACATCCTAATTAACACTTTCGCGACCGCAGACGTAGACTCATGTAATTTGAAAGACTGTAACTCCTCCAGTGGGCGTTTCTTTGGCAATTTTTATGTCATTTATTTCATAAGTATATACCCAATATTCATATTTTTGCAATGAAATATACTATAAATACAAATACTTTGATTAGAAAGAATATAATTATAATATCTATCCATTTGTAATATAAATTTGAATACAAAAAATTGGTTCAGAAATACTGTAACTCAGGAGATTGACGCCTATAAGCAGACCATATTTTCAAAAAGTCAAAAACATGCAGTCGCGAAAGTGTTAATATTCCGTAATTTTGCTGCGCCTTCTTTTTTTCTCCAGTATTTCTTTATTGTCTTATTTAATCGTAAATGCATTTGGAGAATAATACTCTACAAATCTACTGGTGTGAGAAAAGGTGCGGGGCTAGCAACACTACTGAATATTAATAATGGTGTAGGCAAGTATGGATTCAATCTCTGACCAAGGTTGATACTCCGAGCTCTTTTTCCATGTCACTTTCAGGAATGAAGAATTTTCACCTTTTTGCCATCACCAGTTTTATGCAGCAAATTTTAGGATACGGGCAGCCCCTCCCCCTTCCAAGAAAAAAAAAAAAAAAAAAAGGCCGTCCCGCACCTAATTTCGCCATAAATGTTTGTAGAAACATGCGGTTGGTACCAATCGATATGAAATAACGTCTAGTTTATAATGGCATAGTTAGATTTTCCTTTGGAGGTCACCTAAATATTAAAACTGGCATCAACTACATTGTTTTTAATAGTAACAACCATTTTTTACAATTTATTTGAATTATTTGGATAAAATCATCCAGGAAATTTATATAATTTATATATTTCGCTCAATTTTTCATAGAGTTATAAGTTGTCAAAGTATAGGCATGCTAATGTTAAATGAATGTGGCAAACATTAATTCATATCTTCAGAAATAATTAATTCTGTTTTTTTTTTTTTTTTTTTCTTTTATGGGTTAGAATGAAGTGACCCAGACATATTCCATGCATATTTTTGACACAAAACATTTTTTTTTTTACTATGAAAATTATTAATAAATTTATATTCGAAAAAATTATGATGGTTGGATGGTTGGGTTTTACGTCGCACTAGTGCTATTATGACCTGTATTAATTTTTGCACAAATAGAACAGGCATCATCGAAAACATGGGTTTCCAAATTTACTGCTCGTTCCTAACATCATTTTTTGAGTTACAGTGACATTTAATTTTTTTATTGCTGTTCGGAGGACGTCACTTGCCACAATCTGTATTCTCTGCGAGTAAATATCTGTAAATAATCTGACGAAAAGCTAGTATTTTAATTTTCCTTTATGCTATTCTTATTGCTTTCGAAGCGACATTTCCATGTTTATTATACAAATTGGCTTATTTTTGTAAAATTGTAACAATATAGGCTAGAGATTGTGAGAGAATTCCAAAAGAAAACAAGCCCCGCCTTCATACCTCTGAAACATTAATAATAATAATAATAAAACTATTTTGCATATTCGTATTTCACTCGATATGTGATGCTAGTATGCGTAAATCTCAATGACAGTTACTACATCGATTGCTTAAGATAAAACTAAAATAGATAAATTACAAATATGTAAAATCATTTTCTTTTATAATGTAAAGGTTTAGAAAAATGTGTAACGCCTTTACAAGATAGGAAAATATTCGATCCTGATATGATAAGTTACCCTGATATTTTAGCAGTTTTTTCCCTGCTAAAATTCTGTTTTTAACCTATTACGAAATCGCCTCGGGCGGTCAAAGGGAGCTTTCCACCAATGAAAAAGTATGAACACCTTGTCGTATCCCTCAGTCAAGGGTCGCTAATTTTGACTAGCGACCCTTGACTGAGAGATACGACAAGGTGTTCATCCTTTTCCATTGGCTCCCTTTGACCGCCCGAGGCGATTTCGCGCACCGCTACCATCAACTTAACCCTTTGGGTACTGAATTATTTGAAGATTTGTATGCCCAAGGGACGGATTTAATTTGTTGCTATATGGAACGGTTTTTGAATTTTTGACATTAATGTCCACCAGTAGGCGTTATTCTCCCATGTTACAATATTTCAGAACAAAATTTTCTGTATTCACATTTATATTACAAATGGATATACATTATAATTTTATTCTTTCTAATCAAAGTATTTGTATCCATAATATATTTCATTGTAAAATTTTGAATATTGATTATATATTTAAGAAAAAATAGCATACAAATTGGAAAAGGAACGCCCACTAGTGGAGTTACAGATTTTCAAATGATTTGAATCTACGTCAGCGGTCACGAAAGTGTTAATATGTAAAAGTAATATATTTTATTTGGAATAAAATTATATTGATGAAATAAGTATGGTTGTAAGATATCATTAAAAAACGGCAGGAAGGTTTTTGCGACCAACGCCCACTGGCGGGGGTGCCGCAAACATTAACGCCTACTTTTTAAATTCAGATGACGAGTCAGACTCGTCCACCGTAACTTCGCCCAAGTAAGCAGATAACGGAGTCTCACTCGTCAAATGTACCCAAAGGGTTAACGCAGGGAGAAATTGTGACTCTCAAAAATGCATATAATTCATATTAATTAAATGTAATTTAAGATTTTTGAAGCAAGTTTTCATGTTCCTAAATGTTTGTTCTATTAATAGAAATAAAAATTCCCTGTGAATTTCATTTTTTTTTTCTAAATAAGTACATTCTAAAAACAGTTTCGTTTTCGATCAATCAACAGAAGCAAAATTATTATTTTATCTCATTATTATTTTTATATATATACAGAAAAAACTGAACAATTTTTATTTCTATGAGTTATATCTATGTTTATCTTTCATCATTTGACTAAAAATTATCGAATATTTCTAATTTTAATTTTTTTCTTAATTTTTTTCGAATGTTAGATTTGACAATAACTTCAATAATTACACCGTCAACCTCTTTCGGAAAAAAACCGCACCTTTAACGTGCGGCGTTCGTTTTTTTTTTTTTTTTTTTTTTTTTTTTTTTGTCCTTTTTAGAACAATTTTGAAAACAAATTATGTTAGTGAACATTGTTAACTAATATACACTTATTATTATTTTATTTATTTATTTTCGTTTTACCTAATCTTATTAAAAATTATTTTGATTAATATAACAAACATTTAGATATAAATACAATCGATAGGGTAAAGCATATTTTTGAAATTTTAGTGTTAAAATACATAACTAATAAATAAAAAGCCTTTTTTTTTCTTTTTTTTTTTTCCTTTCAGGGGTATATAAATAACGGCTCGGCTAGTACATTCATTTAATGCATGAAGCTTAAACTCAATGGGTGCCTTGTATTTTCTTATATTCATTCAAAAATACGAAATACGAGGACAAAAAAGAGTAAGGTTAAAAATATTAAAATGCTTAATTTTCTTTTATTTATTAATTTAAAAAACATAAAATTATTTCATTTGATTATCTATTTTATCATATTTATTTATTTTTCAGAAGAAATTAAACATTATTTGAAGTAAACTCCTCTATGGTGGTCAAGCGGTTCTGCGATCGAAGTTGGTAAATGGGAAGTTCCGGGTTCGACCAAAGAACGCGCTCATCGATTTAGCTGTTCGGAGTTTTCCGTGGTTTTCTCCAAAACTCGCGTAAATACGGGCTAGATCCACTTAGAAAGATCCCTAGCGGAGGGCATTTCTCCTATAGTCTAGCACCCTAGTGTAGTCAATCAGTCTTAAGCCATACAACCAATCAACCATTCTTTATGAAATTAACATATGCAAGTTAAAAAAAAAAAAAGTAGTTGTCATATAATTTTACTAATCAGTAACTTGCTTAGCATTCACTAATGAATGATGCAATGATAAAAAGGTCGTTTGCGATGCGACCACGGGCGTTACTGGTTGGATTCTCGTTTAGTCATATTCAAATATTTGTAAATTTATATTAAAAATCACTAGTATCTAAATTGTTAGAATTTTATGTTGTAAAATTATAATTGCTTATTTCTTTATTTGTTTATTAATTAATTAATTTATTTATTAGGTGCCTTTTTAGTTTTTTATTTTTTATTTTTTTGTCATATTCATTTAAAGGTACAAAACACCGAAAAAGAAAGAGAGAGAGAGAAAAAGGAATACACATAAGGTTTATTAAAATGCAGGGTTCATACTCAAATATGGGGAAAAAATTCCCTGAGTTCCCAGACAATTTTCATGAAAATATTAGCGACATATTACAAGAAACGCTCCTCTAGACAGGACAAAATACAGCTACTTCCACTGTATGATGTCATATTACTGCCGATCATGATAGAAATTCAGGTAGAAATCATTATTTACATGCGTATTTTCACAATACCTAATGATTTAAATTTTGATACGAAGCTAAACAAGAAAAACTTAACTTGAGAGAAAAAAAAGCATTTGTTTTTCCAGGTTTTATAATTGATTTTCTCTGACTTTTAATGAAAATGAGTTTTCCCTGAGGTGTATGAACCCTGATTAAAGTGCTTTTTTTTTTTTCTTTTCTTTCTTTTTTTAGTTTATTAATTTAAAAAACACAAAATTTATTTATTTACTATTACTTATTTTCGGTAGAAATCGAGACTTAATAATAGAAGTAAATTTCTTTTAACATGCAAGTTTAAGAAAAAGCTAACTGTCATACGATTTTACTAAACAATTATTTGCTTAGCATTGACTGGTGGTAAGATAATAAATCGCTGGTTTGGAACACGGGCGTAACGGGTTCGATTCTCTTTCAGTCCTTTTGAAAAATTTGTAAATTTACATTTAAAATGACTAGTATCTAAATTGTTAGAATTTTACGTTGTAAAATTATTAGTGCTCATTACCTTACTTTATTTCTTTTCTTTTCTTTTCTTTTTTTTTTTGTTCATTAATTAATTACTTAATTTATTTATTTATTTATTCTTTTTTTTTTTTTTTTTTTTTTTATCATATTCATTCAAAGGTACAAAATACGAAAAAAAGAGGGGGAAAAAAAAAAGAAAGAAAAGGAAAATATATATATATATTTGTACATCTGTATAACATTTGAAGGAAAATAAACTTTTGACACGAACAAAAAGGATGTATAAAACTTAAAGTTAATATATTTTTACAAATATTCAGATTATTAATAATTATGCATTTAACTATAAAATATTGGTATGTTTTTAAGTATTAAACTAATTCAAATTTCCTAAACTGAATATTTTAAGAAAAACATGTTGGCGTTAATGTGCCAGTCGGCTACAAGAAGGGCCGAGGTATGGGTTGAATAACCCCAGTAAGGGGTGGTCTTTTTAAAAGGTCCTAGCCCATATTTACGCTAGTTTCGGAGAAAACTGTAGAAAATTTCGAAAGTCTAGCCCGATGAGCGCCACCTGGTATCGAACCTGATATCTGTCGTCTACCAGCTTTGACAGCAAAGTTGATGTTACAATCTTAAAAACATTTGACTCCCTGAAAAACCTTTTAGAAACCAACTAAAATACTTTTTTAAACAATGAAATTTCTTACCAGTAACTACAAGGACAAATTTGATAAAATAATTTTTTTTTTAATAAATAAAAATAATTTTATTATTATTATTATTATTATTATTATTATCAGTTTGTGTAAATATATATTTTTAGACTACAGTTCCATAGTATATTATTAAGAACCAAAGAGTACTAAAATTCAGAATTTCTGATATGCAATACGACAGATAAGATAATGTAAATTATTTCTATGAATGTAGAAGTGTAATCTAAATTTAAAATAATAATAATAATAATAATAATAATAATAAAAACGAATGTAACGTAATG
Source organism: Salticus scenicus (assembly GCA_963930645.1). Lineage (NCBI taxonomy): Eukaryota > Metazoa > Arthropoda > Arachnida > Araneae > Salticidae > Salticus > Salticus scenicus. The sequence goes on from OZ005658.1 coordinate 268,070,947, forward strand.
CATAATGTATCTTAGTTTGATTGCAAATATTTTTTTTTTTTTTTTTTTTGCTTTGCTTTAAAGAATATCTTTAAAAACTTACACCGATAAATCATCAAATACGCGATTAGCGCCAAGCATTGTAAAACGGGTTACTGCAGCAAGAGGGAATCTGGACAAGCGTTTGTCCACTCAGCATGCGTACTAAGTACCTGTCGCATCTCTGAGATTGTCCAAGGCAAAGAATCTATAATAATACTCGTAGAACTTCTTTTATACAGGGTTTCTAATTTTGACTAGGGACCCTATATTAGGGAGAGACTGGATAATGACGAAAATCGGCTATTTTATTGCCAAATCGGAGCGATCCTCGTAGAACGTAATGCTCTTTTACTCGCTATTGACACTTCACTATACAACATAAATGAAAAAAAAAAAAGTATTATATTTATTCAAAAAGCAATGCAGAATATAAATATGTATTTTTCTTCGCTTTAGAAGAAAAGAATTTGAAGAAAACGAATTTTGTTTTAACCTTCGGTAAGATATTGTTACTTTTTCAAATCCGATACGAAAACAGAGGAATTTTTTTGTTATGTATTTTTATAGTGAGCAAAATGCGTTGATTGGGAAAGTAATTCTACCTTACTTTTTCTGAGAACGTACATTTTATTCTTAAAAAGATAGAAAATTTTTAAGAAAAATATGGCAATCGTAGTTTTTGTCAACTAATTCCTGAATAAATGTAAAACTGTGACAGGAAAAAGGAAATTCAATTTTAAGCGGTGCCATTTACAATATTATCTCAAATTATACGAAATGTACTACCATGAATGGAAATAGTCAGAAAAATTGTTTTGAATGAATAACAAAAATATTATTTAAGCAATAAATAAATAATTAAAGTGCACGATCTTTCATAAAATGCATTATTTTCAGCACATAATTTACTTCCATAGCCTTCGTCGAATAGTTGAAAGAAAAATAACAAATATTATGTATTAAAACATACAAAATAAAACAATTACAATTTACCTCTGAAAAGTTACTGGTCAGCGCCTAACCATTTATTTTTATAACAAAATAAATTCTTTTCGAAAGAGTTACGAGCTGTATACCACAAGGGACGTCTCCTGAAAAAAGTCCTTTTGAGAAAATTATCCTAAATATAAAGCGGTTCAAAAATAATGGCGGGTCTAAAATTGTTCAGGAATAAATTAAAATGTAGGCAGATATGATATATTCTTCAGAGGCAATTGCCGCATCGATAGCCCAAGATGAAATCTCACTGATTTTAACACGAATGCAAAGAATCCTTTTCGTTAAATGATGCAAAGCTCAAAATCAAAGTCCATTTTCCAGAATATTTTCAAGTGTGAGAAATTTCCACCTTTTTTGCTTCAATCTTTTTATACAATAATTTCTCTCCCATTTATCGACGGCACATTCCTATAAAAATGTGGTAAAGATATCTGCATGAAAATAGTGTTATTATAAAAGGCGGAAATTTCCCATCCTTAAAAGAGTCATAGGAAAAAAAAAAAAAAAAAAATGCGAAGACTACGAACTCTGAATAATGTAACGTTTAAAATAAACTTTAAAAGGTGGAAATTGTAATTAAGAACGGAATATACGCAGTCTTCAAAATGTATAAAACTGGCATCATTCTATAAACATATCTTCATAATTAGTAGTTCAATAACTTTTGGAATAATCAAGGAGTTTTTTTCGTACACAATTTTAAAAGGATTTTATTTGATAATTAATTGAGAAATTGTAACAATTGTGGTAATTTCAGAGTTAAAGTAATTCCTTTATGAGCTTAATGCAATTGTAGCAATTATTTTAGGAAAAACTTTTTTAGACAGTGCGCACATTTCTTCTTTGAAAGTGAATTTATTTTACCCCTTAACGGTCATACATTTTTCAAAGACATGCCCATAAATTCCACATTTTTGTCTGATTAAAAAAAAAAAAAAATAGGTTTAAAATAAATATATGAATAATTTATAAATTTATTCAGTACATATTTTCAAATGCATAAAATATAGTATGGTACTGCTTGGTGCTTTCATGTACCCTAAAGTATTAAAATAAAAATACACGTGGGGCGTGGTCAATAACCGTGGATATCAGGAGTGGAGTAGGAAGGGATTAATTATTTGCTAACATAATTTTACGCCTTTTACAACGTCACTCTTGTTTCTGCAACAAAACTCGTGGTGTGTGGTCTCTGCAACACACATCTCTAAACCAAGTTCAAAAGAGCTCCCAAAATCCAAATAATATAATGATTATGATGATAATAATAAAAATAATAATTAAATAAAAAAATGAATTTTTAAATATTTTTTGGGGGGTGGGGGTGGGGTAATGAATATTTTTCAGTAGAAGTCACATTAAAAATTATTTAAAATTATAAGAGTTTTTATATCAATTTTTTATGACTTTATAGAAATTTAAAGTGATAGTTAAAATGATACAATGTAGGGCTAATGGTATGTAGGGCTCATGTATAGGATACACAAAAGTAATCTTAAACATTGTAGTCTGTAGACGGAATTTTTAAAAGTAAATATTAGCATCCTTATAGTACACAAAACATAATGAAATTAATATGCGTTTTCAGAAGTATAAACGAATGCATTTTGTAGAAAAGGGTATGAACAGCATTAATATTTTATATGTAGGAATACGCAAAGAAAGAATTCTGATACATTACAGGCTATTAGTACAAATGCTTCGAAATGCATTTCTGCTTGTGCAATCGCATTATTTTTTATGACTGACAGAATTTTAGTGCGTCATATGGTACACATAAAATGTATAGGGCTATTTAAAAATAATCCAGCCTATAGCTTTCTTTTCTATATATTTGATAGGAATGTTCTTTAAGATTATATGCATTATTACCCTTCTGTAATTCGGTCTTAAGCCCATTCATTAACACATCCATTAACGTAGCCTGCGGCTGTTTATACTTTCATTGATAATTTTATCACGGGCATCGCATTGACGCATTTTTATCGCTCGAGCTCAAGAAAACATCGATCGTTGTCCAATAAGATTACAAAATAATAATAATATAAATTTATAAAAAATAAATAAAATTACGTAATTACTTCCACAAAGTCCCTACGTTTAGAGAAATATAGCAGTTTGTCCTTACATGACGAAGAAAACTAAAGTTCTTATGCATAGAGATACCTTTGCGGTTAGCTACATGTGACCTTTGTTCCCCAGGAACTCATATTTTTATTTTCCCCCAAAATGGCAAAATATATTTTTATCTGTCATTAATCTTACAGTCGGCATGAAAATTTTTGAAGCGCTAGCAATAATTCGTATGTTAAGGATGTGCATCTAATACTGTTTTGCAAAGTAAATGCTTGTCGAATCATGATCTTCGTGTTTAGGCTGTTTATAAAAAAGTAAATTGATGATGAATATTAACCATCAAACTAAAAAGAAAAGTTATGAAAAATGTATCCTTCGATGATTTTGATAACGACAATACACGAATAAAATATTAAAATCTCAGCAGCAGATTCTGGCATAAGCCGATTCTGCAACACCAGAATGATAAAGTGTGAATAATACGTATTGAAAATTGCATGTATTGATATTATTTTTAAAGAAGTATTGCAAATATCTTCTGGTGTTTGTATAATAAGAAGTTAATGAATAATTATCTTTATGTAATAATGCATTTGCCAATTCTCATGCCCCCCAGGGGGGTACCTTCTTCAGGTATTCAGGGGGAGTCACGCACCCCGGGCCCGAGTGATCTTTTTCTTTCCCCTCCTCTTGCCTTGTTAGTTTCCCTTTGTTTCTTTTACGTTTCTTTTGTTTGTTTTTTTCGTTGCCAATAAGGTTTTTGGTACTTTCTTGTTACTGCTTTGTTTGTTTCTTTTACTTTTGGTTTCATAACTTTTCATTGCCAATAAGTTCTTGGCCCATTCTTGTTTTGTTGAGAAAAAAAAAAAAAAAAAAAAAAAAAAAAAAACTCCAAAAAAATTATAAAATTTTTTGAAAAGCACAAAAAAAGAAACCACTCACCTCGTTCTACTAACCTATTTTTGTTAAGTTCTGACTCACCCTGTTTTTTGTCTGTTATTAAAAATAAAAAAGAAAAACTGTAAAAAAAATTTAAAAAACTGTAAAAGGAAACAAAAAAAATAAATCTATTAACTATTAATCAATTAACGAAGTAAAGTCTGGTGTTGATGTGGCGCTGGCTATTGGGGCAATGATTTTGGTGATGGTGCCACGGCAGTCTAGCCTTGGGATCACACTGGGAGACTGGTGCCCTTGGTGAAGGTGAGACAACGGTGACTACTCGAACGAGAAACACCGGACTAACACGACTGCCACATGTGGTTCCTGAACTGGGTCGGCGACCTGGTAGCTGGTGAGTGGTTATGGGTGTCCCAAAGAGGATTCTTGAAAACCCTTTGCGTTTGTGTGTTGGAAGAAACACTCACCCCTTTTTCCTTCTCTCTCTAATTATGGCTACAACTAAAGGTGTTTCGAATAATGCGTCTGGCTCGGGCCAAGCTAATGCAAGTTTAAATGGTAAAACATGGGCGGATAGAGTAGAAGAATTCTCTTCAACTCTAAATGAGAATAATGTGTTTCTTAGGCATGAGGTTAGATTTTTTGTCGTGAAAAGAAAGGAGGGTGACTTCTCAAAGACATCTCCTTTTTTGATACAAAAAGCGCTGCAAAGTATAATGGGTGATCCAAAATCAGTTAAAAAACTTCGGTCAGGAGAACTTTTGATTGAGGTTGAGAATAATAAACAAGCCAACACTTTGAAAAACTGTAAACAATTTGCTAACATACCTGTTACCATTAGTCCTCACAGAACTCTAAATATATGCCGTGGTGTTATTTCAGAATCCGATTTGCAGTTCATACCTGAAGAAGAAATTCTTGACAATCTTAAAGACCAAGGTGTTATTGCAGTTAAACGCATCTCAATTTTCCGTGAGAATAAACCTATACCAACTAAACATATAATACTAACAATAGACTCCCCAAAGCTCCCACACTCAATAAAAGCTGGTTATCTCGAATGCCCCATTAGGCTATATATTCCGAATCCACTACGCTGCTTCAACTGCCAACGCTTTGGACACTCGAAAACTGCATGTCGTGGTAAACTCACATGTGCCCGATGCGGTGCAGTAGGCCATGACAATCAAAACTGTGAAGCTCCAGTCTCTTGCGTTAACTGCAAAAAGGATCACCCATCCTACTCGAAAACTTGTGAAAAATGGAAGTTTGAAAAAGAAGTACAAACTGTCAAAACAAAAGAAAATATATCATACACTAAAGCTAGAAAAATCATAGAATCTAGAACCCCTACCGTTGGAAAATCTTATGCTGCTGCTGCTACTGCTACTTCCATTAAAAAAACTTATAAAACTATAGCTACCCAAACAGAATGCCAAAATGTTACCTGCCCTCCAAGTCAAACCATACAAATCTGTTCTTCAAAACCACAAACAACACCTAGTCAGACTTCCACCTCCACACAATCCTCACTATCTAAACCATCTACATCCAATAAATCCCCGCAAATAGCAAAAAGTATATTGTCTGAAAGGAGACAGACTTCTGGCTCTCTAAAACATTCAAACTCACCTTCCCGCTATAATATTAAAAAGAAGAAAATTTTAAAATTACCTGCAACTAATACAAATAAAACGTCTAAAATTACGCCTATCAAACAAGCTGACGTAATCAGTCTCCATCCCTCTGATGCGGAAGATAATATGTCTACTGTATCAGAAGATAACGACGTGGATGTTTTCATCTAAAAAAACGAAAAATCATGACTAATTTCATTTCTTGGAATTGCCGAGGTTTTATAAATAAACGAGATGAAATCAGAGAAATAATTTCTGATCATCGACCAATTTGTTTTGCATTTCAAGAGACATATTTAAGACAACATGATAATATAAAAATTCGTGGCTATACCTGTTTCAGAAGAGATTTTACCCACTCTGGCAGAGCTACAGGTGGTGTAGCTCTTCTTATTTCTAATAATACTCCTCACACCAATATTTCTTTAAATACTGATATCCAAGCTGTAGCAGTTCAGATTCATATCCACATACTTGTCACCATCTGCACTATCTATTTACCACCAAATATGTCACTCCACCGTCGTCATCTTAATAACCTTGTTTTGCAGCTACCGACCCCTTATATAATTCTTGGGGATTTAAATGGACACAGTCCACTCTGGGGTAGTCCTGACATTAATCCTCGTGGTCAAATTATTGAAGACTTTATCACAGACAATAACTTATGTATTCTAAATAATGGGGATAATACATATTTCCATGAACCTTCCAGAACTTTTCATGCAATAGACATGGCCATCTGCTCTCCAACTCTGTATCCATATTTTAATTTCTTTGTTAGTAACGACCTTCATAATAGTGACCATTTTCCTTTATTTTTATCTTTTTATGATTTTAATGATCATCATCCTATAAATCCACATTACATTTATGACAAGGCCAACTGGGCTACTTTCACTATAAATGCAACTATCACATACGATATGACTGAGGGTGATATCAACAGAGCAATCACTGATGTCACGAAGTGTATTATAAATGCAGCTGATATTAGTATTCCAAAATCCTCTGGACGTCTCAGTAAACATTCAAAGCCATGGTGGAATGATGAATGCAATAATGCAAAAAGACAGCAACAAAAAGCTTGGGGAATTTTTAGGAGGTACCCAACTACTGCGAATTATATCACATTCAAAAAAGCAAGGGCAGCCGCACGAAGAATCCGCAGAATCTCCCAAAGAAATTCCTGGATAAAATATGTGTCCAGTATTACCTCAAATGTAAGCAGTAAACAGCTTTGGCATCGTGTCAAGAAAGCAATGGGAATATATTCTAATCAAAGTATTTCATTTTTAAAAGATAATGGCCAAACTATAACTTCTACTAAAAATATTGCAAACAGCATTGGTAAAACTTTATCTCACATCTCCAGTTCTAATTCATATTCCGAACCTTTTTTGTCTCATAAACGTAATTCTGAACGATCATCAATCAACTTTCCCTCCCGCTCTTCACCAGACTACAATAGACCTTTTACAGAAAATGAATTAAAAAATAGTTTGAAACATTGCCATAACTCAGCTCCCGGGTCCGATGGTGTTACCTACATTATGATTAAACATTTATCAAAACAGTCTCTTAAAAATCTCCTTCATCTTTACAATAGGATCTGGACTGAAAATATTTTCCCTGTTGCTTGGCACGGTGCTATTGTTATTCCTTTTCCTAAGCCAGGTAAAGATGCTACTGATCCCAAAAATTATAGACCCATTGCCCTCACAAGCTGTCTATGTAAGCTGCTAGAAAAGATGGTAAATACTAGGCTTGTTTTCATTTTAGAAAAAAATAATTTGATATCTCCATGGCAAAGTGGTTTCCGACGAGGCCGTTCTACGGTTGACAATATTTTATTATTAGAGACAAATATCCGCAAAGCTAATGTGAGACGTAACCATTTGGTGTCAGTTTTTTTTGACATGGAAAAAGCTTATGACAAGACTTGGCGCTATGGCATTTTAAATGATTTATATAATTTGGACTTTCGTGGAAATCTTCCTATTTTTATTGAAAACTTTTTAAAAATCAGACGCTTTCAAATTCGCATTGGATCAGTTTATTCAGATTTTTATTTCCAAGAGGAAGGTGTGCCTCAAGGCAGTGTCTTGAGTGTTACTCTTTTTTCTTTAAAAATTAACGATATTCTAAAACAACTGCCTCAAAGTGTCTATGGAACTTTATATGTTGACGACCTGCAAATTTCTTGCCAGGGAAATGACATGCGCTTCATAGAACGCCAATTGCAACTTGCTATAAAAAATATCACTAAATGGACAAATAAAAATGGATTTAAATTTTCTACTGACAAAACACAATGTGTGCATTTTTGTCGTAAACGAGGTCTTCATCCTGATCCTGAGATTCTGATGAATAACAGGCCAATTTCCGTTGTTGACACTGCTCGCTTTCTGGGTGTTTTTTTTGACAGAAAACTGACTTTTATTCCTCATATTTCATATTTAAGAACTAAATGTGATAAAGCACTAAACATTTTAAAAGTCCTATCTAACACTTCTTGGGGAGCTGACCGGCCATCGTTACTCAAAATATATCGGGCTACTGTTCGCTCGAAACTTGATTATGCTTGCCAGGTTTATGGATCTGCACCTCAATCTTACCTTAAAAAACTTGACACACCACACCACAGTGCGCTTAGAATTTGCTCAGGAGCGTTCCGCACTAGTCCTGTTTTTAGTTTATATGCTGACTGTGTGGAGCCTTCTCTCACTGATATTAGACAAAGACTTTCACTTGACTTGTACTATCGCATTCTTTCACATCCCAATCATCCACTTCATCCACATTTAAATAGCAACGATCATAACCTTTATGTGAATCGCCCATCATGCATCCCTCATTTTGCTCTTAGAATTAAGAACTTTCTTGCAGGCACCTCTCATATTCATACCAAAGTTCGTCCCCGGTCTCTTTTAAACATGACACCTTGGAACTTCCAGGTTATTTCTTGTTTTCATCCGTTTAAAGGATTTGACAAACCTAACACAGATGCTTCTATTTTTCAGGCCCTTTACTCATCTCATCGCTCTTATTACAAGGACTATGTCGAGATTTTTACTGACGGCTCTAAGACAAGCAATAAAGTCGGTTGTGGTGTTGTCATTGGTAACACCAGTTTTAGCTATCAACTGCCTAATTCATTTCCCATCTTCTCTGCAGAGTTTTTTGCTATTGAGGTTGCCCTTAACATTATTTCATCTCAGCACAGTAGAAAATTCATTATATATACAGACTCAAAGAGTGTTCTTGATTCTCTTTCTTCTAGCTCTTGTAACCTTTCTTTTATTTCAATTTTAAAAACTTATAACGAACTTCTAAAAAAGGGATTTGATATTTTATTCTGTTGGGTTCCAGGCCATGTAGGCATCAAAGGCAATGAAGCAGCTGACAAAGCCGCAAGGCCGGCTTCTATTATTTTAAACTGTCCTATTCCTTACGAGGACATCAAGCATGCTATTAAAGGTTTACTTAGAAATATGTGGCAAAGGGAGTGGAACTATCAAAGCAATAATAAATTACATGGAATAAAACCTCAAATTACTATTTGGCCTACTTTTAATCCTAGAAAATACGATGTTATTATTACTCGCTTGAGGATTGGACATACAAGATTAACACATAAACACTTACTACTTGGACAACAGGAGCCCACATGTCCTAGATGTCATTTTAATTCACTGACAATCCACCATATTCTTACTGACTGTCCTTGTCTCCGACATTTGTATAGAAAATATTTTCATTCATCTTCACCAAATTTGACAAACCTTTTAGGCACTAATCCTCATCATCTCTTGACAAATTTTTTAAAAGAAGCTGGTTTTTATTATGACATCTGATTTTATTATTTACACTATTCATTTGATTTTATTGTATACATTGTTCATCTGTTTTCTACTATATACACCATTCATAACTTTTTGCATCGTCTTATTTTACATACTGTCTTCTCTGTTTTTTATTATATTATAAGTTTTGTCATTTCACCTATTCTTGTTTTTACTTTATTGTGTTCTTTTTTAATGGCCATCTGGATGGGTGAACCCATCCAGAAGCTATAATATATCTTTTATATGATTGTTTGGCGCAGTATGTCCCATTGTGGACCTTGCGCCATTAAAAGGCAACCAACCAACCAACCAACCAACCAATTCTCATGCATATTGAATACAGTATTTTAAAGTAGTTTTCTTTTCCTTTTTTAATTGAATAAATTTAGAATTAAAAAAAAAAAAAAAAAAAAAAAAAACTAAAAAATCTAGAAAATTAGCAGTTTTTAAAATTTGCAAAATCTGCTTACAAAGTAGTAGAATTAAATAAAATGCTATGTAAAATCAATTAAAGATACGATAAATTTGACATGTTTTCTTTAATTTAGAAATTTTAATCATCAACCTTGATATTTTCTTTACTCTTCCATCGCTCATCTCAATGCGATTATATAGTAATAGTGGAAATCTCATGAAAATAGAAGGTGAAAACTTTGATACAGTACGGAACATTCCATAAACGCTGTGTATATCTTTTCATGACGCAGTAAATCAAATTGAATTATAGTAGAGCCATTTAGAATAGCTAGTAAATAAAACCATACGGTAAAGTAGCCTGGGGACTCTATTCAAAGTATTATTTTTGGAAACGGGGCTTCTAACTGTCCTGGGGCTTCTAACGGTCCTGTGATATAACTGGTGTGCAAAAAAGAAATCTCTCTTTTTACTTTTAAATTTTTCTTATAATAAAATACTATACATGAAGATGAAAATATGTACAGTGAGATTATATTTACACATGTAATAAAAATTAACAGAATACACTCATGTCCATAAATTAAGGATAATTCAGATTCACACTGAAATCGAACTTTAATGCAAAAATTTCACCTGTAGAAATACCATAGACATCTTTAAGAATAATATGCAAATTATAGGAAGCCATCAGATGACGCCGATATAATGTTACAATGACGAAAGTATAAGAAGGGGGTAGATAAGGAATGAGAGCAAAGAAGGAAAATTGTTCACAAGCGTTCTGTGTGCCGCTGAGTGAAACAACCGAATGGTTATGACACAGAGGACGCATGCAGATAACTTTTTACGTGGTAGAATTATCGGCCGACTAGAATGTGGCCGTACTCAGATAGAAGTATCGGGGAAACTTAGAATCGCCCAAAGTGTCATCTCTAGGCTTTGGCAACGATTCCAAAATGATGGAAATGCTAGTCGACGTTACAGTACTGGTCGGCCCCAAGTTACAACGTCGAATGACAACGGGTATTTGGCAGTAACTGCCAAAATAAGCAGATAAAGCATTGCATCAGACCTGTCTAGGCAGCTGTCTGCAGCCACGAGTGCCACAGTTTCAAGACAAACCGTGTATAGACGTTTGGGATATATTGGTCTATATGCTCGCAGGCCTGTTAGATGTGTTCCACTCACGGAAATGCACTGGGCCAGCGGTTAACTTGAAGTAGAGAACACGCAATGTGGACAGCGGCACAGTGAGCTTGTTTGATGTTTTCCGAAAAGTCCAGGTTTAGCTGGCAGTGTAATTAACGCCAGACTTTCATATGTAGAACGTCAGGAACCCGTTACCACCAAAACAACATCATTGAACGACACCGTTACTGTGGGGCAGGAGTGCTCTTTTTTTCGGGGGGGGGGGGATCATATTTGGCAACAGAACAGATCTGCATGTTCAAATCGGAAGAATGATAGGATAAATTTATTGGGACATCATTCGGGAACAACATGTACGTTTGTTTAGGGGTGCCATGAGCTCAGAATTTGTGTTTATGGATGACAATGCACGTCGTCACCGTGTAAGCGTTATACACGGATGCCTACAATGTGAAGCTATCACTCGCATGGAATGGCCAGCATTCTCACCTGACTAGAATCCGATAGAGCATGTGTAGGACATGCTTTTCCGACGAGTTGTAGTCCGTCAACCACCCCCTACATGTGTACCGGAACTTCTGAGAGCACTGCTTACTGAGTAGAGTAATCTTCCCCGAGATCAAGTCAATAGTTTAATACTCAGCATTCCTAGGCGTAGTAAGGACGCTATTTCATCCTCTGAGAGACATACAATGTATTAACCATCATACGAACCATGTAATGTTCAGATTTTGTAAGGGAGATATTTTTTGTAGTTGCTTCAGGGAGCAAAAACCGTAGTTTTTATAAATGGTATCCTACATAAACCGCCTTTTTTGTTCTTAATCTTTTGTTTAATAAATGGACTTTATGAATAAGTCATACTTGTTTTGCTTCGGAACCTTTATTTGCCTCAGCTAGCATTATCCTTAATTTATGGACATGAGTGTAAATCTAGCTCGGGTGCGCTGATTGCACCCTACATTACCGGCTAAACGCCAAACTCCCTCTCTTTTCCAAAAAATCTTCTTCACGGCGGCTACAAAGGTTGGTTGGTTGAATAAAATAACCTGAGGAGTGGTTGGTTGCATGACACACCCCAACTAAGATTGAGATACGGCAAGCGTTTGAAAATCTGATAATTATTAGCCACCATTTGACAGATAAATACTTAAACACATGAAAATAAAACAATGCCAAATAAAAACTTCACAACAGACATACAGATGTCTTGGTAAAATACCGGAACAAGCATAGATATAGACATATAGCACACAAAAAATAAATGCAAAAATAAAATAACAATTCACACCAGATGTAAAGATGTCTTGATACAATACCGAAACAAATATTTTTAATACTAAACATACAAAAAAGGTTAAATTACCAAACAGAATCAAAATTATTTGTAAATAGTATAACTTATTATTGGCATAGTCTAGACAATCCATCAGCGTTTTTCAGTTTTGCACCAGGGCAATGCGATATGTAAAAAATATATCTTTGTAAAGATAACGCCCATGGAGATTATCGTTGGAGTCCAGTAGATTGAGGTGCAGTTTTTTGTAAATAGACAAGAGGATTATGGTCTGTTATAATATCAATGCGAGTTCCGAAAACATAATATTCAAATTTCTTGATAGACCATACCACAACATAGGCTTCACGTTCAATAGTAGACCAGTTATGTTGTACATTAGTAAGTTTCTGACTAATGAAACTTATCGGACGTAGATTACCTTCACCGACACAATAGGAACTGGCATCGCACTGAGTGGTAAAGGGTGTATTGGGATCTGGAGTATAAAGTTTAGGAGCTTCACACAACATTTCTTTAAGTTGTCGAAATGCTATCTCTTCAGTATGTGACCACGGTAAATTTTCTGGAACCTTCTTTTTAGTTAAATCTGTCAACGGTTTGGCAATTTCAGCATAGTCTTTTATGTAATTTCGATAAAAGTTAAAAAGACCAAGAGCGCTTAATAAAGCTATTTTAGTTTACGGCGATTCAGTATTTTCAATGGCGAGTAACTTTTCGGGATCGTTGTTGATATCGTCCATATCCTATTACATGGCCTAGATATTTGATCTCTGATTTGCATAATACACATTTTTTAACGTTTACGGTAAATTTTAGTTCAGTCAGCTTAGTTAAAATAGCATCTAAATGTATAAGATGTACTTCCCAATCATGAGAAAAAATCGCTATGTCATCAAGATAAGCTTTGCAATATTCGCGATGTTCATTTAGAACTTCATTCATTATTTTCTGAAAACTTGCAGCAGAATTTCTTAATCCGAACGGCATTACCTTCCAGCGATATTGAGAACGGTGTGTTTTGAAAGAAGAAAAATCGCGACTTTCTTCTTCCAAGGGAATTTCCCAATAACCTTTTAACACATCTAAACAAGTAATAATGTTAGCCCGACCAATTTCATTAATTAAGTCGGCAATGTTCTCCATAGGATAATCAAAAGGTTTGGTTACCGAATTGTGCGAACGAAAATCTATACATAATCGTACACTTCCATCTTTCTTAGCTACACATACTACTGGATAAGTTATTTCGGCCTCGCTTGGCTCAATAAAGCCTAAACTTTCTAATTTTGCTATTCGTTTGTCTACTTCATGTTTAAGTGATTCGGGTATTTTATACACATAAGACTTTTTCTTCCAGTACCTGGCATTAGACGAATTTTATATTCTCCAACATTAGCAACTTGAACTTTACCCGAAAATAATGGTGCATGTTTATGCAAAAGTTCGAGCAACTCTATTTGTTTCTTCTCTTCTAAATGACTAATGTCTACATCAATGTCACTTTTATTTTCTTTAATAGTGGTTGGATGGATTTCCCGAATTCACTGTCATCTTCAAAAATGACACCTACCGTTTGTGCTCTAACATGGAACTTTTTTATCTTATTTACATGTATGTGTCGTATATTACCGTCATGCAACTTTACTTTATATAAATGAGGTTTAATTCTTTCCAAAATCTCAACCAGGACCTGTCAACCTCGCATACGGTTTATTCGTAGAATCCAGAATTAATAAATATACTAATTCACCAACCTTGAATTCTTTTTTGGAAGAATTTTCCCTTCAGATGCCTGACAATGACGATTTTTTACTTTCTTATATCTAATATTTATTATCGTGGCTTTAGATATCGAAAAATTTGGATATTACAGCGTTTCTAAATTCCTGATTAAGAATAACTCTTTTCGGAAAGAGCGAAAATGTATCCTTCCATTCTTGCATTTTTAAAAGCGCCACTTTGCATTCAAACAAAAATTTTGAATATCAGACGTTAAATAAAACTTCCTAAAATATAGCTCTTGTGAAAATAACATTTTTCACGCAGAAATTGTTTTCTTACGGCGAAATAAAATCGTCTAAAAATTGTGTGAACAGCCTCTGTATTTATACATCAGTAGTAAACAAGGGAAATTATTGTTTCAGCTGCCTAGTTAAAAAGCATACTGCCGGCAATCTCAACATTTGAAACTGCAGTGGGTAAAACTTAAAGCTATGACAATTTTACGAATCGAATTTTGGAAGGCATTTCAAGCTGTCAGAATTAAAAGCGATAGAAAAATAGAAACCCAATTTAAATTAGTATTCATTTAAAGAAGTGTCGAAATTGATCATCCCCCTAAACAATGTAATACTTAAATCGAAACTAAATAATTTATTTAGTTCTTGTTTTCTATTAAATTATTTTCCATTCGCAAATGGTTAAATTCGATGATATCCAATGTTCAAATATGTATTCAAAATAAACCCATTAAGATATTTTGCCACAATGTGCTCTTTACCATCCAGATTAAGCCATTTTGAATGCGAATGAAGAACTTTTACAAAACTTTTTTTTCGAAAAATCGCTTATTTTCTCATTATTTAAATTCTCAACGAGATGTATACAACACGATACGGAAGCCGCCATTTTCTTTGTTTGCAAACAGATCAAATCGAATAATTGAATTTGCGTTTAAAAAAAGTTAGAAAACAATTAAATTGGAACCTGTTTAATGAATCAATTTTAGTTTATTTAAAAAAGGAAATAATAGTTATTCAGTTTGATGATTAAACCTTTATTTTAGTATTTTAAAAAAGAATGTTTTGCCTAACAGAGCCATATCTTGACATTTTCATTTAAAATAAACTATCTCGGAATGACACAAGTATGCACGTATGTTTTTACGAATAAAAAATTCATGTACAAGTTTTCTTTTTGGGGAACATTGCAAATTTTTCAAAGAAATATAATGTAAAACCCATGTGCAAAAATTCATTTAGTTGCGTGATATGGCAAACGAACCTGAACGATAGCAGCTCTCGCCCCACGGACTAATATGTATATACTATATAACGACTCGCTATATAAACAGGTACATTTCTGACGAGGGCTACTCCCCCCAACCCCTTCAACTTTCAATTCAACTTATCACTGTATACCTCTGTCTATATTTATATCTCTACATATGTATATTTAAGTATTTTTCTAGTAGCAGCCTTCTATTAATTCCTTATAAATAGAAGGCTATTAGATTATTTGATACATAATCTTGTACCAAACTGTGATTTGGTACAAGTATTTAAATTATAAATACATGTACCAAATTTCATGCAACCATAACATATCGTAATTGTTTTGTGTAACCCTGTAAACTAATTATCAATTCTATGCCGACAATTTTCCATAAAAAAAAAAAAAAAAAAAAAAAAAAAAAAAAAAACAGGTTTTAAATATTCTAATAACATTTCGTTATATTTAGTGTAACCATGTTAAAATACACTTTTAATACCCCCTATAGACCACAATGGTACGATAGTCTTTTTTGTGTCCCTGAAAAGGAGTCACCGTTATCATAGTGTACACCAATAAAAATGATACACCTAATTATAACTCATTTATATTTCAACCTAATTTGACACCATTTTAATGATTACGAAATGTCATCGGAATTCATTTGCGTTGTCCTGTAAATAAATATAGCTTATATATACCCCTTTTTTTTAATAGAGAGAGAAAAAACATTCTTTTAAGTATGTTTATGATGTATGTTAACTTCATCATGTTATTTCCATTGAATGCAACATAAACGCGTTTGATGCGCTTAGATAAAAATTTGCCCATAGGTTCTAATGTTGTGAAATTTTTTTGCGTTTCTCTGTAAAAGAACACCAGTAAAAACATCTAAACATATTCTATGTTTTTCGAGAATAATTGTTGAAAATTTGACAAAATTTGGATGATTACATGACATTGTCAGAATATTTTGTAAAGTCCTGTACATTAATTAAGAAGCCTAAGCACACATATTTTCTATAAAAACATAAATTTATGCATCTCAATAATGTACGCTAATTTCGTTTCGTTGAACGCAGAGTAACGAAGTTAAATGTCGCTTAAGGTATCTGCCTGGGTTAAAATGACCATTTTTGACAAAAAATTCAATTTTCTGTTTTTTATTTGGTTTTAAAGAATAGACTTTTAGCTTTCTAAAACACCTTTATTTTTATTTGTACGCTAATTAGAACTGAAGTTATAGCCAATTAAGTAAACCGGAAGTGAGATTCTTTAAGACAGGAAGTGCTCGATCTCGCCAGTTTAAAGAGCTGGCAATAGGTAAACATTGGTAATTAGGCTTGATTTCACATTTATCTTTAATTTAAATCATTCAGGGTTTTTTTTTCTATTATACCCCATGTATTTATTTATTTTTTCCAACAAATAATTACACATTAAGTAAAATCTTTAAATGCGATTTCTGAAAAACTATATTTTTCGATTTTTGTGTATGCGATAAACCTGATTTCTCCAAAAGTTTTTAAGTTAATTCTATGAAATTTCTTTACAGTATATAACAGATTTCCATTCACGCAATGAACTAAAAGATGTGGTCTATGTACTATTTTAAAGATTTTACATGTGTTTATTTTCTAAAAAACAGATTTTTTTTTCGGAAAATTCTGGTTTTTTCTCTGTTAGTTACCATATTTTAGTCAATTTTAAGAATATCTCTTAACTTTTAGTTCAATGCACAGATAAGGGTGCATTATGTATTTCAATGGATATTGAATTATATTAATTTTTATCGAGTATATGAGGTTTGGCGTAAACGTGAAATTTTGCTCATTTTTTACACAAAATCACAAAATATCACAAATATTTTTCTGCAAAATAAAGAAATATTTGCTTAAAATGTACTATTTTTCATAATTCTATGTCCGTTTATAACTGAAAATATAATTACTTAATGCATAGTGTGCTTTTTTAGAAAAAAGTGCTCCGTACGCAGACAGATACCTTAAGCGAAATTCACCCCGTAGACCGTAATGAAAAGGAAAATTTTGGTGTGTCCCTGTACACGATCTATCAATAATATAGACATAAAAAATTGCACAGCTATTTCTATACAGAGCCTAAACACACATACCAATTTGCAAGTCAATCGGGGAATTTTGCGGCCGCTATCGCGTTACATACAAATTCTGTCAATAGGCTGTAATGATATGAAAACTTTGGTGTGTCCCTGTACACAAACTACAAAGGGAATACATACCTAAAACCATACAGTTAATTCCGTGTGGTTCATGAACATGCGTACCAAATTGCCAGTCAATAGCGTGATTCTTGCGGTCGCTATCACGAGACAAACAGACACACAAACAGAACCCAAAATTTTTTTTTAGTCTCCACTGAGGTTTCAGCAATTATTTAGCATTTCGGAGTAAAATTTACTATAACACTTTCTATGGTAACCTACACTGTTGTCTGAATGTAGTTTGGACAGTTCGTTAATTGAAAGAAGAAGCAAATCGGAAGAAATTTTCTTTCACGAACATTTAAAACTTTCCATTGGTCAGAACACAATCTCATTTTAGCCAAGCTTATTTGAGAAAAATACGTCGCCTTCGAATTTATCTCCTCGCCAATGTACAAACAAAACGTAATTTCTTCTGATGTTATATTACATGTAATAATTCTACTTAAAAATATAGGAAAAAATATTGATAACAGAATTCGATCAAAATGTTAATGATATGCAGGATAATGATGTCCAGAGAAACTTCAGATCTTATTTTAGAAAATACTACATTTTTAAATGTATTTCATTCCCGATATGCAGGCAATAAGTCATTTTCTTCTCGCATTATGTTAAATATAAAGATTACTTAAAAATACACGAAAAGAAAACAATAGTAGAATAGGATTAAAATGTCAACAATACTCAAAATAACATAAACAAAACATATCAAATGTAAGTTGTACGTCAGCGCGCGTACTAACAACAGCCGTCATTAGATCGAAATGCTAATGGCAAAAAATTGCCGGTTTCGACTGGAAGATAAGCAAAGAAATGAGAAGAAAATCTGACTGTCTCTAAGAGTAGGTAGAATAGCAGGACCACAAAAGCGTCAAATTTGTAGGATTATTTTAATCAATTTTAAAATAATGTGCACATCTTTAGACCAGAACATTGCGAATTTGTAGATAATTGAATATTCTTTTAATTTTAACACTAATTTGAAATTTCCCCTCGATGGCTGAAACGGACTTGAATGATATCTAACGGCCCACGATCTATAACAGTTTTTATACAAATTTTATTATGACTTTATAGAAATATAAGGTCATAATAAACATGATATAATATAGAGATAGCGGTTCATGTATAGGGATACGCAAAAGTAATCGAATGCATTATAGTCTGTAGACGGAATTTTTTAAATTGAATATTATCACCCTTATACTACACAAAACATAATGAAATTAATATGTGTTTTTCAGAAGTACAAATGAATGCCTATTGTAGAAAATGGTAAGAACAACATTAATATTTTATATATAGGATTACATAAAGAATTCTGATACATTACAGGATATTAGTTCAAATGCTTGGAAATGCATTTCTAGTTGTGTTATCGCATTACTTTTTATAATTGACAGAATTTCAGTGCTTTCATATGGTACGCATAATTTGTATAGAGCTATTTAAAACGAATCAAACCCATAATTTTCTTCTCTAAATAATTGATAGGAATGCTCTTTAAAATTATGTCGATTATTACACTGCTGTCATTCGGTCTTAAGCCCATTTATTCATTAACACATCCATTAACGTAGGCTGAGGCTGTTATTATTACCTTCATTCGTAATTTTACATCGTATTGATGTTTTTTTATCTCTCAAGCTGAAAAAAATTGCAGTTCAAATTCAATGAGATTATTTAAAAAAAAAAAAAAAAAAAAAAAAAAAAAAATCCTGATTTCCTCCAAAATGTCCCTACGTTTAGAGATATTTAGAAATGTGTCCCTACATGACAAAGAGAACGGTCAAAAGTCCCTGTGCGTAGGGGATTGTCCCTTCTGATGACAACATTGTGATGTTTTTCCCCAGGGACTCATATTTTAAACTCCCCCCCCCAAAAATAAATAAATAAATAAATAAATAAATAAAAAATTAAAAAAAAAAAAAAAAAAAAAAAAAAAAAAAAAAAAAAAAATGGCAAAAGGTTACATTTACCTGGGATTAGGAATACAGTCGGCTAGCAATAATTCGTGTTTAAAAGATGTACACATAATACTTTTTACTTTCTTCTGTATTCAATAGAAGAAAGTATTGGATTCGTAAAAGTTTTCGACCTCGGGTTTTTGATGGATTTACACGTTTTGAGAGCTGTAGAACACGATTTGACCATTTTTAGAAAATGTCTGTCTGTCTGTCTGCCTGTGTGTGTGTGTGCGACAAAATTTTGTAGCAAATGTGTCTCAGGAACTACTGCACAGAATTTCATACAAATTGGTATGTAGTTGCACCTTGACATAAATTAGTGCCTATCAATTTTTGGTAAAAGTCGTCTTACAGGTTACGTTTCCATCCCGGTTTTTCTAAATTGTTGACATGGTGATATAAAGACAAAATTTTGTATAAATGTGCATAAAGAGAATTATTTTTTAGTAATAATTATGAAATTTACAAGAATTATTTATAATAGAGATAGTCAACTGGGGAAATTTTTTTGCATGTGTAGGAGCCTCGTCAACCCCCCTGGGGGGAAGTCCCCCCTCAAGGGGAGTAAATTTTCAAGATGGGTATCTTTTGAAAGGTCTCGTCAATACCTTTAAAGCGAATGGTTGAACTATAAATCTGTGATAATTTAAAACAAAGTTACAGATTTCTTTTACTTTTTACGAAAAAAAACTTAGAAAAAGAAATTTTTTTTTTTTTTTTTTTTTTTTTTTAACGAAATTTAACCAAACCAAATTTGGTATTTAGTTGGCCCCTGACATAAACCGGTGCTGATTAGATTTGGGGATCAATTGCACAACAGGAGGCGCTGTGATCGTATTTTTTTTTAATTTTTAACATGGTAGTATAGGGCAAAATTTCGTATAAATGTACGTAATGAAAGTTCTTCTAAACCTGTGACTGTAAAATTAATATGAATTATTGCTAATAGTAGTAGTTAATTAGAAAAAAAAAAACTGTGCATGTGGGGGCATCGCTTCCGCCCCTGGGGGGAAGTACCCCCATGGTGTGGTAAATTTTCAAGATGGGTATCTTTCGAAAGGTCTCGTCAATACCTTTAAAACGAATGGTTGAACTATAAATATGTGATAATTTAAAACAAAGTTATCGATTTTTTTTTTTTTTTTTTTTTACTTTTAACGAAAACTTTTAATTTCAGGGATGGAACACGGGCGCAGAATTCATACCACTATCAATGTAAGAAAATTTTCTACCTCTTAAATCAACGATATTATAACTAGAGAAATTTCTTAAACACATTCCGGTATGAATTCTGCGCCCGTGTTCCATCCCTGTAATTTTTTTTTTTTTTTTTTTAAATAATGTTACTGAGTGAATTTGTAGAGGAAAATATAGAAGAAAGTCTTGTGGTGGCCACAACATACTAGTTTGTTAAGTAAATATATGTCGAGTCATGATCTTAGTCTTTTGCTGTTTATAAAAAAGTAAGTTTCCGTTAATCATAAATATTAACAATGAAACTAAAAAAAAAAGCACGAAAATGTGAAAGTGTACTTTACTCAATTGTTTTACTGACGACTGCAGACGTTTATAACATTAAAGCATTTGATTAGAAGCAGATTCTAGCGTAAGCCGATTCTGCAATATTAAAACAAATAGTATCGAAATGTTATTTCATTGATTTTAAGTAAAAAGATACTACTTTTAAATACGAATAAGAAATAACTTCTGGTGTTAGTATAAAATAAGTTTTATAATAACATTCTTTACATAATAACATACTTGCCAATTGTTATGAATATTGAATATCTGTATTTTAATATAGTTTTCTTCATCTTTTTTTAATTAAATAAATTTAGACTTTAAAAAATAAAATAAAAATAAATAAAAATGAAAAATGAAAAATCTTGAAAACTATCAGTGATTAAAAGGTGCAAAAATTGGTTACCATGTAGTAGAATTATAGAAAATGTTAAAGTAAATTAAAGATTCCCTAAATTTGTCGTGCGTTCTTTATTTTTCCCTCGCTCATCTCAATGCAATTATATAATAATTGTGGAAATTTTTATAAAAGTAGAAGGTGGAAGCTTTGATATCAGTACCCAACATTGCAAGAACTACGACTACGAACACTATGTATATCTTTTCATGACGCAGTAATTTAAATTGAATTATAGAAGAGGTATTTAAAAAAGCTAGTAAATAAAAACATATGGTTATGTAACATGGTGGATCTAATCAATATATTTTTTGAAATAGGGCTTGTAGCGTTCCCTTATTTGAATATCACATTTTTATACTATAATCTTCGTACTATTCAATCGAAGAGAAATACTGAACGATTACTGAAGTTTACTTTATTAAAAAAAAAAAAAAAAAAAATGGTGTTAAATAAAGGAACTGCTAAACACCCTGAAAAACAGCCATTTTAGATCTCATATCTTTTTTTTTTTTGCTTAACACTTTGTTGTCCATTTAGGAGTTAAATCTTTTTACTAAAAAGATTAGTTCCTCCCTTAGGCGTTCATCCAAAACAAAACATTATTTTTTAAAAGGCATTTGTGCGTTTGTGTTTAATTCATTGATCTGTTAGTGGAGTGTATACCAGAGTTCTCAACAATTTAATTTATTCCGTTTTAAAGAGAAAATTTTACTTATTTTATCACATTTGTATATGGACATTATTCAGGACTGGCACGATCGATAAAAGCCGCGCCTCTGGTGGAATTTACTTCTTGAATGCTAATGTTAACCTAGTGGAAACTGATCGTAAATTATTTCATATTATTGTAATTCTGTTTACTTTTGGAATATTTTCAAGTATGCTTTCAAGTAACTTTATTAAATAATAACTGGTGGGCGGAACCTGGGCTTAAGCGTAGGCGGAACGAGCTATATACCACAAGGGACGTCTCCTGAATAAAGTCCTTTGAAGAAAATTATCCTACATATAAAGCGGTGCAAAAATGAAGGCGGGTCTAAAAAGGCTCCGGAATAAATTAAAATGTAGGCAGTTATGATATATTCTTCAGCGACAATTGCCGCATCGATAGCGCAAGATGAAATCTCACTGATTTTAACACGAATGCAAAGAATCCTTTTCGTTAAATGATGCAAAGCTCGAAGTCTAAGTCCATTTTCCAGGATATTTTCACGAGTGAGAAATTTCCACCTTTTTTGCTTCAATCCTTTTATACAATAATTTCTCTCCCATTCATCGACGGCACATTCCTATATGTTAGGATGGAATGGCCACGCATCCTCCATTACCTAGATGTGGAAACTAACGGAGTGAGAGTCCCGAACAACAATTCACTGCAATGGAAAAAGGGGGGGGGGACATAAAAGCACAAAAAACAATAACAAAAAATTTTAGAGCTTATGGAAAGAGGAAACACAATAATAAAAAATGTGGTAAAGATATCTGTATGAAAATTGTATTATTATAAATGGTGGAAATTACTTAAGAGAGAGTGTCCTAGGGAAAAAAAAAAAAAAAAAAGCGAAGACTTTGAACTCTGAATAATGTAACGTTAAAAAATTATAATTAAGAACGGAATATATGCAGTCTTCAAAATATATAAAACTGGCATCATTCTTTTAAACATATCTTTAAAATTAGTGGTTTAATAACTTTTGGAATAATCAGAAAGTTTTTTACGTACACAATTTTAAAAGGATTTTATTTGATTATTGATTGAGAAATTGTAACAATTGTGGTAATTTCAGAATTAAAGTAATTCATTTATGAGCTTAATGCAATTGTATTAATTATTGTAGGAGAACCATTTTTAGACACTGCACACATTTCTTCTTTGAAAGTGAATTTATTTTACCCCTTAACGGGCGCATATTTTTCAAAGACACGCCCATAAAGGCCACATTTTTGTCGAATTAAAAAAAAAAAAAAAATAGATTTAAAATAAATATATGAATAATATATAAATTTATTCCGTACATATTTTCAAATACATTATATATAATTTGGTACTGGCTGGTGCTTTCATGTAATACCTAAACACTTAAAGGAAATTACACGTGGGGCGTGGTCACTGACCGTAAATATCACGAGTGGAGAAGGAAGGGGTTAATTCTTTGCTAACATAATTTTACGCCTTTTATAACGTCACTCTTATTTCTGCAACAAAACTCGTGGTGTGTGGCCTCTGCAAAACGCATCTCTAAACCAAGTTCAAAAGATCTCCCAAAATCCAAATATAATAAGGATTATGATAATGATGATAATAATAATAATAATAATAATAAATAAATAAATAAATTTAATTTTTTTTTTTTTTTTTTTTTTTTTGAGGGGGGAAGGGGGGCAATGGATATTTTTAGTAGAAGTCACATTAAAAATTATTTAAAATATATGAGTTTTTATATCAAATTTTTTTATGACTTAATAGAAATTTAAAGTCATAGTAAAAATGATATAATGTAGGGCTAATGGTTCATGTATAGGATACACAAAAGTAATCTTAAGCATTGTAGTCTGTAAACGGAATTTTTAAGAGTAAATATTAGCATCCTTATACTACACAAAACATAATGAAATTAATATGCTTTTTACAGAAGTATAAACAAATGCATTTTGTAGAAAATGTTATGAACAGCATTAATATTTTATATGTAGGAATACGCAAAGAATTCTGATACCTTACAGGCTATTAGTACACATGCTTCGAAATGCGTTTCTAGTTGTGTTATCGCATTACTTTTCACAACTGACAGAATTTTAGTGCGATATATAGTACACATGAAATGCATAGGGCTACTTAAAAGCAATCAAACCTATGGCTTTCTTTTCTATATAATTGATAGGAATGCTCTTTAAAATTATATGCATTATTACACTTCTGTCATTCGGTCTTAAGCCCATTCATTAACACATCCATTAACGTAGGCTGTGGCTGTTGTTCATACCTTCATTCATAATTTTATCACGGGCACCGCATTGACGCATTTTTCTCGCTCGAGCTCAAGAAAACGTAGATCACTGTCCAATACAATTGTAAATAATAATAATAATATAAATTTATTAAACTAGGGGGCTCTGCCCCCCTACTCGCTCCGCTCACTAACCCCCGAGGGAGGCTTCGCCTCCCCTACGACTCACTTTACTTATTAACACATGCAGAGCTCTGTTCGCCTATCCGCTGCTTTCTTTCACTGAAAAGGAATATTAATACCGCATATTACAAGAGAAAAACCGTGCCCGCAATATCATCCATGTTCCTATCAAACTTATACCACTGGGGGCCACCGAAGCGGGGGAGCCATTCCTTTCGTGTAGGACCAAAACTGTGGTGGCATGTCTCCCGAACATCCGTAGGTGTGCGTCCCAGACCGTCGCCAATTATCCATAGCACATTAATGGTACGACGTCAAACACAACCTACATAATTATCTACCTACCTACAACCATGGATCATATTTTAATTTCCCCGTGTAAGAAAATCAATTTTCTAAAAGAAGAGAAAAAAGCTGATATTTATTTTCTTTCATTTTTACATCCATGGTTTCGGGCCGCAGTACCCTAGTCCGTAAAGCGCCGAGCACGTAATTGGAAGATTGCCGATTTAATACTTGAGCCGGCCAAAGACCACCGTGTACGCTAATGGTGGCTGGTGCACATAAAATATGTCATGGTCGCAAAGTCCTCCATGTTCCCATCCACACTGACACTATAACTCTGGGGATCACCAAAGCGGGGAGGGGGGGAGAATTAAAATTGTGATGGCATGTTTCTGGAACATCTCTAGGGGTGTGTCCTAGACCGTTGCCAACTACCCGTAGCACAATACTGGTGCGACGTTAAATCCAACCTACTTGCATACATACCTATCCACCTACGTACAACCATGGACTATATTTTAATTTTCCCGAGTAAAATGACTTCATGACAGGAGAACAACGTCACTGGGAGAAGCTTTTTTCAAAATGGCAAATAGAGTGCTTTCATAAACTTGTCGTTTTTAGTCAATAACTTCTTTAATTAAAATGATAGAAATTTCTAAGCAGCTGAAATGTCTCCCTTGGAGTATTCGGAACAGATTGATACCTCTCATGACCCAAAAGACCCTGCCTTCCGCTAGAAGATGCTGTCGCAGACAAAAAAATTTGACGCCTGTGACAGTGTTTTTTTTTTAATATATAGAGAAATAAATAAAATTACATAATTACTTCTATAAAGTCCCTACGTTTAGAGAAATTTAGCAGTTTGTCCTTACATGACGAAAAAAACTAAATCCTTATGCATGGGCTTAGTAATAATCCCTGTCACTAGTAAGTCCCTGCGGTTGGCAGCATTGTGACCTATGTTCCCCAGGAACTCATATTTTAATTTTCCCCCAAAATGGCAAAAGATCGTTTTATCTCGCATGGCATTAATCTTATACTCGGCATCAAAATTTTTGAAGCGCTAACAATAATTCGTATAGGATGTGCATCTAATTCTGTTTTGCTAAGTAAATGTTCGTCGAATCATGATCTTCGTGTTTATGTTGTTTACAAAAAAGTAAATGATGAAGTAAAGTTTGATGATAAATATTAACCATCAAACTAAAAAGAAAGGTTATGAATAACTTAATGTATCCTTTTTGATAATTTTGATAACGACAGCCAATACACGGATAAAACAGTAAAATCTCAGCAGCAGATTCTGGCACAAGCCGATTCTGCAACACTAGAATAAATGATATGAAATATGTATTGAAAAAATCGTATATTTTGATATTATTCTTAAAGAAGGATAACAAATATCTTCTGGTGTTTGTATAATAAGAAGCTAATTAATAATCTTCCTTATGTAATAATATATTTGCCATTTCTCATGCATATTGAATACAGTATTTTAAAGTAGTTTTCTTTATCTTTTTTTAATTAAATATATTTAGAAATTTAAAAAAAAAAAAATCTAGAAAATTAGCAGCTTTTAAAATTTACAAAGTAGTAGAATTAAAGAAAATGTTATGTAAAATCAATTAAAGATACGATAAATTTGACATGTTTTCTTTTAATTAGAAATTTTATTCATCAACCTTGATATTTTCTTTACTCTTCCATCGCTCATCTCAATGCGATTATATAATAATAATGGAAATCTTATGGAAACAGAAGGTGAAATCTTTGATATAGTACGCAACATTCCATAAACGCTATGTATATATTTTCAGGACGCAGTAAATCAAATTGAATTATACTAGAGCCATTTACAAAAGCTAGTAAATAAAACCGTACGGTAAAGTAGCCTGGGGGACTCTATTCAAAGAATTATTTTTGGAAATAGGGCTTCTAACGGTCCTGTGATATAACTGGTGTAGATACTTGCAAGAAGAAATCTCTCTTTTTCCTTTTAATTTTTCTTTTAATAAAATACCACACATGAAGATGAAAATATATACAGTGAGAATATATGTACACATGTAATAAAAATAAACAACAGAATAAATCTAGCTCGGGTGCGACGATTTCACCTTACATTACCGGCTGAAGGCCAAACTCCCTCTCTTTTTCAAAAAAATCTTCTCCCGCTCACGGCGGCTACAAAGGTTGGTTGGTTGCATAAAATAACCTGAGGAGTGGTTGGTTGTATGACACCCCCCCTACTAAGATTGAGGCTAAGCGTACGAAAATCTGATAATTATTAGCCACCAACTGACAGATAAATATTTAAACACATGAAAATAAAACAATGCCAAACAAACACTTCACAACAGATGTACAGATGTCTTGGTACAATACCGGAACAAGCATAGATATAGATATATATCACAAGAAGTAAATGCAAAAATAAAATAACAATTCACAACAGATATAAAGATTTCTACCGGAACAAATATTTATAATACTAAACATACAAAAAAAGTTTAATTACCAAACAGAATCAAAATTATTTGTAAATAGTAAAACTTATTATTGACATAACCTCGACAATCCAGCAGCGTTTTTCAGTTTTGCACCAGGGCAGTGCGATATGTAAATATCATATCTTTGTAAACATAACGCCCATCTTTGGAGTCTAGCAGATTGAGGTGCAGTTTTTCGTAAATAGACAAGAGGATTATGGTCTGTTATAATCTCAATACGAGTTCCGAAAACATTTAAAATTTCTTGATAGACCATACCACAGCACAGGCTTCACGTTCAATAATAGACCAGTTACGTTGTACATTAGTAAGTTTCTGACTAATGAAACTTATCGGACGTAGATTACCTTCACCGTCTCTTTGCGAAAGACACGCACCGACACAATAGGAACTGGCATCGCACTGAGTGGTAAAGGGTGTATTGGGATCTGGAATATAAAGTTTACGAGCGTCACACAACATTTCTTTAAGTTGTCGAAATGCTATCTCTTCAGTAAGTGACCACGGTAAATTTTCTGGAACCTTCTTTTTAGTTAAATCTGTCAACGGTTTGGCAATTTCAGCATAGTCTTATATGTAATTTCGTTAAAAGTTAAAAAGACCAAGAGCGGTTTTTAAAGCTATTTTAGTTTTGGATGATTCAATATTTTCAATGGCGAGTAACTTTTCGGGATCGGGTTGATGTCGTCCATATCCTATTACATGGCCTAGATATTTGATCTCTGATTTGCATAATACACATTTTTTAACGCTTACGGTAAATTTTAGTTCAGTCAGCTTCGTTAAAATAGCATCTAAATGTATAAGATGTGATTCCCAATCATTAGAAAAAATCGCTATGTCATCAAGATAAGCTTTGCAATATTCGCGATGTTCATTTAGAACTTCATTCATTACTTTCTGAAAACTTGCAGCAGAAATTTTTAATCCGAAGGGCATTACCTTCCAGCGAAATTGAGAACGGTGTGTCTTAAAAGAAGGAAAATCACGACTTTCTTCTTCCAAGGGAATTTTCCAATACCCTTTTAACATATCTGAACAAGTAATAATGTTAGCTCGAACAATTTCATTAATTAAGTCGGTAATGTTCTCCATAGGATAATCAAAAGGTTTGGTTAACGAATCGAGCAAACGAAAATCTATACATAATCGTACACTTCCATCCTTCTTAGCTACACACACTGCTGGATAAGTTGTTTCGGCCTCGCTCGGCTCAGTAAGGCCTAAATTTTCTAATTCTGCTATTTGTCTACTTCAGGTTTAAGTGATTCGGGTATTTTATACACATAAGGCTTTTTTCTTCCAGTACCTGGCATCAGACGAATTTTATGCTCTCCAACGTTAGCAACTTGAACTTTACCCGAAAATAATCGTGCATGTCTATGAAAAAGTTCGAGCAAATCTATTTGTTTCTTCTCTTTTAAATGACTAATGTCTACATCAATGTCACTTTTATTGTCTTTAATAGGAGTTGGATAGATTTCTCGAATTCACAGTCATCTTAAAAAATGACACCTTCCGTTTGTGCTCTAACATGGAACTTTCTTATCTTATTTACATGTATATGTCGTATATTACCGCCAGGCAACTTAACTTTATACGAGTGAGGTTTAATTCTTTCCAAAATTTCACCAGGACCTGTCCACCTCGCATACAGTTTATTAGTAGAATCCGGAAGTAATAAATATACTAATTCACCAACCTTGAATTCCTATTTGGAAGAATTTTTCCTTCAGATGCCAGACTATGGCGATTTTTTACTTTCTTATTTCTAATATTTATTATCTTGGCTTTAGATATCGAAAAATTTGGATTTTACAGCGTTTCTAAATTCCTGATTAAGAATAAACCTTTCCGGAAAGAGCGAAAATGTATCCTTCCATTCATTGCATTTTTAAAAGCGCCATTTTGCATGTAAACAAAATTTTAAATATCAGACAATAAATAAAACTTCCTAACATATAGCTGTTGTGAAAATAAAATTTTTCATGCAGAAATTGTTTTCTTACGGCGAAATAAAATCGTCTAAAAATTGTGCGAGCAGCCTCTCCTTTATACACCAGTAGTAAACAAGTTAAATTATTGTTTCAGCTGCCTAGTTAAAAAGCATCCAGTCGGCAATCTCGACATTTGAAACTGCAGTGGGTAAAACTACAGTGGCTAGAATAAATAGTGTGCCGTTCGTTATCGCTTTCGCGCTTCTTCTTTAGTCTCAGAAATATGCCTGTCACAAGATGGCGTTTCTGTAGGGAGGGGTGTAGCGTCTCCTGGGTTTCTAGAGGGGTGTAAATAATTATTTAGCCGCGGTAAAGTTTCAGTTTAGTTTGAAATGTGTTTGTTTACAAAGTGCGTGCGAAAAAAGACTTTAATTTTTATGTGTTATCTTTTAATTGTGTTTACAATTTATTATAATCATTATACCAGATTTAATTATTTAATATAACAGGTGAATATATCGTTTACTTCATTGAAAAAATTCATAAATCGATGTACATCCAAAACAGAAAACATCAGTTTGACAACTCGTAAAAAATATCGTCAGCGGCATTGTTTTGTACCAGGATGCAATATAGGCTATAACAGAAAAAAGAATGAGACTAAAATTTCTTTATTTAATGTTTCATCGGATCCACTACAAAGAAAACGTTGGGAAAAATGTATTCCTAGAGCAGACATACCTTTAGACGAAATGTGTGCTGTCTGTGAATTACATTTCAGTGACAGTTTTATTGAGCGAAATTTTCGGCTCATAATAAATGGAGAGGAAGTTTTAATACCAAGAGAACGGCCCATCTTACTACCTGGAGGTATTCCTTCCACATTCCA
This sequence comes from Salticus scenicus, assembly GCA_963930645.1. Classification (NCBI taxonomy): domain Eukaryota; kingdom Metazoa; phylum Arthropoda; class Arachnida; order Araneae; family Salticidae; genus Salticus; species Salticus scenicus. Next base: position 268,101,173 of record OZ005658.1, read on the forward strand.
AAATCTGCCAAAGTATTTATCCTTTGATGTTAAAAAAAGGCCGCCGCTCATTTTTGCCCCCCAAAAAGAAGAAAAAAGTATCTACAGATGAAAAATGCAATCAGGCAGCTTCATTTACTGATAATCGCTTAGCATCAATTTCGGAATTTTCAAACATACAACTGCCAGAATGTTGGAATGAGATAAATTAAAAAAAAAAAATTCGCACTGTAAAGTATTTGCTGTCTGGAATGATTATAATATTTATTCCTCATCCTTACAGTTACAAAGTCCAAACAAATTAATAACTTTAGAAATATTTATTCATGAATTCATCAACCGTGAATATTCATTTTAAGTAAATTGGAGTGTAAAGGTTGATATATATATATATATATATGTATTTTTTTTTTTTTTTCGTGCGTTAAGCGGAGGTGCCCGGGCTCGATTCCCGGCTCTGGTATTTTTCACATAGTTGGTAAATAAAAAAAATATCAACCTTTACACTCCAATTTACTTAAAATGAAATTAATAACTGTTGAAGAAATAAATGGACAGTTTGTATATTCTGTATGTCTTGGACATTAAATTTTTAAAAGCATGAACCACTGAATTCTGTAATACAATTGGAAAGAATTATACAGGATACTGATAAACTTGTACTGTACTGTGTGTTGGTGTTGGGCATATTAATGAGTTTGCTGATATCTCATCAAAAAATATTTCAACTCATAACTCTATTATTTTTAGTAAAAATTGGACTGGGTTATCAGTTTCGTTACACAACAGATATTTATCCTGTAAATTCAAGCGTAAACACTTATTATATAAAAAGTCTGTTCTAATGAAAAAAGCGAAAAAGAAATTACTTGTCAAGAAGAAATCTCCCAGAATTTCCACTGCATCTTTTAAACGATTAAAAAGTAAAGCGTCACAATTAAAAAGCAACTTAAAGTATGCATCTAAAAAAGCCATAGATAATGAAGCAAATTTATCAACTAAAATAAAAGCACTAACTGTAAAGCAGCAATTAGCAATTAACGAATGCTTTAAAACTTCTCAAAGAGAAAATTCAGAAGATATGAAATATAATAAAGAATGAATACTAGAATGTATATTAATGCGAATGAAAAGTCCAAGATTACATGAACACATGCGTTTAAACAAAATTTTAATTTTACCCGGGAAAACTTGCCTTAAAAAAGCCATTAACACATTTTCAATTGGCTTTGGTTTCAACAAAAAAGTTTTCAGATTTTAAAAGAGAAAGTTTGTCATTTAGACACATTTCAAAAGCATGGTTCTCTTCTATTTGATGAAATAAAACTTTCCGAAAACTTAAAAGTTAGATCTGATGGGTTTATACAAGGTTATGTAGATTATGGGTCTTTTTCTGATGAAAATATAAGAAATAAATTATGTGACCATGGACTGGTTCTAATATTTCAACCATGTACAGGAGATTGGATTCTAATTGTTGGCGTATTTGCTACTCACAATAACGTGAAAGGAGCTATGTTACCTAAAATTCTCATAGAAGCTATTCTTCTTATTGAAAAATGTGGTTTATTCGTCGATGTTGTCACAGGAGATGGAGCCTCTTGGAACAGATCTATGTGGAGAAATTTTGGAATAGGTGAGGAAAAGCAATGTGAGGTTCAGTACAAAGTAATTCAACCATGTGATGATACTCGATCGCATCACTTTGCATCTGTTAAAATGTTTAACGGCCCTCTTCACTTACCGTCGCTGGAAGCCCGAGCCAATGTTATTCTATGGGAAATTTTTCCTTACAAATAACTTATTAACTAATACATATTTTTAAATTCTGTTTTCACATTCAGAAAATTCTCAACTGTTAAATTGACGGACCTTTTTTAAAAATGTATTTTTATTATTTTTAATATTTTATTTTGAAATTGCAAAATGAAAAACTTTCACATATTGAAAATTCGTATTTTGCAGCTTCAAAATAAAATATAAAAAATTAAAAAAGTAATTTTTTTAAAAAAGGCCCGTCAATTTAACAGCTGGGAATTTTCAGAATGTGAAAACTGAATTTAAAAATATGTATTAGTTAATAAGTTATTTGTAAAGAAAAGTTTCCCATTGAATAACACTAGTTTCGGCTTCCGGCGGCGGTGAGTGAAGAGGGCCCTTAAGAAATGCACTTTTGAAGTATGGAGAATTTTATACACCAGAAGGTAAATTTTTCTTGAACACAAAAAAAGTGCTTGGTAAAAAGATTCTAATCCTTTGACTTTTAGAGTCATGCCTCGGATAACTAAAATTCATTTCTTTCCCAATAGTTTTGAAAAAATGAAAGTTAATTTAGCATTTGAAACATTTAGTGAAGATGTAATTAAAGGATTAGAATTTTACAAAGAAAAAATTGAAGAATATGGTAATCCATCAGCAACAATTAATTTTGTGAAGAAAATAAATTCATTGATAAAAATTATGACTGCACAATGCCCCAAACAGGGCTTACAGGTAAACTCTCAGCAACAGAAATTTATCGTGGAATTTTTAAATTTCTTAACAGAATGGGAAAAACATTGTGAGCCAAATAAAAATGGATATCTGAGTAAAACAACAAGTATCGGTTTTAAAGTTACTTTAAAAAGTACTTTATCTGTTATAAATTACTCATGTTCTTTAAATTATACATATTTATTGACAAGCAGACTAAGCCAAGATAAACTTGAGAACTTATTCGGTATAATGAGGCAATGCAAAGGATGCAATGATCAATGATCATCCAACACCAAGCGAATTTTTAACCATTATTGAGGGTTTGAGTTTTTACAATTTAGCCAGAGCACCTAAAGGTGCGAATATTGTCCCAAATGTCATAAATTCATTACTTTCATCAGAAAATATCGTCAATAAAAAGGGTGAAAATAATTCATTAATTGCTAATTGTATAGATGAATTTATAGAAAATGGGGATTTATCAAGTGCTGAAAATTGCTTAAATAGATTTAAAGATATTTTTTTAAACATTTTGCTTAAACACAGTGATGCTAGACTAATTTATTATATTTCTGGATATGTTGTCAGAAAATTTGAGTCAAAAACGAAATGCACTGAATGTGATAAAATGTTAAGATCATGTGAACTTGAACTTCCAAACTGTGCTAAATTCACCAATATATATATATATATATATATATATATATAATAGGGGTACTTTAATATATCCATCAAAGTGCTTGTTTAATTTAATTTTTGAATTAGAAAATAAATTTACTGAATGTTTTAGTGGGCAAACACTGCACAGCGAGAGCATTTTAGATGTGATGGCTAGTTTAAACAGAGGTGAAATATATATGATTGGATGTGATAATCACAAAGTTGATCTCACAAAGAGAATCAGAAAATTCTATGTTTTAACAAGATTACATTTTTATGTGAAACAGCTCAATAGGGATCGTCAAACAAAAAGAGAAAAAGCTAAATGCCTTAGGATTCGGCGTACACAATAAATTTACTAGAAGTAAAAGTATCTTAATTTAATCAATTTCAATTAGTTCATCTCTTAATCTTAAAGTAAGTGTTTTGCTGTTTAATTAATTATATATTTATTTACTGCCATAATACAAGTTTTAGTAAATTGTACTACTGAAAAAAATATTACACAGGATATTAAATTTTGTGTTCAATTTTGAATTTGATATGCACTCTTTTAATTGAGATGAATTATCTCAAAAACTAAGTTTGCTAACTCAGGGACAAACCATTTTAGATTTTTTTTTTTTTTTTTTTTTTTTTTTCTAAGCAGTTTACATCTTAACTGTTAAAACTCATTTCTTTCACTGATAAGTAAAAATTGTCTTGAAAAATAACATTCTTGGATAAATTTTGAGAGATCGTTCATCTGTATGATGTTTCTAAATTCTTTATTTAAAATACATATATATAAATATATTAGTTTGTTGATTTTTCTGAAACATATGTTATGACATGAATATTTTTACTAATATATATGAAGGAATTTTATCAGACTCAAATTTGAAATTGTATATTCTTTTTTATATACATCAGAAAATGTTCCAGTTCAGATATTATATTAATTTTATTTTTATTTATTTTCTGAATGATTGTTTAATTCATTAAAAATTCCTTTTAAGTGAAAAATAAAATAAAAGTTACTGGAATAGTACTGTAATACAGACTGTGTTCCTGCAGTATGTAATTAACCCTTTCATTCCCAACTTTTCCCCTCCATAAAACAATAAATCTTATATTTAGTCATAAATTTATTTCAAAGGCAATATATATAAATATTTTTTTAAATAGGAGTAATAGCAGTGTACGAATTAATATAGCTAACAAAACAACTGATAGATGTTTATTTATAATTAATATAACCACTGATGCCATTAAAAATCATAACTTTTCAATAAATAAAAATATCAAAATTTTGGAAGAAATACATATTGCAATTAATGAAAATACGTATTATAAACATTAAAGAATAAAATAAAAAAAATTTCAAACAGTTAATTTACTTAAATGGCCCAAAACAGGAAACTGATTCCGATATTATTATCCGAATAGCGTAAAATATACTTTCAATTATCAACACGTATAGTGAAATCATCTAAAATAGGTATTTTTCGGTGGGAAAATGTATATAGATTTTAATATTGTTCATTTTGAATCAGCAGGAGTGTTGGATGGTAAGAAAGAAATCTGAAATGTTATGATTCGAAACGGAATCACGGGGAAGGAAAAGGGTTAATGTTTCTTCTTTTATATTGAAAAACCTGTAAACTTTACGACTGATTTTAATTTAATAGTTTAATTAGTTATTAATTTAATTTAGTTATTAATTTAATTTAGTTATTATTTTAATTTATTAGTTTAATTTATTAGTTTATTTAATTTAATTAGCAGCTCTCGCCCCACGGACTAATATGTATATATATAACGGCTCGCTATATAAACAGGTACATTTCTGACGAGGGCTACTCCACCCATCCCCTACAACTTTCTATTCAACTTTTCGTTGTATATCTCTGTCTATATTTATATCTCTACATATGTATATTTAAATATTTTTCTAGTAACAGCCTTCTATTAATTCCTTATAAATAGATTAGAGTTAGATTAGCTATTAGATTATTTGATACATAATCTTGTACCAAAGTTTTGTGTAACCCTGTAAACTAATTACCAATTCTATGCCCACAATTTCCATAAAAAAAACATGTTTTAAACATTCTAATAATATTTCGTTATATTTAGTGAAACCATGTTAAAATACACTTTTAATACCCTCTATAGACCACAATGGTACGATAGTCTTTTGTGTGTCCCTGAAAAGAAGTCACCGTTATTATAGTATACACCAATAAAAATGATACACCTAATTATAACTCATTTATATTTCAACCTAATTTGACACCACTTGAATGATTACGGAATGTCATCGGAATTAATTTGCGTGGTCCTGTAAATGTACACAGCTTATATATACCTTTTTTTTTTCGTTCTTTTTTTAACCCCTTAACGCGCGGTGTCCTCGCCACGAGGACGCAAAATTTAAGATCCAGCTGCAAAATTTCATCCCGGAAATATTTTAGCAAAAATTCACGTTTATAACATATCAGAAAAGAGTTTAATTTAGTTCATGAATTCCGGTGGCAGTATAATTTAAATGTTTAAAATTGTCTTGCGCCGCAAAGGGTTAATAGGGAGATTATTTACATTGAATGCAGCATAAACACGTTTGATGCGCTTAGATAAAAATCTGCCCATAGGTTCTAACGTTGTGAAATTCTTTTGCGTTTCTCTGTAAAAGAACACCAGTAAAAACATCTAAACGTATTCTATGTTTTTCAAGAATAATTGTTCAAAATTTTTGAATATTGAATAACAGTTAAGAAACATGGTGGATCTAATCAATATGTCTTTGGAAACAGTGCTACTAGTGTTCCCTTATTTGAATATCACATTTTTATACTACAATCTTCGTACTAAATAATCGAAAAGAAATACTGCGAACGATTACTGAAGTTTACTTCATATAAAAAAAAATGATGTTAAATAAAAGAATTGCTAAACACTCTGAAAAACAGCCATTTTAGATCTCATATCTTTTTTTGCTTAACACTTTGTTGTCCATTTACGAGTTAAATCGTTTCACTAAAAAGATTAGTCCCTCCCTTAGGCGTTCATCCAAAATAGGTACATTATTTTTAAAAAGGCATTTGTGCGTGTGTGTTTAATTCATTGATCTGTAAATGAGGTGTATACCAGAGTTCTCAACAATTTAATTTATTCAGTTTTAAAGAGTAAGTTTTTCTTATTTTATCACGTTTGTATATAGACATTATTCAAGAGTGGCTTGATCGAGAAAAGCCTCGCCTCTGGTGGTATTTACTGCTTTAATGCAAATGTTAACACACTTGGAAATTGAACGTCAATATTACTTTAATTCTCTTTACTTTTGAAATATTTTCAAGTATGCTTTCAAGTGAATTTTTTGAATGATAACTGGTGGGCGGAACCTGGTCTTAAGCGTAGGCGGAACAAGCTTTTTACTACAAGGGTGGTGTCTTGAATAAAATCCTTTGCAGAAAATGACATGTGCAAAATATCATGTGCAAAAAACAGAATTCAAAAATATTAAAATGCGAATGAGAAATCTCTCTAGACATTTTACATAGGTTTTATACTAGCGCGTCATTTCTAAACGCTTTCGGGACAGGGCCCTTAATAACAGAAATTAGAAGGGTACTAAAATCACTTACCGAATTTTTGGTTGTTGAATTCCAAGTGTACTCTGCTGGTTAAACCCTGTCAGTAAATATACTCCAAATTAATAAATACAAAACTTTGAATAAACACCATAAAATGCAAGAACTTGCAACATTTGTTTCAGGTTAAAAGAAAACACGACACTTCATCAAGGTGAATAAAGTAGGCAAGAGTGCTGTCAATAAAGCGCTGCCGAAGGGTCATGTTTTCTTTTCACCTGAAACAATTATTGTGAACTCTTGCATTTTGTGGTGTTTATTCAAAGTTTTGCACTTATTACTTTTAAACCTCAGTTCTGTGGTGTTTATATATATATATATATAATACTCCAAAATGTTTAAGCAATGATCAACAATTTTTTACAAAAGAAAAATTACATTCATTGTTTAAATATGGTATGACAGAAATAGTTTCAAAACGTTTTGCTCATGTTGGCTTGTTGGTATTTTTAAAACAATTTTCATTGGAAAACATGTGCTACTACTGACACTTTTAACATGTTATTACAAAAGTTACATTGAAATGTGTTACTACATAAAAACAATTTCATAAAATTTTCAATTATCCAGATACTTTCTACAGAAGATTAAACAAAGAAAATTTTTTTTTTTTTTTTAAAGTACCTAAGATTTTTTTTTTTTTTTTTTTTTTTTTTACACACAAGTTATTTCATTTTAATTGTATTAACTGCAAATTTATTTTTGAACTGCAGAATTATTTTTGTGTGTACTCATTTTTATCCACTTCATAACTTAAACATTTTGTTTATTATGAGATACCACAAATTGTTTCATGTTTCATAAAGATAATAAATTTTAACAAAATCTTAATTATGTCCCTATTTGAATAAAAAAAAAAAAAAGGTCACTTTTGACAGCAAACAGGCATTGGCTAGGCTACTGTCTGCTTTCAAAAGAGTATACTTGAAAATCGAAGGGAAGTAGCGTAAACATTTAACAAACATACTTATTACATGATTATTGCTAATTTAATATCCCTGTGATTTATTACTTCTGATCTTGAAAATGTATGATATAATATACACGATGATATATTACTTACATGAATTGATTTTATGAGCAATCTATCTATTGCTATTATACATCACAGTTTTTCATCAATGTTCTATCACTTTCAATAATCTATTCTTTAAAAAAATTATGTGCTCTTATACGGAGCATGTCAAAGAAGCAACAAAAGACGCAGTTAAGATTATCACACGGCACATTTAAACAAATTCGATTAAAAGAAAAAAAAAAAAAATCATAAAAACGCAATTTAAACACAGTTATTTCAAATGTAAACAAGCTTTGATCCATCCGCCTTATGACGTAGTGCGCGAGAAATCTCAAATAGCTAAAAATTCGCGCATCTATGAAATGGCACCCCCCTGGAATAATCAAGACACTACTCTAATCACAATGACATACTGAGCGGAAGTAATCCTGCTATCTTGTAAGTGAAATAGCGAATATGCGCAGAATTAGATGCGCACTAGCTAGGAGCAAGACTCCCAGGAGTATAGTTTTGAGAATAAAAGTTGCTGATTAAGATGTAGACGTTTGTCCCACCCACTGAGCTTCATTGTAGCAGGAGAGCTGACTTCGCGGTCACTCGTCTACTAGACGAATTACGCCTTGATGAATGCATAGGGGGCAAAAAGAAAAAAAGTAGTCCGTTTTACTATGCGTCTGACAGTATGAATTCTCGATTGTTATTGTTTATTATTTCATTATTCTCCAACATATTGTTAATAAATAAAGTGAATTTGCGACTTATTTTAATATACATTATTTAAAATTTATTAGCAGATTATTTTAATATGCATTTAGTTTAATGGTTACTGGAGATATATTTTGTATAACTTGCTTATAAATGGAACTGCTAATATTCCACTGAGCCCATGTAACAATTTGTAGCTCAGTGTTGTATTCGAAGAATCTTTTTAAATTCAAGCTAACATTTTGAATTCCAAACTACTCTATCAACCCAATTACTTTTAGTTTTATTCAACCGTATTTTTCTTTCTTTCTATCTCCCCCCCCCCCCAATTTTGATATATTACAGAAATTATTTAATATCGAACATTAACTGCTAAAATAAAAGGGGTTATTTTATTGATTATTTTGAGGGAGGTGGTCATTTAAATGATTGGGTATTTACTTTTATAACATTATAATAAATAATAAAAAATTTCGTTAAACGTTAAATTTTTAAGATCATAATCTTTAAATAACAGAACATTTTAATATGCATTTAGTTTGATATTTACTTGAGATATTTTTATATAACTTGCTTATAGGTAGAACTGCCTATATTCCACTGAATACCATTGTTACAATCTGTAGCTCAATGCTGTATTAGAAGAAAACTTTTTAAATTCAAGTTATCATTTTAAATTCCAAACTACTTTGTCAATTCAATTATTATTTTCTCTTGCCTGTATAGTAGAGAAAGTATAGTTTTCGGTCAAAATTTCAAAAGTGAGTTTTTGTTATATTTACACGTTTTCGTGTCCCCTGAATCAAAAAACATCATAATAATATTTTTTCGCAATTACAATACTTCCCTTACATAATGTATGCTTGGAAAGTAAAAAATAACAATAAAATCATTTTAGAGAGGTAGAGATTTGAATTTATAAAAACTATAAAATGTAAAAGCATAAATTTAAAAGAGCAATGCAATCCAGATGACTAATATTTTTTGCTAGGATTTAAGTTGCAGAAAAATCCGATTAAAAATAAGTTTACTTTTTTTTTTTTTCCCCTCAAAGTTTTAATTGCTGTATGCGATAGTGAGAAAAAACAAAAATTTCATAGTGCAAATTCATCATTACTATAAAATCATATTTAAATTTAAATTTAAAGATTTTTATGTACTTTGCTTTAAATAAATAAAATGAGACATGTTTTCTCCCTAAATTTATTAAAAATCTTAAAACGGTAAATATTATAGCAAATTCTACCCCTTTCATTTTTCCAAAAACTATGTAAATGACTTCTTTAACCTTACAATATTTTTTCAGACTGATACAAAGATGATTTTGTGCAAAATTTTCTTATCACTTTTTCACGTTTAGATAAATATATGTTTTATCTACAATGAAAGAGATTTTCATTGTGTCCCTGTAAAAAAGCTACAAATGCTGGACAAACTAAAATCTATACAGTTTGTGCAACAGTGAATATTAACAATTATATAAATTTTCAGCTCAGTTGGATGAGACTTTTGTACCCTATCGCACTTTAAATAATTTGAGCCCCTGTAAAAACACTATAAGTGGTAGATTCTCCAAAATCCATACAGTTCGTGTGAAAGTGATCTGTAACATGCGTATAAATTTTCAGCTCAATCATATAAGGCATTTAGACGCTATCACACTTTTACAAATTTGGGCCCATAGACCACAATGTTAAAGAATTTTTTGTGTAAAAAAAAAAGAAAAGAAAAGAAAGAAAGTGCTAGATTGGTCAAAATCAATAGGCTTCATGCTATGGTGACAGATTTATAACATATGTACCAACTTTCAGCTCATTCGAACTAAGCATTTAGACGCTATCGTGTTCACTCACATACATCATTGTAAGAATATTAAATATGAGTTCAGAGGACCTGGAAACATGTTGAAACACCAAAATCTCAAATTTCGATTTTTGGTATAATTTACAGTACTTTAGTGCGGAAAGTATTGTAATCATGTCAAAAATTATAGTGTTCAGAAAGTAAAAGTTAAATTAATAGATGAAAAAAAAAGAAAAAGAAAAAACTTGGCGTTTACAGTCATCTCATTTAAATAAATCTTTGAAATAAAAAAAAATGAGGGGAAAAAAAAAAAAAAACATTTGAGTATTAATAAAATTTACCAAAAAAAAAAAAAAAAGGCTTTATATTTAATTATAAATTGAATGTTAAATTAATTAGAATAACATATTGAATTTCTACATTGTTCATTAATTGTAATGAACGACAAAAATATGGGTTAAATAAATGAACACAGACACTTGTAGCGTGTTCAGTAGAGCGCCCGAGATGGATCAATGCGACCGGCCCGATGACGTCACTGATCCTGGATCGGGCCAGGAATCTACTGAATGCAAGAATCTACTGTATTAGCAAGTTATTTATTGTATTTCTGTTGTTTATTTTGTCTGGACTTTTAATACGTAATTCCATAAAATGCTAAACTATATTACGTTTTTTCTTTAAAAAACGAAAGAAAGATCTTTTGTGTAATAACAATTTTATTTCTTTTTTATTAATGTAGACTTTTGTATTCTGCTAACAAAATATAAGAAGCTATTAATTGATTGTACTGAGAAATTACTGATATACATTACTTTGGTTATGATTTTTCTAAATTCACGTATAAATTTTAATCACGAAAATGTTAATGTTACGTTACATTTATTTTTAAAGGAGCAGAGTGGAATTATCTTAAATGAGCACTTCTTGATATAAGAAAACACTTTTCTTTCTCTTCGATTTTTATTATGAACAGAAATGTACAACAAAAACGTTTTTGAAAAAAAAAAAATAATAATAATAAAATAAATTATATGAAATCTGCTGTTTAGTTAATACAATGGATTTATATAAAAAATAATCTTACTTTCTTCTTCGATTTATGAATCAATAATAAGAGCTTTTTCTCTTACTACCGACTGAATATTAAAATAAACTAGCAATGTAAACACTCCTTAATTTTATAGCTACTTTTTTACAGTCTGTTTTGTTTATTAAATTTAATAACTGACATCTTAAACTTATTTTTACCAAAATTAAAGATATGTGGAAGAATTTTAATTTATTTACTTATAGTTAAATTATCGTTTTAAAGGTAAAAAATACAATCGTTTACAAACTTTTGTATTTGTAAACAAAAAAACAATCGCATGAATGAAAAGCTTTGTCTGAAAAAAACAAAAATGAAATAATTAATTTTTCCCAGCTTATTTTTAATTATTAAATTAACAAAATATGATAGTGTCCGAATTAAAAAAAAAAAGTATTTTTGTTTCAATTAAAATTGTGTAAATTTTTGTTTAAATGTTACGTTCATCAATAAAATAAATTACGTATCGAAAATCGTTATTGCGTAAAAAATCTTTTTTACAAAATAAATAAATAAACATAACATAGTTTAGCATTTTATGGAATTACTTACCTTATTTTCTACAGCACAAACAATGGATATAAATAGGTACATCTGTATTAATCCTCAGCTAATTAAACAAATAAACAATCATTGTCTAAAACAGATGTTCATTGTTCAGGTTTATACTGCGTAGTGTCAGTCAGAGCCTGATTTTCATCCTATTGTGCATTGGATCAATCACGTGACCCAATGGATCAAGAAATTTTTCTGGGCTTTCTGATCCACGACCGGTCGAGATCGGTCCATTCACTGAACGATGTGACTCTGGATCGGTCGACACCACTGAACACTTTGGCTCGGAATCAATCAACCGGTCGTGGATCGGGCGCTCTACTGAACACGCTCTTGAAGTATTTGAAATATATTTTATTTCATTAAAATGTTTTATATTCACAGACAGATGATTAAATCAGGATATATTTTAAAGTATCTGTCTCCCACGTCTCTTATTATTTTTCTCAAATTTGCAATTTTAAATGACCAATGGATTTTTACTTGCACTAATTCCATTGAAAGTAATTCAAAATAAAATTTTCAAACCACTGTAAAAGTTTTAATAATATATAATTAATATTTATGTAAATGATAAGATAAAAGTAATAAAATCTTAAATGCAAGTTGAAAATTATTTATAATTATAAAAAAAAAAAAAAAAAAACTGCATGATAAGCAAAGGAGTCTATACAGAAAATTGTTTCTTTTGCCCCGAATGCGAACCAAAACTATCGGCACTGTATTCATACGCGCTGACCGACCTAGATAACGTTAGGGAATAGCAAGTCAGCTCTCCTATTTCAACGGAGCTCAGTGGTCCCACACCACACAACTGCACTAAGCACTATCAATTTGTCAAATCGCTTGCTGCCACACAAGACGCTAGCGATTTTGCAAGACACTCTAAGCACATCGACGTTACGCACCATATACATTATCGTTAAAAGTATGTTGAAAGAAACCTGAAAATACAAAACGGTGCGAACAATATTTTTTTACCTAGTTTTATTTGACATATAAAGCACATGGCAGTTTGTTTCCCTTTTAAGGGCAGAGACAAGAAGGTCTATCCACAAACATTAAAATTATTTTTATGTGTGCTATGTCTATATACTGAATATACATTTTTGAGAACACTGATACTTAATATATATATACACATATATATGTAAAAATAAATCAATAAATAATGTAAAATTAGGTTTTTTAAGTATTAGTGTTTAATGTTGAATGTGGATAAAAATAAATCCCCTGAATTTCTAATGGTTTAAAGTTGGCAGATAGCCATTCTAGTTAATATGCATGAAAGGATTCAAGAATTAAAATATTGACAGCTGGAAAGAAAAATTCTGGTTTGCTAAAAAATAAGCCTCAAATTTACATGTTCCATTAAAACAATACATCACACTTGCCAACATCCTAATTAATATTCCGTAGTGTCGGTAGCTCCACCTTCTTTTTTCAAACCACAGGGTTCGTACGGGCCTTATATTTTCCCTGGGTCTTATACCGGTAATTTTGTAGAACGATTTCCGTTATAAAATAAGTCTATTCTATTAAACTGAATTTTATTGTTTCAGAATACTGGTGTGAGACTCAGGGAAAAAATAAAGCACGTACGAACCCTGAACCAATATATTTATAGGTATTTTTCTTCTTATTTAATCACAACTGTATCTACAGAATATATCTCTACAAATTTACCGGTGTAAAAAAAAGAGCGGGACTAACAAAATATTGATTAGGACGCTGACAAGTATGCATTACATTATTTTGAAAAGGTTTATGCTTATTCGTCTTTAACTCCTCAAACGTTGACAGCTTATATATGTGCCAGTGGCATACACCGCATTAATTACTAATTATAAAATTTTAATAAGAATATGTAAAAATTCTTTTGTTAAATAAAGATTTATAAAATTAAAAGGCAGGATTAATGTTCAAAATAAGAAAATATGCAGAAAAGAATGATTTGAGTGCAAGTCAAAATAAAATTAAATGCATAAAATTAAATTTAATATTCCTAAGAAACAAAATATATCTATTGAGTTTCAATGCACTTATTGCTTACATCTTGCTGAAAGAAATTTCTTTTACATTCAGATTTTTTAAATAGAGAATTACATAAACAATTTTTAATATAAAGCCAAATCAAACTGAAAAATAAAATAAAATTTAAAAAATTTTCAGCGTAATTTAAAGGCATTTAACAAAAAACATGCTGATAAAATTCGTTTGCCACATGTACAGTCGGTAACAAAAGTGTCCGAACACTAGCAAAAATTCCTATGTAAAAAAAGTACACTTCAAACGATTTTTTTTAAATAAATCCTTGTCGAATCCTATTTCTAGTCAGCCTAAGAACAAGATTGGACAAGGATTTATTTAACAAAACAGTATGAACTCTACTTTTTGTACATAGGAACTTTTGCTAGTGTTCGGATACTTTTGTTACCGACTGTATCAATAAAAGTAAATATTTTAAAGAGTGAACGAGAAGACCTTTTATTTAGAAATAAGAGGAAGGGACTCCGTGGGAAGGGATTAACACACTTGGCAACATCCTAATTAACACTTTCGCGACCGCAGACGTAAACTCACGTAATTTGAAATACTGTAACTCCTCCAGTGGGCGTTTCATTCGCAATTTTTATGTCATTTGTTTCATAAGTATATACCCAATATTCATATTTTTACAATGAAATATACTATAAATAAAACTACTTTGATTAGAAAGAATATAATTACATTATATATCCATTTGTAATATAAATTTGAATACAAAAAATTGGTTCTGAAATACTGTCGGGAGATTGACGCCTACAAGCAGACCATATTTTCAAAAAGTCAAAAACATGCAGTCCCGAGAATGTTTATATTCCGTAGTATCGTTTGCCGCGTCGTCTTTTTTTCACCAGTATTTCTTTGAGTATTGTCTTTAATATAAGTATTGTTTTATTTAATCGTAATTGCATTTGGAGAATAATACTCTACGAATTTACTGATGTGAGAAAAAGCGCGGGGCTAGCAACACTACTGAATATTAATAAGGACGTAGGCAAGTATGTAAGTAGTTCTAAAACTTTACATTATAAAAGAAAATGATTTCAAATAATTGCAGTTAAACTATTCAAGTTTTATCTTAAGAAATCGATGTAGTAACAGAAATTGAGATTTATGCATACTAGCATCACACATCGAGTCAAATACGAATATGCAAAATAGTTTTATTATTATTATTAATGTTTCAGCGGCATGAAGGCGGGGCTTGTTTTCTTTTGGAATTCTTTCACAATCTCTAGCCTATATTGTTATAATTTTACAAAAATAAACCAATTTGTACAATAATCATTGAAATGTTGCTTAGAAATCAATAAGAATAACATAAAGGAAAATTAAAATACTAGTTTTTCGTCAAATTATTTACAGATATTTACTCCCAGAGAATACAGATTATGACAAGTGACGGCCTCCTAACAGAAAAAAAAAAAAAAAAAAAAAAATGTCACTGTAACTCAAAAAATGATGTTAGGAACGAGCTGTAAATTTGGAAACCCATGTTTTTGATGATGACTGCTCTATTTGTGCAAATATTAATATAGGTCATAATAGCACTCGTGCGACGTAAAACCAAACCATCCAATAATTTTTTCGAATATAAATTTATTAAAAATTTTCATACTTAAAAAAATGTTATTTGTCAAAAATATGCATGGAATATGTCTGGGTCGCTTCATTCAAACGCATAAAAAAAAAAAAAAAAAAAAAAAAAAAAAAAAAACAGAATTTGAATATAATAATTATTTCTGTAGATAATGTTTACCACATTCATTTAACATTTGGCATGCCCATACTTTGACAGCTTATAACTCTATGAAAAATTGAGCGAAATATATAAACTATATAATTTTCCGCGATGATTTTATCCAAATAATTCAAATAAAATGTAAAAAATGGTTGTCATTATTAAAATCAATGTAGTTCATGCCAGTTTTAATATTTAGGCGACACCCTGAGCAAAATCTAACTATGCCATTATAAACTAGACGTTATTTCAAATCGATTGTTACCAACCGCATGTTTCTACGATAATTTATGGGGAAATTAGGTGC
Source organism: Salticus scenicus (assembly GCA_963930645.1). Taxonomy (NCBI): domain Eukaryota; kingdom Metazoa; phylum Arthropoda; class Arachnida; order Araneae; family Salticidae; genus Salticus; species Salticus scenicus. Next base: position 268,117,184 of record OZ005658.1, read on the forward strand.
GGGACGGCCTTTTTTTTTTTTTTTTTTTTTTTTTTTTTTTGGCTGCCTGTATCATAAATTTTCTGCATAAAATTGGTGATGGCAAAAAGGTGAAAATTCTTCATTCCTGAAAGTGACATGGAAGAAGAACTCGGAGTACCAACCTTGGTCAGAGATTGAATCCATACTTGCCTACGTCCTTATTGATATTCAGTAGTGTTGCTAGCCCCGCGCTTTTTCTCACATCAGTAAATTCGTAGAGCATTATTCTCCAAATGCAATTACGATTAAATAAGACAATACTCTAAAGAAATACTCTCCCTATTGTCCTTTTTTGTATTTGAATATTGTAAGATTCGTACACCTCAAATTAAATGTCATGCTTAGAAAACACAGTAAAGCGAGGCTTACTGCTTGGAACAATAATACGCATTCGATAATCATTTTTTTATTATTATTATTAATATTTAAGAATTTTTATAGGATTTTTTAAAACAAATTTTTTGTTTTAATCTTGTTGTAACTTTTTTGCATTTGTTCACTGTACCGTTTTTAAGCTTTATGTTATTTAAACTTTATCGCATGATGTAACATAATAAAATATTAAATTTTTATCAAATGTATTTTAAAACAGAATAAAACAGTGGAAAACAGTTTATATATATATATATATATATATATATATAAACTGCTGTTTTGACAAAGTGTAATATTATTTATTTTTGATTAATTCTAATCATGGCAAAAATTCATATTTATTATGAAAAAAGAATTTAAAACAAAGTAATATGTCCTATTACTTTTAAAGATATAGATCTTACACTTTTAATAATTAGGAATTCAAGTACAGTAGACTACTGTACAATGCGGGATATTCGTTCTGGGACATAGGAAATCATGTTATGTGGGACATTCATTATCAGACCAATTTATGCAAGTTCAGACCAATACTGAATATTTTATTTTATTCTATTTTATTTTGTTGTTTTGCTTTGTTTTGTATTGTTTTCTAAGTAAGTTTTCGATGTTTACGATACAAATTTACCAATTTTCGTAAAATTAACGCATTGCAGAGGGCATTTTTTGATGGCATTTAAAAAGAATAATAAACCCCACCCTCTGACATTCTCTGAAACAGTTCTTTACTTTAAAAAATGTTTCTTGTTTCCTTAATTATATTTTGTTTGACTCTTTAGAGAACTCTAGCCTTTATAAACGAATGAAATTTACCGTTTCCATTGTTGATGACAAAATTTCAGTTATTTAATCATGAATTTGTTGAATAATTTCATGGTTAGTAATACTTTTGTCATTACTAATATGTCGTTAGTATATATCATTAGTATATATCATTAGTATTAGTATATGTCATTAGTATTAGCATGTCATTACATGCTTTTGTCATTGCTCCTTTTTATTGGATATTAAATATCCTTTCTCAGAGTTTTGTTTATATCTTGTTATCTATATTTTCGTATATTGTATATTGTAGGTTTGTACAATTCAAATTAAATGTAACACTTTATTGATACATTTTCATGCGGGGCTTACTGTATAAAATAAAAATATACACACAGAAGTAGATAAATTATGTTTTCTTAATTATTGAACTTTTTTTTTTACCGCTATCATCATCATTATTATTATTATTTTATCTATATATATTTCCGTAACTGAATATTGTAGGATTAATATGACTCAAGTTATTTAACATTTTAACGTATGAAGTCAGTGGCGGATCGAGAACTTGACTTTTTTGGGGAGGGGGGGGGCTAAGATTTTTCAAAGTGTTATTCTAGACCAATAAAAAATTTTCAATTGCAATATTCAATTGTGAATGTCAGATTTTTGGGGCGGGGGCTTCAGCCCCCTAGCCCCCCCCCTTAAATCCGCCACTATGTGAAGTGACGTAATAAACTATTTCTTTTATTCAAAACTAGCAGGCTTTGCCCTTTTCGCTGGTCACTATTTTTAATTGAATCATTATGATTAATGAATTATCAAAATTGCATTAATTTTTATCATGTGAAAAAAAAAAAAAAAACTCTGATCGGGAAAAATGTCGCACTACACTGCCGACGCGCACACGCACGAATGCATATATATGTGCGCAGCGTGCGCGTATTCCTTCATTACCCTTATGAATTCTCAAAATTCCATGTTATTACTCATAAGCTTCTTTCCTTAAGAAAAGGAATTAAAAAAAAAAAAAAAAAAATCATTTCTGATCGGGTAAAAACTCACACCGGGTCCCCTCTGCCTTCGTCAGCGTAGACCCGTGTGCGCGAAGTGCTCACGAATTCATATAAACGCCCGTTGCGCGCGCGTATTCCTTTACCACCCTTCCTGTCCCTCCTTAATTTTACACTTTCGAAAATATCCTCATTCGACTCGTAGGCACCCAAAACCTATATATACCAATTTTGAACGGTATAACTCAATTTCTAATTTTTTGGCCCCCTTGAGGACATCTTAAAACATATAAATCAGGTGAAATCTCGAATAATTGCCATTAGCGCCCTCTATTGGATAAATTTAATGTAGGTTAGTTGATAATATAAAAGTACTTTAAAATAAATTTCGAATGATGTATTAAAAATAATTTAATCATAATTAGAATTTGAAATATTGAAATTTTAAAATATTACAGCGCCATCTGGCGGAAGAAATTTCTGTAATCTACTGTTCGATTCCAAATCAACATAGCTTTCTAATGATGTATTACTTATGAAACTATTTTAATTAGTAGCTGAGATACAAAAGAAAACCTCATCAGGAGAAATTAAAACGTGTAAATCTGGTGAAATCTCGAATTCCACTTTCGATAATATAAAAGTTCTTTAAAATATCTTTCGAATGATGTATTAAAAATAATTTAATCATATTCAGAATTCGAAATATTGAAATTTTAAAATATTACAGCACTATCTGGCGGTAGAAAATTCTGCAATCTACTGTTCAATTCCAAATCAACAAAGCTTTCAAATAATGTATTACTTATAAAATTATTTTAATTGGTAGTTGAGATAAAAAAAAAATAAATAAAAACTAATCAGGGGACTTTAAAACGTGTAAATCACGTGAAATCTCGAATTCCATTACTTACGGTAGTCGGTTAATGGAAGGTGGCAAAAATGTGTGGCGTCTACTCTTGAAATTCAATTCAAATAAGATTCAAAATGACATATTACTTTTGAAATTATGCTAATTAGAAGCTGACATACAAAAATGATATAAACACTAATTTAAAACGACTTATATCTGAATTTTTCGTGGTTTTCTTCGAAACTTGCGTAATTCCGGGTTAAATACTGTTAAAAATCAATAGTTTGAAATATGAAAGGAGTATCAGAATTCGAAATTCTGCAAAATATAAAGGAATAAAGGCGTTCTGGGTTTTCCGTTGTTTTCTCCGAAACAACCGTTCCCTTTCCACGTTTTTGCCCCTCCCCCCCCCCTTTCCGTCCCTTCTAATAATTTTACAATTGAATATATTCGCATTCGACGTATCTTTCCTTAGAACCTAATAATACCAATTTCAAACGCTGTAACTCTTTTTTTTTTCCCTTCGCCCCCCGCCCCTCCCCCTCAAGCCCTTCCTTATAATTCTACACTTCCAAAAATATTCAGAATCGAATTATCGGGCGTTAAAACCAAATATTACGAAATGTCAACGGCATATCTCAATTTAAAATATATATTGCAAAATATAAAACAAAATTTAATCTAATTTTATTGTTTATCCGGATATTTTCATGAAAATTGAACAGTAGCTTTATAATATGCTGTCTAAGCCGAATATTAGTTCAAATGTAACGTGAATGAAAATTTGAAAAAGTTTTAAAACTGCAATTTTTATCCCCACTATAAAACACGTAACATCTTGATCGGTTACTATCATTTCCTTTTTCATGGCAGTCGTCTCGCATTTGAAAAGATGTTGCCACAAAAAATTCATACTTTAGTTAATTTTAAAAAATCTAATTGTTGACACCGATAAGCCGCTTGCACACTTTAATTCAGAAAAAATTCCCCTTTCATTTGGTACTGAAATCGTAATGATCGGACAAATATTTCTAATTCATCTTCCACTTTTTCCAATTTTAACTCTGTTAAAATATCTTTTTTTATGCAATGGCGGTAAATTTCGGTCATTGAGATCGCTTTTAGATTAGGCATGATTCTACATTTTAATTAATATCTCCACAATTAATTAAAATTTTTAAATTCTGTTTTGAAGAGGACCTCGGAAAGGCACCAAGAGCATCCGTATGTCAATTCTCGTATTTCTGCGTTCAATAGGGGCTGAACGTATAAAAGAACAGACAGACAGACAAACCTTTCCTTTTATTGTTATAGACTAGCAGGCTACGCCCGCTTCGCTGGTCACTATTTTTAAATGAATCACAATGATTAATGAATTCTCAAAATTGCATTAATTTTTATCATATGATAAAAAATAAAAAAAAAAATCTGATCGGGAAAAATGTCACACCGGGTCCCCACTGCCTTCGTAATGTAAATCAGGTGAAATCTCGAATTCCATTCCCTACGGTAGTCGGTTAATGTAAGTAAAAAGAAAAAGAAAATTTTTTATGCCCCCAAAACCTATATATACCAATTTTGCACGGTCTAACTCAGTTTCTAATATTTTACCCTCCTGCCCGCGTTCTTCCCCCCCCCCTCCAATAATTTTACACTTTCGAAAATATCCTCATTAGACTCTTAGGCCCCCAAAACCTATTTATACCAGTTTCGAACGGTCTAACTCGATTTCAGATTTTTTGCCCCACTTCACGACAGTTTAAAACATGTAAATCAGGTGAAATCTCGAATTTCATCACCTATGGTAGTCGGTAAATGGAAGTACAAAGAACAAGGAATATTTTTACCTTTAGCGCATTCGTTGTTATAAAAACTTGCATCCTCTTTCGATATATATATTACGCTTGTTAGAATAAAATTTATCTTGCAATTAAAATGTAATTTTTTTTTTTTTATTGACTGAAATCGATGAAATTTGAATTGCAAGTTTGTGTTTAGCTGAGATACAAAAGAGAACATAATCAGGAGACCTCAAAACGTGTAAATCGGGTGAAATCTCGAATTCCACTTTCAAAAATTTAAAAGTACTTTAAAATACCTTTCGAATGGTGTATTAAAAATAATCTAATCATAATTAGAATTTGAAATCTTGAACTTTTAAAATATTACAGCGCCATCTGGCGGTAGACATTTCTGTAATCTGCTGTTTGATTCCAAATCAACAAAGCTTTCAAACGATGTATTACTTATGAAATTATTTTAATTAGTATCTTAGATACAAAAGAAAATCGATTCAGGAGACCTCAAAACGTGTAAATCAGTTGAAATCTCGAATCCCACTTTCGATAATATAAAAATACTTTAAAATATCTTTCGAATGATGCATTAAAAATAATTTAATCGTAATTAGAATTTGAAATATTGAAATTTTAAAGTATTATAGCGCCATCTGCCGGTAGAAATTTCTGTAATCTATTGTTCTATTCCAAATCAACAATTCTTTGAAATGATGTATTACTTATAAAGTTATTTTAATTAGTAGCTGTGATACAAAAGAAAAACCTAATCAGGACACCTTAAAGCGTGTAAATCACGTGGAATCTCGAATTCTATTAAATACGGTTGTCGGTTAATGGAAGGCGACAGAGATTTGCGGCGTCTACTCTGGAAATTCAGTTCAAATAAGTTTCAAATAACATATTACTTTTGAAATTATGCTAATTAGAAGCTGAGATACAAAAATGATATAAACACTGCTATTAGACGACTTATGTCGGATTTTTTCGTGGTTTTCTCCGAAACTTGCGTAATTCCGTGCTAAATATGTTAAAAATCCATAGTAGGAAATGTGAACGGAGTATCAGAATTCGAAACTCTCCAAAATATTAAAGAATAAAGGCGTTCTGGTTTTCCGTCGTTTTCTCCGACACAACCTTTCCTTTTCTACATTCCCCCCCCTCCTTTTCCGTCCCTTCTCATAATTTTACACTTGAAAATTTCCGCAATCTATTTATCTTGCCTTAAAACCTAATAATGCCAATTTCAAACGCTGTAACTCTTTTTTTTTTTTTTTACCCTTCGCCCCGCTCCCTTCCAAGCACTTCCTAATAATTCTACACTTTCAGAAATATTCAGAATCGAATAATCGGGCGTTAAAACCATATATTACGAAATTTCAACGGCATTTCTCAATTTAAAATACTGGAAAATATAAAACAAAACTTAATCTTACCTTGCGTTTTGGTCACATGAGTTGAGATAAATATAATTCCGAATAGAAATCTAACATTTTTATTTATTCACATATTTTCATGAAAATTGAACAGTAGCTTTGTAATGTGCTGTCTAGGCCGAATATTAATTCAAATGTAACGTTAATGAAAATTTGAAAAAGTTTGAAAACTGCAATTTTCCCCCCCACTATAAAACACGTGACATCTTAATCGGTTACAATCATTTCCTTTTTCATGGCAGACGGTCGTCTGGTATTTGAAATGAAGTTCCCACAAAAAGTTCACACTTTAGTTAATTAAAAAGATCTAATTGTTGTACTGATAAGCCGCTTGCACACTTAAATTGAGAAAAATTTCCCCTTTCATTCGGTACCGAAATCGTGACGATCGGACTAATATTTCTAATTTATTTTCCACTTTTTCTTCATTTAACTCCATTAAAATGTCTTTTTTTATACAATCGCGGCGAATTCTCAGTCATTGAGATCGCTTTTTCATTAGACATGAGTGGACATTTTAATTAATATCTCCACAACTAATTAAAATTTTTAAATTCTGTTTTCAGGAGGAACTCGGAAAGGCTCCAGAGCATCAGTATGTCAATTCTTGTACATCTGCGTTCAGTAGGGGCTGAACGTATAAAAGAACAGACGGACAGACAGACAGACAAACCTTTCCTTTTATTATTCTAGATAAACTATTTAAAAATATTTAATTCGTAAACTATATTTAACAATTTAAGAAGGAGAGGTATAAGTAATTTACGTCTCAGAGGAAACAAAAATTAGATTAACTGCGTGAAAATATTAAATTTGTCTTACGGACTCTATCGCGCTGCATGAGTAGCAGAGTTGCCAACGTTTATAATTTATTCCGGAGCATTTTTAACCCCGCTTTCTTTTCGCACCAGAAACTTCATAGAATACTTCTCTTTAGTATGTGACAGGATTAAATATGAAGAAAATCGTTCTTCAAAATTTCCGGTATGAAAAAAGGGCGGGGCTAACAATGCTCCAGAATAAATTATAGAAGTTGGCAACTATGGAGTAGTGCTGCCACAGTACGCCACTTTTTTATTCAACAGTTCAATAACTTTGAGAAGTGATATTTAATATACATAATCGACGATTAATCGCCTAATATATATATATCAAACATCACTTCTCGAAATTATCGGTGACTATTAAATAAAAAGGTAATGCAAATTGGCAACACTGTGCATGAGTGCCAGTCTCTACTTATTGGTCGCGTTTCGTGCTAGCGCGATATACAATAGGTTATTCTCTCTAGAGGTCTCTAGTTATTTGCATAAGCTTAAAAGCAAACACAACATATTGTGGAAATTAACTTCTTTTTTTTTTTTTATAATTAATATTTTTGCGCTTTTCCTCCTGCAAGAATCGTAATGAATAATGTCCATTCTGCGGTAGAACATAATTTATTATTTTCAAAATAAATAGACGGATCTCTAGTACATTTCCGCTTGTAACACTATCAAGAATTGATTTAAAGTATATAAATAGAACTCTATCCGAAATGCCTTTCCTAACAGCATATCTTCACACTACATCCTTAGGATATGCTACGAATGAAAAGACATCCTGGATATATCCACAAGATATACTATGGATAATTGTACTGTTGGGGTTGATCTCAGAAATTTGAATATGAGGTCAAAAATAGTGGTTGCTATTGTAAAGAAAAAAGGTTTGATGCCTGTTTTAATAATTAGATGACCCCTTAACCCGTTTGCATCACACGGGAAAATGGAAAATTTGTTCTTATCACCAACATTTTTTACACTTATCCTTTCCTACATTAACCCTAAAATTATATATATATATATTGTTCTCGAATCGCGTAGATTGTAGTATTTTATTACGAATCTGGCTGTCTTTGTTTTGTTATATTGAATGTAAAGAATTCTGCTTCTACATTTCACCAGACTCATTCAAGGAAATATCTCGGCTTGGCATCAAAACTTCTTTGAATCTTTTCTTTATTATGCCCATTATTGGTCTAATAAAGCGTAAGAGAGCATCACGCTGCAAACGTTCATTATTAACAAATTATTATACAATAATTTCTCTCCTATTTACTGACGGCACATTGCTATAAAAATGTGGTAAAGGTATTTGTACGAAAATAATGTTATTATAAAAGGCAGAAATTCCTCATCCTTAAAAGTGTCGTAGAAAAAAAAAAAATAAAATAAATAAAGAAATAGAAATGCGAAGACTTTGAACTCTGAATAATGTAACGTTTAAAATAAACTTTAAGGGGTGAAAATTATAATTAAGAACGGAATTTACGCAGTCTTCAAAATGTATAAAACTGGCATCATTCTTTTAAAAATAACTTTATAATTAGTAGTTCAATAACTTTTGGAATAATCAGAGAGTTTTTTTCGTACATAATTTTATAAGGATTTTACTTGATTATTAATTAAGAAACAGTAACAACTGCGGTAATTTTAATATTAAAATAATTCATTTATGAGCATAATGCAGTTGTAACGATTATTGTAGTAAAAGCTTTTTTAGACACTGCACACATTTCTTCTTTGAAAGTGAATGTATTTAATTCTGTGCTAACATAATTTTACGCCTTTTATTACGTCATTCTTATTTCTGCAACTAAACTCGTGGTGTGTGGCCTCTGCAACTCACATCTCTAAGCCAGGTTCAAAGGATCTCCCAAAATCCAAATAATATCCCTAACAACATACATGTCCGTAATGCATCCTGAAGATTCCCACAGGATGTACATAGTTACCCTTTTCATCCATATATATTAAAAGGACATCTATGGCTATCCTATGGACATATTCAGAATGTATTATGGACAAGTGTGTTGTTAGGATAATGATTATGATGATATATATATATATATATATATATATATTTATTTTTTCGGTGGGGTAATGAATATTTTTCGGAAGACGTCACATTAAAAATTATTTAAAATCTTTAACAGTTTTTATATAATTTGTTTTATGACTTTATAGAAATATAAAGTCATAGTAAAAATGATATAGTGTAGGGCTAATGGTTCATGATGTACACAAAAGTAATCTTAAGCATTGTAGTCTGTAAATGGAATTTTTAAAAGTAAATATTAGCATCCGTATACTACTGAAAACATAATGAAAATAATGTGCGTTTTTCAGAAGTATAAACAAATACATTTTATAGAAAATGGTATGAACAGCATCAATATTTTATATGTAGGAATACGCAAAGGATTCTGATACATATATAGATTCACTGAAAAAATTTAGAATGCTCCAAAGATGTATTTAAAAAAAAAATTACTAAATGGAGGAAAAAAAAAAAACAGCTTTTTTTTTTTTTTTTTTTTTTTTTTCTTGGCAGATTTTAGGAATATGCCCCGAAGGAGAGGGGGGGAGCACATATTAACCGACGAGAGGACCTGTGCCCTAGATCCTAAAGATGGCAACACTCTTGAAAGTATGTGGGTGGCATTTTCAAATGAGGAATACGAAAGGGCGCCAAATTGTCGGGTCCCCCCCCCCCCAATCAAATGTCCACGCTACGCCCCTGCATGGCGCAGTAAATCAAATTAAATTATAGTAGAAGTATTTAAAAAGCTATTAAATAAAAACATACGGTTAAGTAACATGGTGACTCTAATCAATATATTTTTGGAAACAGTGCTTCTACCGTTCCCTTATTCCAATACTATTTTTTTATACTACAATACAATCTTCGTACTATTCAATCGAAGAGAAATACTGCGAACGATAACTGAAGTTTACTTTAAAAAAGAAAATGGTGATAAATATAGGAATTGCTAAACACCCTGAAAAACAGCCATTTTAGAACTCTTACTTTTTCTTGATTAACACTTTGTTGTCTATTTACGAGTTAACTCTTTTCACTAAAAAGATTAGTCCCTCCCTTAGGCGTTCGTCGAAAACAGTACATTATTTTTTAAAAGGCATTTGTGCGTTTGTGTTTAACCCTTTAATGTTCATTGGTTTCGCTCAGAAACCAAATATTGTATATATATATTTTTTTTTCTGCAATTTTTCAATATTTTTACAAAGTGTTAATAGAAGATTAAACTCTTATTCATTCTCTTTGCACTACATGGCAGCTCTACTGCAAATTTCGAAAAATGCTATTTCAGATGAAGCCGGATAGGGTAAGTGTGGGTAAGAGTACGCAGGGTTTTTTTTTTTCCTGTTGGCAACAGTGTAAGCAGAAGCGAGTATGATTAATGAACACGTGTGTTCTCCCCTCTCTAAAGAGACCGCCATTATTATTTTTATCCTTGCAATCTTTTATTTATCAGGTAAGATATGATTTCGTTGTGTTAGCATGTAATTTTTCTGTGAAGAAATCAAAATTTTTTTGTAAATAAAGGACAAATTCCTGCTTTTTAAATAAACACTATTTATGAAGTTTGTTTCCTTCCGAACAACATGGCCCCGTTAGAATTTAACTGCAGTGAATACTACTGTCGTCTATGGATGATTTAGAGAAGCAATACATGAGCGGCTAGGAGTACGCACATACCATTTATGCGTATTTTTATCAGCTCGGTAATTTGAAGCAGATTTTAAAAGAAGCAAAACTTTAAAATTTTATTTTATTATTATTATAAAAAGTACTAAGATTTAAAACAGTATTTTTTATGAATTATCGTTTTAAATTCTGTGAGTTTTTTTTAAATTTTTACAGATTAAAAATTATGATTTCTTAATTTCGGAATTAACAACAATATTTGAATTCCGCTACTTCATTTTTCTTAAATTTTATTACTTGAACTTAAATTTTTATAGAACGTATCTCCCTCCCCCTTTCATACTAAATGACACCATATAAACGGAACTCCAATAGAATGGCATTCACGAGTGAGATGATGGAAGAAGCTAAACAAAGGCTGGTGAAAGTAAAAGGAACGTGGCGAATCATTTGGGAATTAACGAGTGCACATTAAGAAAGAGACTTAAGGCTGTAAGTATTTTTTTTAGTTATTCTGATTCATGATATACATGTAAACACACTTACTTTTTTCACTTTGAATTGGATATATAATTTTTTGGTGTTTTGTACTGTAAATTTATTACTTAACTCATAACCCTTTATTTTACTTTTTTTTAGGGCACGGTTCCGACTTCACTTGGACGATTCAAAAGAGTTTTTACAGATGCGATGGAAAGGGAACTTGCTCAAAATTGTAAAGACTTGGATAGCATGTTTTATGGTTTGATCCGGAAGCACCTGATGCAAATTGCTTACGAATATGCTGATCTGAATGGAGTTAGTTGCTGGCAGATTTAATAATGAGAAGAAATCAGCTAGTAAGGATTGGTTAAAACCATTTTGTAAATGACATAATCTTTCTGTTCGAAATCCAGAGCAATGCAGTGTTGCTAGAGCAATGGGTTTCAATAAAGTGCAAGTGACACGGTTCTATAATAATCTAAAGAACTGCTGTCTGGAGAAAAAGTTTCCAGTTCATACGAAATTCAATATGGATGAGACTGGTATTTCCAACAGTTCCTAATAGATCACCAAAGGTAATAACATCAAAAGGCAAAAAAACTGTAAAATTTCTAGTGCAGAAAGAGATCGAAGAGTCACTGCCGTATCCGTATGCTCCATGAGTGCTACAGGAATTTTTGTCCCGCCCGCATTGATTTTTCCTAGAAAGAGAATGAATCCTCTTTTATACAAAGATGCCCCAATACAAAGACGCACCCAATGGAACATTGCCCTTAATCAGCGACACTGGTTACATGAATTCTCATTTGTTCATTGACTGGCTGAAACATTTTGTCAAACATTCTAAACCGTCTGAAGAAGATCCAATTCTGCTAGTAGCAGATAACCGCGCATCCCATTGCTCACTCCCTGCAGTTTTGTTTTGCCGAAAGAACCACATAATATTTCTTACTCTTCCACCACATGCGAGTCATGTGCTACAGCCGTTGGATAAAGGTTTCTTTGCCCCTTTGAAAGCCTTATATTCATCTGAAGCTGAAAAATGGCACATGCAAAATCCAGGAAAAGTAATAGCCTTGTACGAACGTTCAGGGATTTTTCAAAAAGCTTATAGCGCCACAGCCAGGGTTCAACTCGCAGAAAAAGCTTTCCGAATCACAGGTATTGTACCATATGATTCTGATACTATAAGTGATGACTGCTATTCTCCTTCACTTATAACTGTAGCAATTTTGAATAAGGATTGACGCGTTGCCAATGCAAATGAAGAGGATGAACTCTTATATTCCAGTTCCACTTCTCAAAAAGATGTGAGTATTCAATCAACATTGCCACTTCCTCGAAATCAACTACGAGGAACTAAAAGAAAAAGAACATCTCAAAAATCTGAGATCATGACTTCTTCTCCAATAAAAAATTTGTTAGAAAAAAAAAAAGAAAAGGAAAAGATAGAATTGGAGGAAGCAAAAGCCAACCGAGACCGTACAAAAAATACAAATGGGGGTAAAACAAAAGAAGAAAAAAGCATGAAAGAATAGAGAAAACTTATTACGTTCTCTAAAGAAAAGCCTGTTCCCTCAATGAAATTGTAAAAAAAAAAAAAAAAAATCCTAATTACCTCTAAAATGTCCCTACATGACAAAGACAACGGTCAAAAGTCCCTGTGCATAGGGGATTGTCCCTGCTGATGACAACATTCTGACGTTTTTCCCCAGGTCTCATATTTTAATCCCCCCCCCCCCCCCAAAAAAAAAAGGGCAAAAGATTACCTTTACCTGGGGTTAGTAACACTCGGCTAGCAATAATTCGTGTTTAACAGATGTACACATAATACTTTTTTTTTTGTTAAGTAAATATTTGTCGATTGATGATGTTAGTCTTTTGCTGTTTATAAAAAATGTAAGATTCTGTTAATCATAAAATATTTATATTTCTCTCGCTCATCTCAATGCAATTATATAATAATTGTAGATATTTTTACAAAAGTAGAAGGTGAAAGCTTTGATATCAGTACCCAACATTGCAAGAACTACGACTACGAACACTATGTATATCTTTTCATGACGCAATAATTTAAATTGAATTATAGAAGAGGTATTTAAAAAAGCTAGTAAATAAAAACATATGGTTAAGTAACATGGTGGATCTAATCAATATATTTTTGGAAACTGTGCTTCTAACGTTCCCTTATTTGAATGTCACATTTTTATACTACAATCTTCGTATTATTCAATCGAAGAGAAATACTGCGAACGATTACTGAAGTTTACTTTATTAAAAAAAAAATGGTGTTGAATAAAGGAACTGCTAAATACCCTGAAAAACAGCCATTTTAGATCTCATATCTTTTTTTTGCTTAACACTTTGTTGTCCATTTAGGAGTTAAATCGTTTCACTAAAAAGATTAGTCCCTCCCTTAGGCGTTCATCGAAAACAGTACATTATTTTTTAAAAGGTATTTGTGCGTTTTTGTTTAATTCATTGATCTGTTAATGGGGTGTATACCAGAGTTATCAACAATTTAATTTATTCTGTTTTAAAGAGAAAATTTTTCTTATTTTATCACATTTGTATATGGACATTATTCAGGACTGCCACGGTCAATAAAAGCCGCGCCTCTGGTGGAATTTACTTCTTGAATGCTAATGTTAACCTAGCATTGATCGTAAATTGTTTGATATTATTGTAATTCTGTTTACTTTTGGAATTATTTTCAAGTAACTTTATTAAATAATAACTGGTGGGCGGAACCTGGGCTTAAGCGTAGGCGGAACGAGCTATATACCACAAGGGACGTCTCCTGAATATAGTCCTTTGGAGAAAATTATCCTAAATATAAAGCAGTGCAAAAATGAAGGCGGGTCTATGATATGTTCTTCAGCGACAATTGCCGCATCGATAGCGCAAGATGAAATATCACTGATTTTAACAAGAATACAAAGAATCCTTTTCGTTAAATGATGCAAAGCTCAAAGTCAAAGTCCATTTTCCAGATATTTTCAAGAGTGAGAAATTTCCACCTTTTTTGCTTCAATCTTTTTATACAATAATTTCTCTTTCATTCATCGACGGCACATTCCTATAAAAATGTGGGAAAGATATTTGGATGAAAATAGTATTATTATAAAAGGTGGAAATTACTTATCCTTAAGAGAGAGTGTCCTTGGAAAAAAAAAAAAAAAAAAAAAAGCGAAGACTTTGAACTCTGAATAATGTAACGTTAAAAAATTATAATTAAGAACGGAATATATGCAGTCTTCAAAATATATAACATTGGCATCATTCTTTTAAACATATCTTTATAATTAGTAGTTTAATAACTTTTGGAATAATCAGAAAGTTTTTTCGTACACAATTTTAAAAGGATTTTATTTGATTATTGATTGAGAAATTGTAACAATTGTGTTATTTCAGAATTAAAGTAATTCATTTATGAGCTTAATGCAATTGTATTAATTATTGTAAGAGAACCATTTTTAGACACTGCACACATTTCTTCTTTGAAAGTGAATTTATTTTACCCCTTAACGGGTGCATATTTTTCAAAGACACGCCCATAAAGGCCACATTTTTGTCGAATTTAAAAAAGAAAAAAAATACATTTAAAATAAATATATGAATAATATATAAATTTATTCCGTACATATTTTCAAATACATTATATATAGTTGGTATTGGCTGGTGCTTTCATGTACCCTAAATACTTAAAGGAAAATACACGTGGGGCGTGGTCACTGACCGTGAATATCACGAGTGGAGAAGGAAGGGGTTAATTCTTTGCTAACATAATTTTACGCCTTTTATAACGTCACTCTTATTTCTGCAACAATACTCGTGGTGTGTGGCCTCTGCAAAACACACCTCTAAACCAAGTTCAAAAGATCTCCCAAAATCCAAATATTATAAGGATTATGATAATGATGATGTTGATAATAATAATAATAATAATAATAATAATAATTAAATTAAAAAATAAAAAAATATTTTTTTGGGGGGTGGGGTGGGGGGTGGGGCAATGGATATTTTTAGTAGAAGTCACATTAAAAATTATATAAAATATATGAGTTTTTATATAAAAATTTTTTATGACTAAATAGAAATTTAAAGTCATAGTAAAAATGATATAATGTAGGGCTAATGGTTCATGTATAGGATACACAAAAGTAATCTTAAGCATTGTAGTCTGTAAACGGAATTTTTAAGAGTAAATATTAGCATCTTTATACTACACAAGAAATAATAAAATTAAAATGCTTTTTACAGAAGTATAAACAAATGCATTTTGTAGAAAATGTTATGAACAGCATTAATATATTATATGTAGGAATACGCAAAGAATTTTGATACCTTACAGGCTATTAATACACATGCTTCGAAATGCGTTTCTAGTTGTGTTATCGCATTACTTTTCATAACTGACAGAATTTTAGTGCGACATATAGTACATATAAAATGCATAGGGCTACTGAAAAGCAATCAAACCTATGGCTTTCTTTTCTATATAATTGATAGGAGTGCTCTTTAAAATTATACGCATTATTACACTTCTGTCATTCGGTCTTAAGCCCATTCATTAACACATCCATTAACGTAGGCTGTGGCTGTTGTTCATAGCTTCATTCATAATTTTATTACGGGCATCTCATTGACGCATTTTTATCGCTCGAGCTCAAGAAAACATAGATCGTTGTCCAATAAAATTGTAAATAATAATAATAATATAAATTTATAAAACTAGGGGGCTCTGCCCCCTACTCGCTCCGCTCACCAACCCCCAAAGGAAGGCTTCGACTCCCCTACGACTCACTTTACTTATTAACACATTTCAGAGCTCTGTCCGCCTATCCGCTGCTTTCTTTCACTGAAAAGGAATATTAATACCGCATATTACAAGAGAAAAACAGAAAATTATTATGGAAATCCTCATGTTCAATGTCAAATTGAAATATGTAATATTTATTTATTTTTAATAGAAAAAAATTCATAATATCTAAAACATTCTGCATTACAGCTTTAGTGTATGACCCTTTTCATTTCTTTTTTACAACCTTAGATCCGGACTGCGGTACCCTAGTCGGTAGAGCGCCGATCTCGTAATTTCAAGATTGCGGGTTCGGTTCTCGAGCCAGCCAAAGACCGTCGTGTACACTAATGGTGGCTGGTGCACGTAAAATATGTCGTGGCCGCAATATCATCCATGTTCCTATCAAAATTATACCACTGGGGGCCACGGAGGCGGGGAGCCATCCCTTTCGTGTAGGACCAAAACTGTGGTGGCATGTCTCCCGAACATCCGTAGGTGTGCGTCCCAGACCGTCGCCAATCATCCATAGCACATTAATGGTGCGACGTCAAACACAACCTACATAATTATCTACCTACCTACAACCATGGATCATATTTTAATTTCCCCGTGTAAGAAAATAAATTTTCTAAAAGTAGAGAAAAAAAGCTGATATTTATTTTCTTTCATTTTTACATTCATGGTTTCGGGCCGCGTAACCTAGTCGGTAAAGCGCCGAGCACGTAATTGGAAGATTGCCGATTCAACACTTGAGCCGGCCAAAGACCACCGTGTACGCTAATGGTGGCTGGTGCACATAAAATATGTCGTGGTCGCAATGTCCTCCATGTTCCCATCCACACTATACCTCTGGGGATTACCAAAGCTGGGGGTGGGAAATAAAAATTGTGATGGCATGCCTCCGGAACATCTCTAGGAGTGCGTCCCAGACACAGGGGTGCGTACCCGTAGCACAGTACTAGTGCGACGTTAAATCCAACCTTCTTACCTACATACCTATCCACCTACGTACAACCATGAACCATATTTTAATTTTCCCGTGTAAAATGACTTCATGACAGCAGAACAACGTCACTGGGAGAAACTTTTTTCAAAATGGCAAATAGAGTGCTTTCATAAACTTGTGGTTTTTAGTCAATAACTTCTTTTATTAAAATGATAGAAATTTCTAAGCAGCTGAAATGTCTCCCTTGGAGTATTCGGAACAGATTGATACCTCTCATGACCCTAAAGACCCTGCCTTCTGCTAGAAGATGCTGTCGCAGACAAAAAAAATTGACGCCTGTGACAGTGACTTTTTTTTTAAATATATAGAGAAATAAATAAAATTACATAATTACTTCTATAAAGTCCCTATGTTTAGAGAAATTTAGTAGTTTGTCCTTACATGACGAAGAAAACTAAATCCTTATGCATGGAGATGTCCCTGTGGTTGGCTGGGTTCAATAGTAGGGCTTCGTATTCCCTGTCCCTAGTAAGTCCCTGCGTTTGGCAACATTGTGACCTTTGTTCCCCAGGAACTCATATTTTAATTTTCCCCCAAAATGGCAAAAGATTGTTTTATCTGGCATGGCATTAATCTTATAGTCGGCATCAAAATTTTTGAAGCGCTAACAATGATTCGTATGTTAAGGATGTGCATCTAATACTGTTTTGCTAAGTAAATGTTCGTCGAATCATGATCTTCGTGTTTATGCTGTTTATAAAAAAGTAAATGATGAAGTAAAATTTGATGATAAATATTAACCATCAAACTGAAAAGAAAGGTTATAAAAAATCTAATGTATTCTTTGATAATTTTGATAACAACAGCTAGTACACGGATAAAACAGTAAAATCTCAGCTGCAGATTCTGGCGTATGCCGATTCTGCAACACTAGAATAAATGATATGAAATACGTATTGAAAAAATTGTGTTTTGATATTATTTTTAAATAAGGATGACAAACATCTTCTGGTGTTAAAATAATAAGAAATTAATTAATAATCTTCCTTATGTAGTAATACATTTTCCAATTCTCATGCATATTGAATACAGTATTTTAAAGTTATTTTCTTTATCATTTTTTAATTAAATAAATTTAGAATTTAAATTAAAAAAAATAAATAAAATTAAAAAATCCGGAAAATTAGCAGCTTTTAAAATTTACAAAGTAGTAGAATTAAGGAAAATGTTATGTAAAATCAATTACAGATGCGATAAATTTGACATGCTTTCTTTAATTTAGAAATTTTATTCATCATCCTTGACATTTTATTTACTCTACCATCGCTCATCTCAATGCGATTATATAATAATAGTGGAAATCTTATGAAAATAGAAGGTGAAAACTTTGATATAGTACGCAACATTCCATAAACGCTATTTATATCTTTTCATGACGCAGTAAATCAAATTGAATTATAGTAGAGCCATTTACAAAAGCTAGTAAATAAAACAGTACGATTAAGTAGCCTGGGGACTCTATTCAAAGTATTACTTTTGAAAACGGGGCTTCTATTTCTAACGGTCCTGTGATATAACTGGTGTAGATACTTTCAAAATGAAATCTCTCTTTTTACTTTTAATTTTACTTTTAATAAAATACCACACATGAAGATGAAAATTAGTACAGTGAGATTATATGTACACTGTACGCATGTAATAAAAATAAACAACAGAATAAATCTAGCTCGGGTGCGCTGATTGCACCCTACATTACCGGCCGAAGGCCAAACTCCCTCTCTTTAAAAAAAAAAAAAGAAAGCTTCTCCCGCTCTCGGCCGCTACAAAGGTTGGTTGGTTGCATGACACCCCCCTACTAAGATTGAGATACGCCAAGCGTGGGAAAATCTGATAATTATTAGCCACCAACTGACAGATAAATATTTAAACACATGAAAATAAAACAATGCCAAATAGACACTTCACAACAGATGCACAGACGTCTTGGTACAATACCGGAACAAGCATAGATATAGATATATAACACAAGAAGTAAATGCAAAAATAAAATAACAATTCACAACAGATATAAGGATTTCTTGATTCAATACCGGAACAAATATTTATAATACTAAACATACAAAAAACATTAAATTACCAAACAAAATCAAAATTATTTGTAAATACTAAAACTTATTATTGACATAGTCTCGACAATCCATCAGCGTTTTTCAATTTTGCACCAGGGCATTGCAATATGTAAATATCATATCTTTGTAAAGATAACGCCCATCTGTGGAGTCTAGCAGATTGAGGTGCAGTTTTTTGTAAATAGACAGGAGGATTATGGTCTGCTATAATCTCAATACAAGTTCCGAAAACATAATTTTCAAATTTCTTAATAGACCATACCACAGCATAGGCTTCACGTTCAATAGTAGACCAGTTACGTTGTACATTAGTAAGTTTCTGACTAATGAAACTTATCGGACGTAGATTACACGGAAAGACACGCATCGACACCATGGGAACTGGCATCGCACTGAATGGTAAAGGGTGTACTGAAATTTGGAATACATAAAGTTTAGGAGCTTCACACAACATTTCTTTAAGTTGTCGAAATGCTATCTCTTCAGTATGTGACCACGGTAAATTTTCTGCAACCTTCTTTTTAGTTAAATCTGTCAACGGTTTGGCAACTTCAGCATAGTCTTTTATGTAATTTCGATAAAAGTTAAAAAGACCAAGAGCGCTTTTTAAAGCTGTTTTAGTTTTTGGCGATTCAATATTTTCAATGGCGAGTAACTTTTCAGGATCGGGTTGATATCGTCCATATCCTATTACATGGTCTAGATATTTGATCTCTGATTTGCATAATACACATTTTTTAACGTTTACGGTAAATTTTAGTTCAGTCAGCTTAGTTAAAATAGCATCTAAATGTATAGGATGTGATTCCCAATCATTAGAAAAAATCGCTATGTCATCAAGATAAGCTTTGCAATATTCGCGATGTTCATTTACAACTTCATTCATTATTTTCTGAAAACTTGCAGCAGAATTTCTTAATCCGAAGGGCATACCTTCCAGCCATATTGAGAAAAGTGTGTCTTGAAAGAAATAAAATCACGACTTCCTTCTTCCAAGGGAATTTCCCAATACCCTTTTAACATATCTAAACAAGTAATAATGTTAGCTCGACCAATTTCATTAATTAAGTCGGTAATGTTCTCCATAGGATAATCAAAAGGTTTGGTTACCGAATTGAGAAAACGAAAATCTATGCATAATCGTACACTTCCATCCTTCTTAGCTACACATACTACTGGATAAGTTATTTCGGCCTCGCTCGGCTCAGTAAGGCCTAAACTTTCTAATTCTGCTATTTGTTTGTCTACTTCAGGTTTAAGTGATTCGGGTATTTTATACACATAAGGCTTTTTTCTTCCAGTACCTGGCATTAGACGAATTTTATGTTCTCCAACATTAGCAACTTGAACTTTACCCGAAAATAATCGTACATGTTTATGCAAAAGTTCGAGCAACTCTATTTGCTTCTTTCCTTCTAACTGACTAATGCCTACATCAATGTCCTTTTATTTTCTTTAATAGGTGTTGGATGGATTTCCCGAATTCACAGTCATCTTCAAAAATGACACCTACCGTTTGTGCTCTAACATGGAACTTTCTTATCTTATTTACATGTATGTGTCGTATATTACCGTCAGGCAACTTAACTTTATACGAGTGAGGTTTAATTCTTTCCAAAATTTCACCAGGACCTGTCCACCACGCATACAGTTTATTAGTAGAATCCGGAATTAATAAATATACTAATTCACCAACCTTGAATTCTTATTTGGAAGAATATTCCCTTCAGATGCCAGACTATGACGATTTTTTACTTTCTTATATCTAATATTTATTATCGTGGCTTTAGATATCGAAAAATTTGGATTTTACAGCGTTTCTAAATTCCTAATTAAGAATAACCCTTTTCAGAAAGAGCGAAAATGTATCCTTCCATTCATTGCATTTTTAAAAGCGCCATTTTGCATGTAAACAAAAATTTTAAATATCAGACGATAAATAAAACTTCCTAAAATAAATCTGTTGTGAAAATAAAAATTTTCATGCAGAAATTATTTTTTTACGGTGAAATGAAACCGTCTAAAGATTGTGCGAGCACTGTATTTATGCACCAGTAGTAAACAAGGGAAATTATTGTTTCAGCTGCCTAGTTAAAAAGCATCCAGTCGGCAATCTCAACATTTGAAACTGCAGTGGGTAAAACTTAAAGCGATGAAAACTTTACGAATCGCGTTTTGGATGGCATTTCACGCTGTCAGAATTAAAGGCGATAGAAAAATGGAAACCCAATGTAAAATAGTGTTCATTGAAAGAGGTGTCGAAACTGATCACCCCCCTAAACAATGTAATACTTAAATCGAAACTAAATAATTTATTTAGTTCTTTTTTCCTATTGAGTTATTTTCCATTCGCAAATGGTTAAAGTCGGTGATATTCAATGTTCAAATAGGTATTCAAATTAAACCCATTAAGAATTTTAGCCACAATGTGCTCTTTACCATCCAGATTAAGCCATTCTCAATTCGAATAAAAAACTTTTACAAAACTTTTTTTTCGAAAAATCGCTTATTTTCTCATTATTTAAATTCTCAACGAGATGTATACAATACGATACGGGAGCCGCCATTTTCTTTGTTTGCAAACAGATCGAATCGAATACTTGAATTTGCCTTTAAAAAAAAGTTAGAAAACAATTAAATTAGATCCTGTTTATTAAATTAATTTTTGCTTATTTAAAAAAGGAAATAATAGTTATTCAGTTTGATGATTAAACCTTTATTTTGGTATTTTAATAAAGAATGTTTTGCCTAACAGAGCCATCTTTTGACATTTTCATTTAAAATAAACTATCTCGGAATGACACAATAATGCACGTATGTTTTTACGAATAAAAAATTAATGTACAAGTTTTTTTGGGGGAACATTGCAAATTTTTCAAAGAAATATAATGTAAAATCCATGTGCAAAAATTCGCTTAGTTTCGTGATATGGCAAACGAACCTGAACGATAGAAGCTCTCGCCCCACGGACTAATATGTATATATGCAGCGACTCGCTATATAAACAGGTACATTTCTGACGAGGGCTACTCCACCCATCCCCTACAACTTTCTATTCAACTTTTCGTTGTATATCTCAGTCTATATTTATATCTCTACGTATGTATATTTAAATATTTTTCTAGTAACAGCCTTCTATTAATTCCTTATAAATAGAAGGCTATTAGATTATTTGATACATAATCTTGTACCAAAGTTTTGTGTAACCCCTAATTACCAATTCTATGCCCACAATTTTCCATAAAAAAACATGTATTAAACATTCTAATAACATTTCGTTATATTTAGTGTAACCATGTTAAAATACACTTTTAATACCCTCTATAGACCACAATGGTACGATAGTCTTTTGTGTGTCCCTGAAAAGAAGTCACCGTTATTATAGTATACACCAATAAAAATGATACACCTAATTATAACTCATTTATATCTCAACCTAATTTGACACCACTTGAATGATTACGGACTATTATCGAAATTAATATGCGTTGTCCTGTAAATGTATACAGCGTATATATACCTTTTTTTTTTTTTTAATAGAGAGATTATTTACATTGAATGCAGCATAAACGCGTTTGATATGCTAAGATAAAAATTTGCCCATAGGTTCTAACGTTGTGAAATTCTTTTGCGTTTCTCTGTAAAAGAACACCAGTAAAAATATCTAAACGTATTCTATGTTTTTCGAGAATAATTGTTCAAAATTTATGAATAACAGTTAAATAACATGGTGGATTTAATCAATATGTCTTTGGAAACAGTGCTTCTAGTGTTACCTCATTTGAATATCACATTTTTATACTACAATCTTCGTACTATTTAATCGAAGAGAAATACTGCGAACGATTACTGAAGTTTACTTCATAAAAAAAAAAAAAAAAAAAAAAAAAAAATGGTGTTAAATAAAAGAATTGCTAAACACTCTGAAAAACAGCCATTTTAGATCTCATATCTTTTTTTGCTTAACACTTTGTTGTCCATTTACGAGTTAAATCATTTCACTAAAAAGATTAGTCCCTACCTTAGGCGTTCATCCAAAACAGTACATTATTTTTTAAAAGGCATTTGTGCGTTTGTGTTCAATTGATTGATCTGTTAATGGGGTGTATACCAGAGTTCTCAACAATTTAATTTATTCCGTTTAAAGAGTAATTTTTTCTTATTTTATCACGTTTGTACATAGACAAGACATTATTCAGGAGTGGCATGATCTAGAAAAGCTTCGCCTCTGGTGGTATTTACTACTTTAATGCAGATGTTAACACACTTGGAAATTGATCGTAAATATTATTTTAATTCTGTTTACTTTTGGAATATTTTCAAGTATGCTTTCAAGTGACTTTTTTAAATGATAACTGGTGGGCGGAACCTGGTCTTAAGCGTAGGCGGAGCAAGCTCTATACTACAAGTATGGTGTCTTGAATAAAGTCCTTTGGAGAAAATTATCCGAAATATAAAGCGGTGCAAAAATAAAGGCGGGTCTAAAAATGTTCAGGATCGAATTAAAATGTAGGCAGTTATGTAATATTCTTCAGCGACAATTGCCGCATCGATTGCGCAAGATAAAATCTCACTGATTTTAACACGAATGCAAAGAATCCTTTTCGTTAAATGATGCAAAGCTCGAAGTCTAAGCCATTTTTCCAGGGCATTTTCAAATGTGGGAAATTTCCACCTTTTTTGATTCATTCTTTTTATACAATAATTTCTCTCCTATATATCGAAAGCATATTGCTATAAAAATGTGGTAAAGGTATTTGTATGAAAATAGTGTTATTATAAAAGGCAGGAATTTCTCATCCTTAAAAGTGTCCAAGAAAAGAAAATAAAATAAAAAAAAAAATAAATAAAAATGCGAAGACTTTGAACTCTGAAAAATGTAACGTTTAAAATAAACTTTAAAAACTGAAAATTATAATTAAAAACGGAATATGCGCAGTCTTCAATATGTATAAAACTGGCATCATTCCTTTAAAAATAACTTTAAAATAGTAGTTCAATAACTTTTGGAATAATCAGAGAGAGTTTTTCCGTACACAATTTTATAAGGATTTTACTTGATTATTAATTGAGAAATAGTAACAACTGCGGTAATTTTAATATTAAAATAATTCATTTATGAGCATGATGCAATTGTAACGATTATTGTAGTAAAACCTTTTTTAGACACTGCACACATTTCTTCTTTGAAAGTGAATTTATTTAATTCTTTGCTAACATAATTTTACGCCTTTTATAACGTCATTCTTATTTCTGCAATTAAACTCGTGGTGTGGGACCTCTGCAACACACATCTCTAAGCCAGGTTCAAAGGATCTCCCAAAACCCAAATAATATCCCTAACAACACACGTGTCCGTAATGCATCCTGAAGATGCCCACAGGATGTACATAGTTGTCCTTTTCATCCATATATATTAAAAGGACATCTATGGATATCCCATGGACATCTTCAGAATGTATTATGGACAAGTGTGTTGTGAGGATAATGATTATGATGATGATAATAATAATGATAATAATAAAAAAAAAATCTGGAGTGACTCCACTCGACTTTCCGAACATTGAGTAATTAACAGTTTTGTAGATAAAGTAAAGAAAGAGTAGTTGTTAAACAAACAAAAGAGAGAAAACCATAATAGAGTTTTTGAGTATTTTTCTCCATCTATTACACGTTGTTTTATTTAACGCTACTGAACTTTGAGCCCATAGATCATAATGACAAAGAAATTTTCGTTGTGTCCCTGTAAAAACCTATAAATGTTAGATTCACCAAAATGCTTATAGTTAGTGCAACAGTGATTTATAATACTCATATAAATTTTCAGCTGAATTCAATAAGGCGTTTAGATGCTATCGTACTTTTAAAAATTTAGTCCCATAGGCCATAATGATAAAGAATTTTTCTTTGTGTCCCTGTAAAAAAACTGTAAGTGCTAGATTCACCAAAATCTATACAGTTAGTTCAACTGTGATCTATAACATGTGTACAATTTTTTTGCTCGGATTAATAAGGCGGTTAGACACTATCACATTTTTAAAAATTTGGCCCCATAGGCATAATGATAAAGAATTTTTCTTTGTGTCCCTGCAAAAAAACTATAAGTGCTAGATTCTCCAAAATCTATACAGATTGAGTATTTGTGATCTATAATATGTGTATAAAATTTTTGCTCAATTGAATAAGGCGTTTAGATGCTATCGCACTTTTAAGATTTTGCTCCCATAGGCCATAATGATAAAGAATTTTTCTTTGTGTCCCTGTAAAAAAAACTATAAGTGCTAGATTCACCAAAATCTATAGGGTTCGTATTATGGTGACTTACAATATGCGTACCAACTTTCAGGTTAATCGAACGAAGCGTTTAGACGCTAGCGTGTTCACCCACAGACATACACACATACACACATACACACACACATACATACATCATCGTAAAAATAGTGAAAACTGACTCAGGGGACCTCAAAACGTATAGAAACATCAAAATCTCGAATTCGGATTTTTGACATGATTACAATACTTTCCTCACTATAGTGTTCGGAAAGTAAAAAAAATATTTTTTTTTTTCGGTGGGGCAATGAATATTTTTCAGAAGACGTCACATTAAAAATTATTTAAAATCTATAACAGTTTTTATAAAAAAAATTTAATGACTTTATAGAAGTATAAAGTCATAGTAAAAATTATATAGTGCAGGGCTAATGGTTCATGATGTACACAAAAGTAATCTTAAGCATTGTAGCCTGTAAATGGAATTTTTAAAAGTGAATATTAGCATCCTTGTACTACAGAAAACATAATGAAATTAATATGCGTGTTTCAGAAGTATAAAGGAATGCATTTTGTAGAAAATGGTATGAACAGCATTAATATTTTTTATGTAGGAATACGCAAAGGATTCTGATACATTACAGGCTATTAGTGCAAATGCTTCAAAATGCATTTCTAGTTGTGTTATCGCATTACTTTTTATAACTGACAGAGTTTTAGTGCGTCATATGGTATACATACGATGTATAGGGCTATTTAAAAGCAATCAAACCTATAGCTTTCTTTTCTATATAATTGATAGGAATGCTCTTTGAAGTTATATGTAATTACACTTCTGTCATTCGGTCTTAAGCCTATTCATTAACACATCCATTAACGTAGTTTGTGGCTGTTGTTCATACCTTCATTAGTGGTTTTATCGGACGCATCGCATTGACGCATTTTTATCGCTCGAGGTCAAGAAAAAATAGATCATTGTTCAATAAGATTGTAATAATAATAATATAAATAAATAAAATTTGTAGATGTAGTTACCGAATGTGGACCTCAACTCTTAACACTAATCTTCATGACAAAATCACTCTTTCAATTCACGTGGGACATGACTAAAAACCTACCTCAAAGCTCACTACAACATATGACACAATACTTTATTTCATTCATGCATCTTCGTTCACTTTTTTGCACCTCTCACGTCTTAACACTAATTAATTTTTCTGACAAAACAGCTCTTTCAATTCACGTGGGACATGACAAAGAAGCTACCTCACAGCTTACTACAACAGATGACAGAATACTTCACTTCATTCATGCACCTTCCTCACTTCTCTTGCAACCCCTCATGTCATTTGAAGCATGACTTTCTCCAACCTCAAAATATTTCGAAGAGCACGTACGTCAAGACAAAAATTTTCCGTGTTCTACCCAACACTACTGCCATCACCGCTACGTGATGCATTATCAATTTGCCAAAACGCTTGCTGCCGCAAAAGACGCTAGCGATTTATCAAGATGTTCTTAAATATGAACGTCAAATACTATACCATTAAAAATTATGTTGAAAGAAATCTAAAAATATACAACGGTGCGAACAATTTTTTTTACCTAGTTTTATTTCACATATAAAGCATATATCAGTTTTTTCCCTTTTAAGGGCAGAGACAAGAAGGTCTATCCGCAAACATTAAAATTATTTTTATACTAAATGTACATTTTTGAGAACACTGATACTTAATATATATATATATATACACATATATATATAAAAATAAATAAATAAATAATATAAAATTGTGTTTTTTAAGTATTAGTGTTTTATTTTTGAATGTGGATCCAAAATAAAGCCCCAGAATTTCTAATGGTTTAAAGTTGGCAGATAGCCATTCTAGTTAATATGCATGAAGGATTCAAGAATTAAAATATTTACAGCTGGAAAAGAAAATTCTGGTTTTCTAAAAAATAAGCCTCAAATTTACATGTTCTATTAAAACAATACATCATACTTGCCAACATCTTAATTAATATTCTGTAGTATCGTTAGCTTCGCCTTTTGTTTTTCAAATCAACATATTTTTAGGTATTTTTCTTCTTATTTAATCACAACTGTATTTACAGAATATATCTCTACAAATTTACCGGTGTGTAAAAAAGAGCGAAACTAACAAAATATTTATTAGGATGTTGACAAGTATGCAATACATTATTTTTAAAAGGTTTATGCTTATTCGTCTTTAACTCCTCAAACGTTGGCAGCTTATATATGTGCCAGTGGCATACATCGCATTAATTACTAATTAGGAAATTTGAATATGAATATGTAAAAATTCTTTTCTTAAATAAAGATTTATAAAATTAAAAGGCAGGATTAATGTTCAAAATAATAAAATATGCAGAAAAGAATGATTTAAGTGCAATTCAAAATAAAATTAAATGCATGAAATTAAATTTAATATTCCTAAGAAACGAAATATATGTGTTGAGTTTCAATGCACTTATTGCTTACATCATGCTGAAAGGAATTTCTTTTACATTCAGATTTTTTAAATAAAGAATTACATAAACAATTTTCAATATAAAGCCAAATCAAACTGAAAAATAAAATAAAATTTGAAAAAATTGCAGCGTAATTTAAAGGGATTTAACAAAAAAACATGTTGATAACATTCGTTAGCCACATGTACAGTCGGTAACAAAAGTGTCCAAACACTAGCATAAATTCCTATGTAAAAAAAGTACACTTCATACGGTTTTGTTAAATAAATCCTTGTAGAATCCTATTCTTAGTCAGCCTAAGAACAAGATTCGACAAGGATTTATTTAACGAAACAGTATTAACTCTACTTTTTGTACATAGGAATTTTTGCTAGTGTTCGGGTACTTTTGTTTCCGACAGTAAATATTTAAAATAAAGTAAATATTTTAAAGAGTGAACGAGACCTTTTATTTTGAAATATGAGGAAAGGATTAACATGCTTGGCAACATCCTAATTAACACTTTTGCGACCGCAGACGTAGACTCATGTAATTTGAAAGACTGTAACTCCTCCAGTGGGCGTTTCTTTGGCAATTTTTATGTCATTTATTTCATAAGTATGTACCCAATATTCATATTTTTACAATGAAATATACTATAAATACAAATACTTTGATTAGAAAGAATATAATTATAATATATATCCATTTGTAATATAAATTTGAATACAAAAAATTGGTTCAGAAATACTGTAACTCAGGATATTGACGCCTATAAGCAGACCATATTTTCAAAAATGTAAAAACATGCAGTCGCGAAAGTGTTAATATTCCGTAGTATCGTTTGCTGCGCATTCTTTTTTTCACCAGTATTTCTTTATTGTCTTATTTAATCGTAATTGCATTTGGAGAATAATACTCTACAAATCTACTGGTGTGAGAAAAAGGGCGGGGCTAGCAACACTACTGAATATTAATAATGGTGTAGGCAAGTATGGATTCAATCTCTGACCAAGGTTGATACTCCGAGCTCTTTTTCCATGTCACTTTCAGGAATGAAGAATTTTCACCTTTTTGTCGTCACCAATTTTATGCAGAAATCTTTGTGATGCGGGCAGCCCCTCCCCCTTCCAAGAAAAAAAAAAAAAAAAAAAAAAAAAAAATGCCGTCCCGCACCTAATTTCGCCATAAATTTTTGTAGAAACATGCGGTTGGTACCAATCGATATGAAATAACGTCTAGTTTATAATGGCATAGTTAGATTTTCCTTAGGAGGTCACCTAAATATTAAAACTGGCATCAACTACATTGTTTTTAATAGTAACAACCATTTTTTACAATTTATTTGAATTATTTGGATAAAATCATCGAGGAAAATAATATAGTTTATATATTTCGCTCAATTTTTCATACAGTTATAAGCTGTCAAAGTATAGGCATGCTAATGTTTAATGAATGTGGCAAACATTAATTCATATCTTCAGAAATAATTAATTCCGTTTTTCTTTTTTTTTCTTTTCTTTTATGCGTTAGAATAAAGCAGGGATGGAACACGGGCGCAGAATTCATACCACTCTCAATGTAAGAAAATTTTCTACTTCTTAAATCAACGATATTATAGGTAGAGAAATTTCTTAAACGGATTCCGGTATGAATTCTGCGCCCGTGTTCCATCCCTGATAAAGTGACCCAGACATATTCCATGCATATTTTTGACAAAAAACATTTCTATTTAACTATGAAAATTATTAATAAATTTATATTCGAAAAAATTATGATGGTTGGATTGTTGGGTTTTACGTCGCACTAGTGCTATTATGACCTATATCAATTTTTGCACAAATAGAACAGGCATCATCGAAAACATGGGTTTCCAAATTTACTGCTCGTTCCTAACATCATTTTTTGAGTTACAGTGACATTTAATTTTTTTATTGCTGTTCGGAGGACGAACTTGTCACATTCTGTATTCTCTGCGAGTAAATATCTGTAAATAATCTGACGAAAAGCTATAGTATTTTAATTTTCCTTTATGCTATTCTTATTGCTTTCGAAGCAACATTTCCATGTTTATTATACAAATTGGCTTATTTTTGTAAAATTATAACAATATAGGCTAGAGATTGTGAGAGAATTCCAAAAGAAAACAAGCTCTGCCTTCATACCTCTGAAACATTAATAATAATAATAATAAAACTATTTTGCATATTCGTATTTCACTCGATATGTGATGCTAGTATGCGTAAATGTCAATGACAGTTACTACATCGATTGCTTAAGATAAAACTAAAATAGATTAATTACAAATATGTAAAATCATTTTCTTTTATAATGTAAAGGTTTAGAAAAATGTGTAAAGGCGTTACAAGATAGGAACATATTCGATCCCGATATGATAAGTTACCCTGATATTTTAGCAGTTTTTTCCCTGCAAAAATTCTGTTTTTAACCTATTACGAAATCGCCTCGGGCGGTCAAAGGGAGCTTTCCACCAATGAAAAAGTACGAACACCTTGTCCTATCCCTCAGTCAAGGGTCGCTAATTTTGACTAGCGACCCTTGACTGAGAGATACAACAAGGTGTTTATCCTTTTCCATTGGCTCCCTTTGACCGCCCGAGGCGATTTCGCGCACCGCTACCATCGACTTAACCCTTTGGGTACTGTATTATTTGAAGATTTGTATGCCCAAGGGACGGATTAATTTGTTGCTATATGGAATGGTTTTTGAATGTTTGACATTAAGGTCCGCCTGTAGCCGTTATTCTCCCATGTTACAATATTTCAGAACAAAATTTTCTGTATTCACATTTATATTACAAATGGATATACATTATAATTTTATTCTTTCTAATCAAAGTATTTGTATCCATAGTATATTTCATTGTAAAATTTTGAATATTGATTATATATTTAAGAAAAAATAGCATACAAATTGGAAAAGGAACGCCCACTAGTGGAGTTACAGATTTTCAAATGATTTGAATCTACGTCAGAGGTCACGAAAGTGTTAATATGTAAAAGTAATACATTTTATTTGGAATATACTTATATTGATGAAATAAGTATGGTTGTAAGATATCATAAAAAAACGGCAGGAAGGTTTTTGCGACCAACGCCCACTGGCGGGGGTGCCGCAAACATTAACGCCTACTTTTTAAATTCAGATGACGAGTCAGACTCGTCCACCGTAACTTCGCCCAAGTAAGCAGATGACGAGTCTAACTCGTCAAATGTACCCAAAGGGTTAACGCAGGGAGAAATTGTGACTTTCAAAAATGCATATAATTCATATTAATTAAATGTAATTTAAGATTTTTGAAGCAAATTTTCATGTTCCTAAATGTTTGTTCTATTAATAGAAATAAAAATTCCCATTGAATTTCAATTTTTTTCTAAATAAGTACATTCTAAAAACAGTTTCGTTTTCGATCAATCAATAGAAGCAAAATTATTATTTTATCTCATTATTATTTTTATATATATACAGAAAAAACTGAACAATTTTTATTTCTATGAGTTATATCTATGTTTATCTTTCATCATTTGACTAAAAATTATCGAATATTTCTAATTTTAATTTTTTTCTTCATTTTTTTCGAATGTTAGATTTGACGATAACTTCAATAATTACACCGTCAAACTCTTTCGAAAAAAAACCGCACCTTTAACGTGCGGCGTACGTTTTTTTTTTTTTCCTTTTTAGAACAATTTTGAAAGCAAATTATGTTAGTGAACATTGTTAACTAATATACACTTATTATTATTTTATTTATTTATTTTCGTTTTACCTAATCGTATTAAAAATTATTTTGATTAATATAACAAGCATTCAGATATAAATACAATCGATAGGGTAAAGCATATTTTTGAAATTTTAGTGTTAAAATACATAACTAATAAATAAAAAGCCTTTTTTTTTTTTTTTTTTTTTTCTTTCAGGAGTATATAAATAACGGCTCGGCTAGTACATTCATTTAATGCATGAAGCTTAAACTCAATTTATTTATTAATTTAAAAAACACAAAATTATTTCATTTGTTTATCTATTTTATCTTATTTCTTTATTTTTCAGAAGAAATTAAACATTATTTGAAGTAAACTCCTCTATGGTGGTCAAGCGGTTCTGCGATCGAAGTTGGTAAATGGGAAGTTCCGGGTTCGACCAAAGAACGCGCTCATCGATTTAGCTGTTCGGAGTTTTCCGTGGTTTTCTCCAAAACTCGCGTAAATACGGGCTAGATCCGCTTAGAAAGATCGCTCGCGGAGGGCATTTCTCCTATTGCCTAGCACCCTAGTGTAGTCAATCAGTCTTAAGCCATACAACCAATCAACCATTCTTTATGAAATTAACATATGCAAGTTAAAAAAAAAAAAGTAGTTGTCATATAATTTTACTAATCAGTAACTTGCTTAGCATTCACTAATGAATGATGCAATGATAAAAAGGTCGTTTGCGATGCGACCACGGACGTTACTGATAGGATTCTCGTTTAGTCATTTTCAAATATTTGTAAATTTATATTAAAAATCACTAGTATCTAAATTGTTAGAATATTATGTTGTAAAATTATAATTGCTTATTTCTTTATTTGTTTATTAATTAATTAATTTATTTATTAGGTGCCTTTTTATTTATTTATTTATTTTTTTTTTTGTCATATTCGTTTAAAGGTACAAAACACCGAAAAAGAAAGAGAGAGAGAGAAAAAAAAACAAATACACATAAGGTTTATTAAAATGCAGGGTTCATACTCAAATATGGGGGGAAAAATCCCCTGAGTTCCCAAACAATTTTCAAGAAAATATTAGCGACAAATTACAAGAAACGCTCCTCTAGACAGGACAAAATACAGCTACTTCAACTGTATGATGTCATATTACTGCCGATCATGATAGAAATTCAGGTAGAAATCATTATTTACATGCGTATCTTCACAATACCTAATAATTTAAATTTTGATACGAAGCTAAACAAGAAAAACATAACTTGAGAGAAAAAAAAGCATTTGTTTTTCCAGGTTTTATAATTGATTTTCCCCGACTTTTAATGAAAATGAGTTTTCCCTGAGGAGTATGAACCCTGATTAAAGTGCTTTTTTTTTTCTTCTTTCTTTCTTTTTTTAGTTTATTAGTTTAAAAAACACAAAATTTACTTATTTACTGATTTTCGGTAGAAATTGAGACTTAATAATAGAAGTAAATTTCTTTTAACATGCAAGTTTAAAAGTAAGCTAAATGTCATACGATTTTACTAAACAATTATTTGCTTAGTATTGACTGGTGGTAGGATAATAAAACGCTCGTTTGCAACACGGGCGTAACGGGTACGATTCTCTTTCAGTCCTTTTGAAAAATTTGTAAATTTACATTAAAAATAACTAGTATCTAAATTGTTAGAATTTTACGTTGTAAAATTATTAGTGCTCATTACCTTACTTTATTTCTTTTCTCTTTTTTTTTTTGTATTTTTTTATCATATTCATTCAAAGGTACAAAATACGAAAAAAAAAAAAAAAAAAAAAGAAAGAAAGAAAGAGAAGGAAAAATATTCATATATATTTGTACATCTGTATAACATTTAAAGGAAAATAAACTTTTGACATGAACAAAAAGGATGTATAAAACTTAAAGCTAATAAATATTTTTACAAATATTCAGATTATTAATGATTATGCATTTAACTATAAAATATTGGTATGTTTTTAAGTATTAAACTAATTCAAATTTCCTAAACTGAATATTTTTAGAAAATTATGTTGGCATTAATGTGCCAGTCGGCTACAAGAACAAGAAAGGCCGAGGTATGGGTTGAATAACCCCAGTAAGGGGTGGTCTTTTTAAGAGGTCCTAGCCCATATTTACGCTAGTTTCGGAGAAAACTGTAGAAAATTTCGAAAGTCTAGACCGATGAGCGCCACCTGGTATCGAACCTGATATCTGTCGTCTACCAGATTTGACAGCAAAGTTGATGTTACAGTCTTAAAAACATATGACTCCCTGAAAAACCTTTTAGAAACCAACTAAAATACTTTTTTAAACAATGAACTTTCTTACCAGTAACTACAAGGACAAATTTGATAAAATAATTTTTTTTTAATAAGTAAAAATAATTTTATTATTATTATTATTATTATTATTATTATTATCAGTTTGTGTAAATATATATTTTTAGACTACAGTTCCATAGTATATTATTAAGAACTAAAGAGTATTAAAATTCAGAATTTCTGATATGCAATACGACAGATAAGATAATGTAAATTATTTCTATGAATGTAGAAGTGTAATCTAAATTTAAAATAATAATAATAATAATAATAATAATAATAATAATAAAAACGAATGTAACGTAATGCATAATGTATCTTAGTTTGATTGCAAATAAATTTTTTTTTTGCTTTGCTTTAAAGAATATCTTTAAAAACTTACACCGATAAATCATCAAATACGCGATTAGCGCCAAGCATTGTAAAACGGGTTACTGTAGCAAGAGGGAATCTGGAGAAGCGTTTGTCCACTCAGCATGCGTACTAAGTACCTGTCGCATCTCTGAGATTGTCCAGGGCAAAGAATCTATAATAATAGAACTTCTTTTATACAGGGTTTCTAATTTTGACTAGAGACCCTATATTAGGGAGAGACTGGATAATGACGAAAAATCGGCCATTTTATTGCCAAATCGGAGCGATCCTCGTAGAACGTAATGCTCTTTTACTCGCTATTGACACTTCACTATACAACATAAATGGAAAAAAAAAAGTATTATATTTATTCAAAAAGCAATGCAGAATATAAATATGTATTTCTTTTCGTTTTAGAAGAAAAGAATTTGAAGAAAACGAATTTTGTTTTAACCTTCGGTAAGGTATTGTTACTTTTTCAAATCCGATAGGAAAACAGAGGAATTTTTTTGTTATGTATTTTTATAGTGAGCAAAATAGGGCATAGGACAACTCCGCCGAAGCATAGGAGAACACCGCAGAAAAATTTATCAGCTGTTTCCCCCAGCAGGACAACTCCGCCGCATTCCTTTCTGCCGTTTTCCCTCGATAGGACAATTCCGCCGAATGAGGGGGGGAAGGCATTACCTTTGGCGAAATAAAAGTTGGCGAGAACGCTAAAACTTCAGGCATTCAACTTTTGTTATAAATAAATACACAAAAGAATGGTAATAATCTATATATTAATTCGCAAACATGAAATTTGTTGTACGTTTTTAACATATTAATTATGGGGGTAGAGGATTGAAAGTAGCATTGTTAGAAAGTTATGGTTAATGAGAATTTAAGGGAAAAGAAAATCTCTTATTAGAATCTCAAAGAGGCATTCAAAAATACCTTTATTTTTATGCACTTTTTCATTTTATACACGTAATCTTTTGTATTAAAAATTTTTATAGAAGAAAGTTGTTCAATTTGTCAATTTCTTAAAATTCAATAAAAAGCATAGGCACAGTAATTTGTATAGATGTAACTTCCCTATATTTTCAACTACAGATTTTTCATTTTATAAGGCAACAACCTTTAGAGTGTTAGAAATGCTTATTGATTTAACGAACGCAAAACCGTAATTTAATACTATTGAACATGGAGGCAAATTAAAAAAAAAAAAAAAAAAAAAAAATTAATTTATGATTTATTAGTTTTTATTATTATTATTATTTATTCATTTATTTATGATGTAATCAATTTTTTTTTTTTTTTTTTTTTTTTTTTCTTTGATTTACGTCAGCTATAATTGGAAAAAAAAAAAATATATATATATATATATTAATATAAAACGTAATGCATTCTAATTAACTGAAACTTGATTACTTATTTTTGAAAAGTGTATTTATTACTATATGCTGATTCATTATAAATGCATATTAGACGAAAAACGCAATTTAACTCTATTTACGGAAAGACCATATCAGCTTTTATGCTATATACCGGCAACAAAGTTGCTATATAAAATAGATATCACGAAAGATAGTAGAGAAAATACTGTTTTTGGGTCAAATTTTTAAAATTGAGTTTTTGTTATATTTATACGTTGTGAAGTCCCCTGAATCCGAAAATCATGTTTTTGTGGTTGATCTATGTGCCTGTTATTAGCATATTCTAAGAACAAACAACAGCAGAAAGATCTAACTCGATATACTAAATCTGTATCGTATAGGAAAGCTGCACTTATTTTGGTTGAGATCAAGCAAATGATTCTTGTTAGTATTCCAATTAGATTCCAAGTAGTATTTCTAGTATTAAATTGTACGGTAAGCCGTGTGAGTAACATACCAAATTATTATTAAACTGTTGATATATTATTTCGATACAGACAGTATTCTTTGCTATTGAAATGATCAGAAGAAGAAAGTAAATGGATACAAACGTTCATAGGTATATGCATCGTTACGCAAATAATAATCAATGAAACTATAATAATCAATTTATAATTCTTATTACTAAAAGTCGTTCATTTAAACAAATTATTTGCGGACATTTCCGTTCCATAATTATCTTCTGTACCATAATAATCTGTCTTCCATCATCTAACCAGAATACCATAATAAAATTCTATATACATTAATATGTGGGCTCTTTTTTTTTTTTTTTTTTTTTTTTTTTTGGGGGGGGGGGGATT
This sequence comes from Salticus scenicus, assembly GCA_963930645.1. Taxonomy (NCBI): domain Eukaryota; kingdom Metazoa; phylum Arthropoda; class Arachnida; order Araneae; family Salticidae; genus Salticus; species Salticus scenicus. Next base: position 268,153,662 of record OZ005658.1, read on the forward strand.
TTTCGTGGTAAAATTTTCTGTTTTTTTTTTTTTTTTTTTTTTTTTTTTTTTCAGTCTCCCAACAAAATCAGCTATGTTACTAAAACCTATCTTCTGAATGTTCCTCCAATATCAACTAGTATGTTGTAACCACCATGAAACTTTCTTCTACATTTTTTCCATACAAATTATTTAATAAAATTAATACTTATTAAAACTATTTTCCACGATATATACAGATGGAGATGATTTTCATCGCACAGAATTATTACTGTTGTTATTACTGTTATTTATCACTGTTGAATAAAAAATTTAAGAAATTAAATTAAAGAAAATAAGTAAAGAAAATTTAATATAAGTTAATATATAAGTTAAGTAATATATATTTAAATATTATGTTAAGTAACGAAAATTTAATTTCTTATTTATCCTTTAATAATTTTGTAAATGTAATCGGAATAATTTAAACTAAGATGTAAATTTTTCTTAAGTTAATTTTTACTTGAATTTTATGATATTCAAGTGCTACACGAAAATTAGAAATAAATTTATAAATAGCAGAATCTAATAATAAGATTAAATAATTGTCAAATAAAAGAACATATAATAATAATGAAAAATTAAATTAAATGCATGTTTATGAGTAAAAATTTTTACTCATAATTTGGTTAAAATCTATTTTACACATCTTTCCAAAGCGAGGGGGAAGGGCTCTTATACAATGCTCGATGTGCCGCCAAAGTGCAATGCGTCGCCAAAAATGGAAATACTGCTGCAGACCCCCTCTTCTCGTCTCAGGAAAATGGCGCGGCGGAGTTGTCCTCTGTGGGAAAAAGGGGGTTAAAATTCTCGGCGGAATTGCCCTATGAGGGGAATAGGGGATTAAAATCTCGGCGGAATTGTCCTGTTCCGGCAAAATACGTTGTTTGGGAAAGTAATTCTACCTTACTTTTTCTGAGGACGTACATTTTATTCTTAAAAAGGTAGAAAATTTTTAAGAAAAATATGGCAATCGTAGTTTTTGTCAACTAATTCCTGAATAAATGTAAAACTGTGGCAGGAAAAAGGAAATTAAATTTTATTATTTTATAAAAATATTTATGTAATATTTTTACAAGATAAAAATACATATTTTATTTATATTTTAATTACGCGTTATTATTAATAATGACGTAATTAATTATGTTTGTAAAAATATTAACCAGTAATTTAAAATAAAAATTTAATTAATAATAATTTGTCAAAATATTAACTAAAATTTTTAGAAATAAAAAAAAATATGTTTTTATTTGTTTTATTTACATTTGCTTATTTCATTGATTTTTTTTTTCTTTTTTTAATAACTTATTTAAATATTATTTATAAAATTTATTATGTCAAATATTATTTAAAAGAAATTTATATTCCACATACTAGTAAATAATGTACAACTTATTTTTATTCATTTATTTATTTATTTATTTATCAATTTATTTTAAGAAAACAGTATTTTGCGTACTGGCAAATAATCAAGAAATATTTTTTTTAATATAGTTATTTTAAATATGCATTTTAAAATATAGTAGAAAAATGCATGAAAATTTAGAAAAAATACATTTATAGCTAACATATTAAATATGTCGCAAACAGAACTTAATAACTAATAGGTATAGCAGATAAATGACGTAATTATCTCATATGTCAGTAAATAAATATGTAAAACAGCATGCAATGAGAGAATACAAAGTATTAAAATATGTTATAAAATAAATAATTATGTATTTTTATCTTTTAAAAGTATTTCAAAATTAAAGTATAATTTATTTCCCAACAAAGTAAAAATACATTAAATAAGTTTTCCACCAGTTATGACGTAAAATAATCGAAATCCTTCTCAGCGTAATGGTGAGCAATGGGGCAATTGGCTCTAAAAGGGAAGACTTTCTGAAAAAGCCGGCACGCTAATGACCAGTCTCTATCTAATACAAGGTCTCTAATTTTGACCGTTGTGCAAATAACCTTGCAAGCTATCGTCAGTTGAAGTGTTAGCGTTTTCAACGTAATTAGCTTTATTAATTAGAAATTATTAGCCTGCGTTATATTTATTAATTAGAAAAAACGTTTCGCGAAAACCCCTACACTACTACAACATTTACATTTATTGATAACATATACATCATAGTTGCATGCGTGACTCTCGAAGCCTGCTTGTAAATCTTCGTCAGATAAAGACAGATAGCACATGAGAGAATTACAGTATGAAGAATTGGAAAAACACCCAGCGCCGAAACGGGAATCGAACCTGCTCTACTACGCTCCAAAGCGATTAGCAGTGTGGAGACATAACCACTCGGCCACGGAGGGCCCGACAGTACGCATTTTTCCCAATCAACGAGATATATAAATTAGAGTGCTGATTCAACGGATGAAGGATTAGCTTTCCGTGGTTCAAGATGAATCACGTGACATGCTCCAATAGGTTGCTACGTTTGGCCCTTTATCGCTTTTTTGGCGACTGTCCGCGAAAGGCTAATTTACCTAACTGCAGAATGATTTGAAATTGATCTGATGACTATAATAAATATGTGATATAACTGCTACACACAATTAAAAAACAACATAAAATAAGGACACAAGTGAACTTGAAAATAAAACTAAAAGCATACGTATAAATCATAGAACATAAACAAGCAAAAGCTTTGGTGACAATAGTTGGCTGGGTTTGCCAAGCGGCGCCATTTTCAATATTATCTCAAATTATACGAAATATGCTACCATGAATGCAAATAGTCAGAAAAATTGTTTTGAATGAATAATAAAAATATTATTTAAGCAATAAATAAATAATTAACGTGCACGATCTTTCATAAAATGCATTATTTTCAGCACATGATTTACTTCCATAGCCTTCGTCGAATAGTTGAAAGAAAAATAACAAATATTATGTATTAAAACATACAAAATAAAGCAATTATAATTTATCTGTGAAAAGTTACTGGTCAGCGCCTAACCATTTATTTTTATAACAAAATAAATTATTTTCGAAAGAGTTACGAGCTGTATACCACAAGGAGACGTCTCCTGAATAAAGTCCTTTGGAGAAAATTATCCTAAATATAAAGCGGTGCAAAAATAAAGGCGGGTCTAAAAATGTTCAGGAATAAATTAAAATGTAGGCAGTTATGATGCATTCTTCAGCGACAATTGCCGCATCGATAGCCCAAGATGAAATCACACTGATTTGAACAGGAATGCAAACAATCCTTTTCGTTAAATGATGCAAAGTTTAAAGTCTAAGTCCATTTTCCAGGATATTTTCAAGAGTGAGAAATTTCCTCTTTTTTTTGCTTCAATCTTTGTATACAATAATTTCTCTCCTATTTATCGACGGCACATTCCTATAAAAATGTGGTAAAGATATCTGCATGAAAATAGTGTTATTATAAAAGGCGGAAATTTGTCATTCTTAAGAGTGTCATAGGGAAAAAAAAAAAAAAATGCGAAGACTTCGAACTCTGAATAATGTAACGTTTAAAATAAACTTTAAAAGGTGGAAATTGTAATTAAGAACGGAATATACGCAGTTTTCAAAATGTATAAAACTGGCATCATTCTTTTAAACATATCTTCATAATTAGTAGTTTAATAACTTTCGGAATAATCAGAGAGTTTTTTTCGTACACAATTTTAAAAGGATTTTATTTGATTATTAATTGAGAAATTGTAACAATTGTGGTAATTTCAGAGTTAAAGTAATTCCTTTATGAGCTTAATGCAATGGTAGCAATAATTTTAGGAAAAACTTTTTTAGACAGTGCGCACATTTCTTCTTTGAAAGTGAATTTATTTTACCCCTTAACGGTCGCACATTTTTCAAAGACATGCCCATAAATTCCACATTTTTGTCTGATTAAAAAAAAAAAAAAAAAAAAAAAAAAAAAAGGTTTAAAATAAATATATGAATAATTTATAAATTTATTCAGTACATATTTTCAAATGCATAAAATATAGTATGGTACTGCTTGGTGCTTTCATGTACCCTAAAGTATTAAAGGAAAAATACACGTGGGGCGTGGTCAATGACCGTGGATATCAGGAGTGGAGTAGGAAGGGGTTAATTATTTGCTAACATAATTTTACGCCTTTTACGACGTCACTCTTCCTTGTTTCTGCAACAAAACTCGTGGTGTGTGGTCTCTGCAACACGCATCTCTAAACCAAGTTCAAAAGAGCTCCCAAAATCCAAATAATATAATGATTATGATGATAATAATAAAAATAATAATTAAATAAAAAAATAAATTTTTATATATTTTTGGGGTTTGGGGGTGGGGGTAATGAATATTTTTCAGTAGAAGTGACATAAAAAATTATTTAAAATTATAAGAGTTTTTATATCAATTTTTTATGACTTTATAGAAATTTAAAGTGATAGTTAAAATGACACAATGTAGGGCTAATGGTTCATGTATAGGATACACAAAAGTAATCTTAAACATTGTAGTCTGTAGACGGAATTTTTAAAAGTAAATATTAGCATCCTTATAATACACAAAACATAATGAAATTAATATGCGTTTTCAGAAGTATAAACGAATGCATTTTGTAGAAAATGGTATGAACAGCATTAATATTTTATATGTAGGAATACGCAAAGAAAGAATTCTGATACATTACAGGCTATTAGTACAAATGCTTCGAAATGCATTTCTGCTTGTGCAATCGCATTATTTTTTATGACTGACAGCATTTTAGTGCGTCATATGGTACACATAAAATGTATAGGGCTATTTAAAAATAATCCAGCCTATAGCTTTCTTTTCTATATAATTGATAGGAATGTTCTTTAAGATTATATGCATTATTACCCTTCTGTAATTCGGTCTTAAGCCCATTCATTAACACATCCATTAACGTAGCCTGCGGCTGTTTATACTTTCATTCATAATTTTATCACGGGCATCGCATTGACGCATTTTTATCGCTCGAGCTCAAGAAAACATAGATTGTTGTCCAATCTATATTAATAAAATCAGACTTTTGTCTGTAAATTTGTCGGAATCAAAAAATTTTGCGATATCTTCACGTTTCACACCCCATGAAAGCCGAAAATGACTTCAGAAAATTTTGCCTGTGTGTGTGTGTGTGTCATCGTGTCCGTCGCTTTTCTTGTCCGGGCATCACTTGAGAACGGCTGGACGGAATTCAACGGCGCTTGGCAGGAATTTAGGTCTTCACCCAACTTAAAATTATATCTATCAACTTTTTAGAAATTTCCCCCCGTTCCCCCCCTAGGGGGAAAAAGACTAAAACACGTTTGTCCGGGCATCACTCGAGAACGGCTGGACGGAATTCAACGGCGCTTGGCAGAAACTTAGGTCTTCACCCAACTTGAAATTACATCTATAGAAATTTTCAAAATTATGATTAGTGTTTAAATTGTGGGTAAAAATTGCCTGCGCACGCGGCATAAATATTTTTTCACTAAAATGCTTTGAATGGAAAAATAAAATATAAAAATAATTTTTTAAGTTAAAGACTTTTGTATTCGCGTGATTCGCACTACAAATTATGAAAAGATTGAAATGAAGTGTTGCCATCTAAGTTTCATACTTTAGTTAATTTTAAAAAATCTAATTGTCGTATCGAAAAACTGTTTACACCCCAGGATTCAGAAAAATCACCTCTTTCATTTGGTACTAAATTTGTAACGATAGGTATGATATTTCTAATTTATTTTTCCCTTTATCCGTTTTTCCGTTGCCACTTAAATTTCATACTTTAGTTATTTTTTAAAAATCTAATTGTCGCATCGAAAAACTGTTTGAACCCCTGGATTCAGCAAAATCGCCCCTTTCATTCGGTATCAAATTTATAAATATAGGTCTGATATTTCTAATTTATTTTACCCTTTTTCCGTTTTCAACCCAGATCAGTAGCGCAGCCAGAAAATTTCGGTAGGGGGGGTCCAAAAAGAAAAACTATAAAGCATGCAGGGCCATTTGAAACCTATTTTATGTATATGCCCTGACTAACTCTTAGGCATGTGGGCCCCTCTCCTTTAAGGGGCCCACTCAGAATTGTATGCAGGTAGTCTGCAACGTAAAGACATTTATGCCACTGCAAGCGTGGCCCCTAGAAAAAGCTTGCCCCGGGGCTCCAGGTAGTCAAAATCGGGCCGTATATGTGAGTTTTTTTTTATAGCTGTCATGATTTAAAGTTTTAAAATTACAATCATTTTTTATAGAAATCATTGATCGTGTTTTCGTCCGATTTTATTTAATGAGGCCCACTATTATAAAAATCTGATACGAAGTTTATCCAGAAATTGGATATATTTGACAGCTCTTTAGAGTTTTAGTCTATGGGACTGATACAGGCAACAAATATATAGATGCACTTTGACATAAATTAGTGCCTATCAAATTTTGGGGGAAATTGTCCAACAGGTGGCGTTGTCATCCCACTTTTCTAAAATTTTAACATGATGGTATCGGACAAAATTACGTATAAATACGTAAAGATAATTATTTTTTAATAATCATTCTGAAATTAAAAACAATAATAATAATTGTAATAAATAATGATAGTTAACTGGGGGGGGGGGGGAATTGTACATGTAGGAGCAATGCTTTCGCCTCTGGAGGGAAGTCCCCCCGAGTGAGGGGGAGTGTACCTTTCAAAGAAGCTCGTCCATACAATACCTTTAAAACGAATGGTTGAACCATCGACTTGCGATAATTTAAAATAAAGTTATCGATTTTTTTAATTTAAAAAAAAAAAAAAACTTTTTTTTAAAGATGTCATATAGAGAATAAAATTGACTTTCATAGGATATTTAATGTTATACTATTATTTATTATATATTTAGGATGTAAATCGTCTGCAATCATCGTCGAAGCTAATTTTAATAAATTACTTTTGCTGGTGAATTTGTATAAAAAAATATATAAGAAAGTCATGCAATGGCCGCAACATGCTAGTTTTTTTTTTTTTTTTTTTTTTTTTTTTTCCATACGGCAGTTACATAAATAAAATATGAAAAATTTACATTGTGTATATAATTAGGAAAAGCTTAACAAGAAACCAACAAAATCTTGTATTGCTTGGCCATCATAAAACTTTCTTCCATATCATTCTGATGTATCTAGTTGTGTTTCTAAAGACTTGAACAGTTGTTGAAAGACTTAATAACTACCCCCAGTTTCTGCCTTGTTCTTCTATTTTTTTAAATTAAATTTTCTTTTTTTCAGCTTTCAGTTAATTTTTTGCGAGATTTTGTTTTATTTGAATATTTTGACAATTTCCCCGCAAACTTGGCCGACAGAAAATGCCGGTTTCGAACCAGGGCTTTCTCAAATATCTAAAAGCCCTCGTTCAAATCCAGGTCACGCTCTTCGGCTTCGCGTTTCGGAGTCTTCAGTGGCTTTCTCCAAAACTCGCGTGAACACGGGCTAGAATCCTTTGAAACGACTAAATGGAGGGTACACCAACATCAACACCAACCATTTATCCCTCTTTGTTTAGCGAGTTCCTTTGTTATAATTTTTATTATTATTATTATTATTATTATTTTCTTCCTTCTTTTTTATTGAATGATGTGCAAGAATTTCGTTTCCCCAGTAACGCATGATCAATTGCATATAATTTCACAAAATGTCTCATTTAGTTACATTGTGATAATTTGGAGCAAATAACATTATGAAATAATAAGTTTTCTACCATATTTTTTGAAAGATCTATCACAGAATCTATCACGTGGAATTTGCCGAATTTTATATCAGTGATACTTACGTTATAATAATAATAATAATAACAACAACAATGATATCAACTGTTGGTCTAACTTTTGTGTATATAGCTTAAGAAGTGTTGTTGCAATGCTACAAATTTTTTAAAACTATCTCTCAGAATCTATAAGATGTAATTGAACAAAAATAACTATGCCAGTAGTTTTATAAAAGTAACTGTTTTTTTTTTTTTTTTTTTTTTTTTTTTTTGGCGAAGGATGTACCAGAAAGTACTTTATTCATTATGTTTGAAAGATATAAATGAAAAATTTGTAATGACCCCCTTCATATCATAATAGTTTAATATTCAATTCAAATCCCAAACTGAAAAACTGTAAACTACAGTCGGCAGCAAAAGTATCCGAGCACTAACAATAATCCCTGTTTTAACTAGTATGTTGTGGCCACCACAAGACTTTCTTCTATATTTTCCTATATACATATTCAATCAGTAACAATAATAAAAAAAAAAATTACGATTTTTTTTTTTTTTTTGGTAAAAGTAATACATATTCAAACAGTAACAATATTAAAAAAAAAAAAAAAAAAAAAAAAAACGATTTTTTTTCTAAGTTTTTTTTTTTTTTTTTTTTTTTTTTTTTGTTAAAAGTAAAAAAAATCGATAAATTTGTTTCAAATTGTCACAGATTTATAGTTCAACCATTCGTTTTAAAGGTATTGACGAGACCTTTCGAAAGATACCCATCTTGAAAATTTAACCCTGCGGGGGGGTACTTCCCCCCCAGGGGGGAACCGGTGCCCCCACATGCACAAAATTGTTTTCGTAGTTAACTACTGCTATTATCAATAATTCATATTAATTTTACAATCACAAGTTTAAAATAACGCTCATTATGTACATTTATACGAAATTTTGTCCTATATTGCCATGTTAAAAATTTAGAAAAAATGCGATCACAGCGCCACCTGTTGAGCTATTGATCCCTAAATGAATTCAGGACCAGTATATGTCAGGGACCAACTAAATACCAAGTTTGGTTAAGTTTCGTAAAAAAAAAAAAAAAAAAAAAAAAAAAAAAAAATACGATTTTTTCTTTTTTTTTTGTTAAAAGTAAAAAAATCGATAACTTTGTTTCAAATTGTCACAAATTGATAGTTCAACCATTCGTTTTAAAGGTATTGACGAGATCTTTCGAAAGATACCCATCTTGAAAATTTACCCCTCCCGGGGGGGTACTTCCTCCCCAGGGGGGGGAACCGGTGCCCCCACATGCACAAAATTTTTTTCGTAGTTAACTACTACTATTATCAATAATTCATAATAATTTTACAATCACAAGTTTAAAATAACGCTCATTATGTACATTTATACGAAATTTTGTCCTATGCTGCCATGTTAAAAGTTTACATAAAATGCGACCACAGCGCCATCTGCCGGGCGATTTATCCCAAAATCTAATCAGACACTTTCCATGTCAGGGTCCAACTATACACCAAGTTTGGTTCAATTTCATTCATCGGTTCGTGAGATACGGTGTGACATACGAAATTTTGCGATCACAGCGCCACCTGCTGGACGATTGATCCCCAAATCTAATCAGCACCATGCCCCGTCAGGTCCCAACTATATACCAAGTTTGGTTGAATTTCATTCATTAGTTCGTGAGATACGGTGAAAAATACGAAAATTTGTCCTATACTGCCATGTTAAAAATTTACATAAAATGCGATCACTGCGCCACCTGATGGGCTATTGATCCCAAAATCTAATCAGCACAATGCCCCGCCAGGGTCCAACTATATACCAAGTTTGGTTGAATTTCATTCATTTGTTCGTGAGATACGGTGAAAACACTAAACCACAGACAGACAGACAGACAGACAGACAGACATTTTTTAAAAACTATCAATTCGTGTTCAGGACACCCCAAAACGTGTAGATCCGTCAAAAAACGGAGGTCGAAAATTTTCGCGAATCCAATACTTTCTCTATATTACATATAGAAGAAAGTAAAAAAGTACACTTAATACTGTTTTGTTAAATAAATTCTTGTCGATTCATGTTCTTAGTCAGTCTAAGAACATGATTCGACAAGGATTTATTTAATATAACAGTATTAAGTGTACTTTTTTGATATCGGAATTATTGGCTAGAGCTCGGATACTTTTGCTGCCGACTGTACATATCATTTTTCTCAAGGATAATTTTAAAATCCCATGCAACAATACAGTTAGTTTAAGTTTTCCTCACAATGGAAATGGCAAAAAAAAGTAATTAAATCACTTTAAAGATATTTACTTTCACCCACAAATTTTGGTTCAAATCAAAAGTTTATCCAAAACAGTAAGAGTTTCTTTTAAAATTAAGTGTTTTACTACCTATACCCCTTTCAGGATTTTCATTAAATTAAAATTGTACATAAATCTTAAATAGGAAAATTCGTTAAACATTATTTTAATTAAAAAAAAAAATAAAAAAAAAAAAAAAAAAACTTTTAGATTATGAAGCATATATTTATTCCTTTCTTTTTCTTTTTTTAGATCCAACCAAGAAACATTTAACTCAAGAGTCAGTTTTAAACTTCTAAATTTGTACATGGGTTGAACTTATTGAAGATGAAAAATGCATAATACGAGTATAATTCCTTACAATTATATATTTGAAAAAATATTAAATAAATAAGTGCATAAATAAACTATTTTTTAAGAAATACCAAATAAACTAGTATGTTGTGGCCACCACAAGACTTTCTTCTATATTTTCCTATATACATATTCAATCAGTAACAATATTTAAAAAAAAAAAAAATTACGATTTTTTTCTAATTTTTTTTTTGGTAAAAGTAATACATATTCAACCAGTAACAATATTTAAAAAAAAAAAAAAAAAAAAAAAAAACGATTTTTTTTCTAAGTTTTTTTTTTTTTTTTTTTTTGTTAAAAGTAAAAAAAATCGATAACTTTGTTTTAAATTATCACAGATTTATAGTTCAACCATTCGTTTTAAAGCTATTGACGAGATCTTTCGAAAGATACCCATCTTGAAAATTTACCCCCCCCCCGGGGGGGTACTTCCCCCCCAGGAGGGGAACCGGTGCCCCCACAAGCACAAAATTTTTTTCGTAGTTAACTACTACTATTATCAATAATTCATATTAATTTTACAATCACAAGTTTAAAATAACGCTCATTATGTACATTTATACGAAATTTTGTCCTATGCTGCCATGTTAAAAGTTTACATAAAATGCGATCACAGCGCCATCTGCCGGGCGATTGATCCCAAAATCTAATCAGACCCTTTCCATGTCAGGGTCCAACTATACACCAAGTTTGGTTCAATTTCATTCATCGGTTCGTGAGATACGGTGTGACATACGAAATTTTGCGATCACAGCGCCACCTGCTGGACGATTGATCCCCAAATCTAATCAGCACCATGCCCCGTCAGGTTCCAACTATATACCAAGTTTGATTGAATTTCATTCATTAGTTCGTGAGATACGGTGAAAAATACGAAAATTTGTCCTATACTGCCATGTTAAAAATTTACATAAAATGCGATCACAGCGCCACCTGATGGGCTATTGATCCCAAAATCTAATCAGCACAATGCCCCGCCAGGGTCCAACTATATACCAAGTTTGGTTGAATTTCATTCATTGGTTCGTGAGATACGGTGAAAACACTAAACCACAGACAGACAGACAGACAGACAGACAGACACACAGACAGACATTTTTTAAAAACTATCAATTCGTGTTCAGGACACCCCAAAACGTGTAGATCCGTCAAAAAACGGAGGTCGAAAATTTTCGCGAATCCAATACTTTCTCTATATTACATATAGAAGAAAGTAAACTAGTATGTTGTGGCCACCACAAGACTTTCTTCTATATTTTCCTATATACATATTCAATCAGTAACAATATTTAAAAAAAAAAAATGACGATTTTTTTTCTAATTTTACGAGATCTTTCGAAAGATACCCATCTTGAAAATTTACCCCCCCCCCGGGGGGGTACTTCCCCCCCAGGGAGGGAACCGGTGCCCCCACATGCACAAAATTTTTTTCGTAGTTAACTACTACTATTATCAATAATTGATATTAATTTTACAATCACAAGTTTAAAATAACGCTCATTATGTACATTTATACGAAATTTTGTCCTATATTGCCATGTTAAAAATTTAGAAAAAATGCGATCACAGCGCCACCTGTTGAGCTATTGATCCCTAAATGTAATCAGGACCAGTTTATGTCGGGGACCAACTAAATACCAAGTTTGGTTAAGTTTCGTTAAAAAAAAAAAAAAAATTGTTAAAAGTAAAAAAATCGATAACTTTGTTTCAAATTGTCACAGATTTATAGTTCAACCATTCGTTTTAAAGGTATTGACGAGATCTTTCGAAAGATACCCATCTTGAAAATGTACCCCCCCCCCCCGGGGGGTACTTCCCCCCCAGGGAGGGAACCGGTGCCCCCACATGCACAAAATTTTTTTCGTAGTTAACTACTACTATTATCAATAATTCATATTAATTTTACAATCACAAGTTTAAAATAACGCTCATTATGTACATTTATACGAAATTTTGTCCTATGCTGCCATGTTAAAAGTTTACATAAAATGCGATCACAGCGCCATCTGCCGGGCGATTGATCCCAAAATCTAATCAGACCCTTTCCATGTCAGGGTCCAACTATACACCAAATTTGGTTCAATTTCATTCATCGGTTCGTGAGATACGGTGTGACATACGAAATTTTGCGATCACAGCGCCACCTGCTGGACGATTGATCCACAAATCTAATCAGCACCATGCCCCGTCAGGTTCCAACTATATACCAAGTTTGGTTGAATTTCATTCATTAGTTCGTGAGATACGGTGAAAAATACGAAAATTTGTCCTATACTGCCATGTTAAAAATTTACATAAAATGCGATCACAGCGCCACCTGATGGGCTATTGATCCCAAAATCTAATCAGCACAATGCCCCGCCAGGGTCCAACTATATACCAAGTTTGGTTGAATTTCATTCATTGGTTCGTGAGATACGGTGAAAACACTAAACCACAGACAGACAGACAGACAGACAGACAGACAGACAGACAGACATTTTTTAAAAACTATCAAATCGTGTTCAGGACATCCCAAAACGTGTAGATCCGTCAAAAAACGGAGGTCGAAAATTTTCGCGAATCCAATACTTTCTCTATATTACATATAGAAGAAAGTAAAAAAGAACTTTAAATCTTATATTTGTAAATAAATTTAACTTTTTTTAATTAATGATTAATTTATTAAAATTCGAGATTAATTTTGTTTGAGTTTCTCCACATTCTGTTGATTTAGATCTATGTATTTAACTATTGATTTACAACATTTAAAACTAGACTTATCGTCCTTTTGAATGAGCCCAGGTCGCGCTCCTTTGTCTAGCCGTACAGTGTTTGTCGTTGTTTTCTCCGAAACTCACGTGAATACGGACTAGAACCATTCAGAAAGACCGGAGGGCATTCCACTAAGACCTAGATCCCTATAGAAGATAATCCGACTTAACCCTACTCCAATACAATTTTTCTGAACATTTTGTAAATTGGATTTATATATTAAACCATTTAAAACATGAACAGAAAAGTGCTTACCTTTTTTGTCTAAAAAAACAAATCAAAATCTGTAACTGGCTGAGAAACGAGAAGTCTTCTCCCAAACTGACCCTCGTCTATAATCCCTTTTTCTTAGAAATTCCAGATGTATGTAAACAAAGAAAAATTTCAGGAATACTTGCCAAGGGCGACCTGTGTGGGGTGTCGTCTGGTCTGAAGAATGAATAATAGCGCACAACACATGTTGCCGCAAAGCCGACATAACGCGAGAGATCAAAAACAGGGATTTCAACTCCAATTTTAAGAGATCATTGTTCCCATGTTTCCAGTTTCAAAATAATTTGTCACCTTCCGTGAAAAGGTAATTTAGTGCTTTGACGCTAGAATCAGATGTTTTCTGAAAACTGTTAGACCCGAGCTTGCCGAAAAACATTCTTTCAAAAAAGGATAATGTAATTCGTCCCTAGGATACTTTCTGAAGAAATTTAAGTGGAAATCAAGAATATATGTATTGTGAAACAATTTTGCTAGCATACTCATATATAGGGTTAGAGTGGATTTATGAAATATATACCATGTTAATTTAATATGTTTAAAGAGAAGAGAGAATGTAATAAGACAATAAGGCTTTTATAAAAGAAAAAATCTGGAGTGACTCCACTCGATTTTCCGAACTTTAAGTAATTAATGACTGTATAAATAAATTAAAGAAAGAAAAGTCGTTAAATAAACAAAAATGAAAATTATAATACGAGTTTGAGTATACTGTTTAATTTTACACTATTTCTCTTCAAATAATTTGAGCCCATAGATCATAATGATAAAGAATTTTTTGTTGTGTCCCTGTAAAAATCAATAAGGGTTTCACTCACAAAATCAATACAGTTCGTGCGACTGTGACCTATAATATGTGTACAAATTTTCAGCTCAATCGAATAAGGCGTTTAGGCACCATCACACTTTAAATAATTTGAGCTCATAAGCCATATACTGATAAAGAATTTTTCGTTGTGGTGTCCCTGGAAAAAAACTACAAGTGCTAGATTCTACAAAATTCCTACCCGTCGTGTGACGGTGATCTATAATATGTATATAAATTTTCAATTCAGTCCAATAAGGCATTTAAACGCTATCGTACATAAGTAATTTCTACCCATAGGCTATAATTAGAATTTTTCTTTGTCTCCGTAAAAAAAAAAGGGCTAAATTTACCAAATTCATTTGGGTTCGTGCTACGGTGACCTATAACATACGTATCAACTTTCAGCTCATTTGAACTTAGTCCCTATCGTGTTCACTCACATATATCGACTCACATTACAAAGCCGTTATCGCACATAAAAAATTCGGGCCCATAGGCTATAATGATAAAGAACTTTTCTTTGTGTCATTTTAGTAAAGCTGTACGTGCTAGATTCACCAAAATCTACACTGTTTGTGCGATGGAGACCCATAACTTGCGTATAAATTTTCACCTCTATTGAATAAGACATATAGATGCTTATAAGTTCTATATTTTAATTCACTAAAGATTTTTTCTGAATTTTGTTATAACTATTTAAATTTATGCCTCCACCCCTTCTTTTTTTACTAATTGCGAGACTCTGAACGGTTTACCGTGTTTTGGGGGACGCCCTGCTTCCTGTCCGCAGTCCGGACTTGTCTCGTCAACGCAGACAATAGCTTTCTCTGTTGCACTTTGGATTTTTCAAGGAGTTAAAAATTTTATTTTATTTTATTTTATTTTTTTAACTCCTGGTGCTTCACTCTGAAAAATCTCTGCTCACGCGTGGAATAAAGCACTCACGTTGAAGTTGACTTTAAAAAAAGTTGGGGCCATAGGACATAATGATAAGAAATTTTTCTTTGTATCTCTGTAAGAAAAAAAAAACTATAAGGACAAAATTCATCAAAATCAATAGGGTTCTTGCTAAAGTGATTTATAACATACGTACACACTTTCAGCTTATTGAAACAATGCTTTTAGATGCTATCGTGTTCACTCGCAGGCACACACATACATACTTACATACATACATCACCGTAAATATAGCAAAAATGAACTTAGGGAACCTCAAATCGTGTAGAAAATTCAAACTTCAAATTGTTGCAGTCGGATTATTTGGCATAATTACAATACTTTCTTTACATACGTATGTTTGGAAAGTAAAAATATGTCGATTTTTCTACAAATTTCTAGTCAAATTTTTATACGTAATGCCAGGGCCTGCTCGACTTCATGTAAGGCCTGAGGCACACATGCTTTCTTAGACCCATGCCAGTACTTGACGATGTGAAAATAGTTGAAAAAGTGACCAAAATTTTTGTACACAGAACAAATAGTGATCAAATAATCAAAAAAGAAATTAGTTTTGGGGCCCCCTACTATTCAGGGTCAGGGGCCCGGGCCCCACATGCCACTGCTATAATCAGGCCCTGCATAATGCATAAATTTCCGAATAAAAAATCTTAGCTCATAGGGGGGGTCCGGACCCGCTGGACCCCCCCCGTCGCTGCGCCACTGACCCAGATTCGATATGGAACAGCTTTAGTATTGGATCCCTTTGGCAAAATTTGAAATTCGGAACCGAAGTAGCTCGGACGTTTCTCGCCAAGATCTTTAATTGCACAATTGAGATAGCCAATTCAGTTCATCGCAGAAATGGCTTAAAATATTTAAAGTCACCAAAGGGTTCCCATACTAAAGCTGTGCGTTTTGTATTTATTTATTTATAATATTTTCTATTAAAGACTTCTGTGGTCTCTAAATTTGGTGCGTAAATTGTTTGTTTGCATCCGGCACTTATTGTAACTGGATTTCACGAAATTCAAAATCCCCCCCCCCCCACCTTCTCGGAGTCAGAGGGCAATAAACGGTATAACTTTAGTATAACCCCACAGCTGAATTTGGCGATTTTTCTTTGGGGCCGTTTTGAAGGATAACGATGTCGTTCTGGACTGTTTGCGATATAATATGGCAGCCTAATATGTTGTTCATTTTGGATTTTTGATCTTATGATTTAGATTATGATTTTATCATTTATCATATATGATTTATGATTTTTAGATTTATGATTTAGCCATAAGCGCCAACAAAAAAAATCGCCAAATATAGTTGTGGGGTTATACTGAAGTTGTTCCCAATAAACATGGGTAAAAACATGTTTTTCCGTTTGAATTAGCTTTGAATTACCTTAGAATGGCGAATTTTTGTGCGCGGATATTGATTAAGTGTACGCATTATGTACATTAGTGGGATTTTGCAAAACTTTGAACTCATCCGCTGAGGAAGGGGAAGTAAGAAGTGTGTTCCGAAGGCAGTGGGGACCGAGACTGGATATTGATTAAGTGTACGCATTATGTACATTAGTGTGATTTTGCAAAAATTCGAACTCACCGCTGAGGAAGGGGAAGTAAAAAGTGAGTAAGCTGTGCCGAAGACAGTGGAGACCCAGAGTCCTCACTTTGCGAGCGAGAAAACCTCTACCAATCACAGCGAGAACTTAAGTTATTAATAAAGATATGGTATTTTGAGACTTCATTTAAGTTTAATGTCCAGCGAAGCGGGCAAAGCCTGCTAGTAAGATTATAAAATAATAATAATATAAATTTATAAAAAATAAATAAAATTACGTAATTACTTCCACAAAGTCCCTACGTTTAGAGAAATATAGCAGTTTGTCTTTACATGACGAAGAAAACTAAAGTTCTTATGCATAGAGATACCCTTGCGGTTAGCTACATTGTGACCTTTGTTCCCCAGGAACTCATATTTTTATTTTCCCCCAAAATGGCAAAAGATATTTTTATCTGTCATTAATCTTACAGTCGGCATCAAAATTTTTGAAGCGCTAGCAATAATTCGTATGTTAAGGATGTGCATCTAATACTGTTTTGCAAAGTAAATGCTTGTCGAATCATGATCTTCGTGTTTAGGCTGTTTATAAAAAAGTAAATTGATGATGAATATTAACCATCAAACTAAAAAGAAAAGTCATGAAAAATGTATCCTTCGATGATTTTGATAACGACAATACACGAATTAAATATTAAAATCTCAGCAGCAGATTCTGGCGTAAGCCGATTCTGCAAAACCAGAATGATAAAGTGTGAAATACGTTGAAATTTGCATGTTTTGATATTATTCTTAAAGAAGTATTGCAAATATCTTCTGGTGTTTGTATAATAAGAAGTTAATGAATAATTATCTTTATGTAATAATGCATTTGCCAATTCTCATGCATATTGAATACGGTATTTTAAAGTAGTTTTCTTTTCCTTTTTTAATTAAATAAATTTAGAATTAAAAAAAAAAAAAAAAAATTAAAAAATCTAGAAAATTAGCAGCTTTTAAAATTTGCAAAATCTGCTTACAAAGTAGTAGAATTAAATAAAATGCTATGTAAAATCAATTAAAGATACGATAAATTTGACATGTTTTCTTTAATTTAGAAATTTTAATCATCAACCTTGATATTTTCTTTACTCTTCCATCGCTCATCTCAATGCGATTATATAGTAATAGTGGAAATCTCATGAAAATAGAAGGTGAAAACTTTGATACAGTACGGAACATTC
Source organism: Salticus scenicus (assembly GCA_963930645.1). Classification (NCBI taxonomy): domain Eukaryota; kingdom Metazoa; phylum Arthropoda; class Arachnida; order Araneae; family Salticidae; genus Salticus; species Salticus scenicus. Next base: position 268,171,562 of record OZ005658.1, read on the forward strand.
CATAAACTCTGTGTATATCTTTTCATGACGCAGTAAAACAAATTGAATTATAGTAGAGCCATTAAGAATAGCTAGTAAATAAAACCATACGGTAAAGTAGCCTGGGGACTCTATTCAAAGTATTATTTTTGGAAACGGGGCTTCTAACTGTCCTGGGGCTGATAACGGTCCTGTGATATAACTGGTGTGCAAAAAAGAAATCTCTCTTTTTACTTTTAAATTTTTCTTATAATAAAATACTATACATGAAGATGAAAATATGTACAGTGAGATTATATTTACACATGTAATAAAAATTAACAGAATACACTCATGTCCATGAATTAAGGATAATTCAGATTCACACTGAAATCGAACTTTAATGCAAAAATTTCACCTGTAGAAATACCATAGACATCTTTAAGAATAATATGCAAATTATAGGAAGCCATCAGATGACGCCGATATAATGTTACAATGACGAAAGTATAAGAAGGGGGTAGATAAGGAATGGGAGCAAAGAAGGAAAATTGTTCACAAGCGTTCTGTGTGCCGCTGAGTGAAACAACCGAATGGTTATGACACAGAGGACGCATGCAGATAATTTTTTACGTGGTAGAATTATCGGCCGACTAGAATGTGGCCGTACTCAGATAGAAGTATCGTGGAAACTTAGAATCGCCCAAAGTGTCATCTCTAGGCTTTGGCAACGATTCCAAAATGATGGAAATGCTAGTCGACGTTACAGTACTGGTCGGCCCCAAGTTACAACGTCGAATGACAACGGGTATTTGGCAGTAACCGCCAAAATAAGCAGATAAAGCATTGCATCAGACCTGTCTAGGCAGCTGTCTGCAGCCACGAGTGCCACAGTTTCAAGACAAACCGTGTATAGACGTTTGGGATATATTGGTCTGTATGCTCGCAGGCCTGTTAGATGTGTTCCACTCACGGAAATGCACTGGGCCAGCGGTTAACTTGAAGTAGAGAACATGCAATGTGGACAGCGGCACAGTGAGCTTGTTTGATGTTTTCCGAAAAGTCCAGGTTTAGCTGGCAGTGTAATTAACGCCAGACTTTCATATGTAGAACGTCAGGAACCCGTTACCACCAAAACAACATCATTGAACGACACCGTTACTGTGGGGCAGGAGTGCTCTTTTTTTCGGGGGGGGGGGATCATATTTGGCAACAGAACAGATCTGCATGTTCAAATCGGAAGAATGATAAGATAAATTTATTGGGACATCATTCGGGAACAACATGTACGTTTGTTTAGGGGTGCCATGAGCTCAGAATTTGTGTTTATGGATGACAATGCACGTCGTCACCGTGCAAGCGTTATACACGGATGCCTACAATCTGAAGCTATCACTCGCATGGAATGGCCAGCATTCTCACCTGACTAGAATCCGATAGAGCATGTGTAGGACATGCTTTTCCGACGAGTTGTAGTCCGTCAACCACCTCCTACATGTGTACCGGAACTTCTGAGAGCACTGCTTACTAAGTAGAGTAATCTTCCCCGAGATGAGATCAATAGTTTAATACTCAGCATTCCTAGGCGTTGTAAGGACGGTATTTCATCCTCTGAGAGACATACAATGTGTTAACCATCATACGAACCATGTAATGTTCAGATTTTGTAAGGGAGATATTTTTTGTAGTTGCTTCAGGAAGCAAAAACCGTAGTTTTTATAAATGGTATCCTACATAAACCGCCTTTTTTGTTCTTGATCTTTTGTTTAATAAATGGACTTTATGAATAAGTCATATTTGTTTTGCTTCGGAACCTTTATTTGCCTCAGCTAGCATTATCCTTAATTTATGGACATGAGTGTAAATCTAGCTCGGGTGCGCTGATTGCACCCTACATTACCGGCTAAACGCCAAACTCCCTCTCTTTTCCAAAAAATCTTCTTCACGGCGGCTACAAAGGTTGGTTGGTTGAATAAAATAACCTGAGGAGTGGTTGGTTGCATGACACACCCCAACTAAGATTGAGATACGGCAAGCGTTTGAAAATCTGATAATTATTAGCCACCATTTGACAGATAAATATTTAAACACATGAAAATAAAACAATGCCAAATAAAAACTTCACAACAGACGTACAGATGTCTTGGTAAAATACCGGAACAAGCATAGATATAGACATATAGCACACAAAAAATAAATGCAAAAATAAAATAACAATTCACACCAGATGTAAAGATGTCTTGATACAATACCGAAACAAATATTTATAATACTAAACATACAAAAAAGGTTAAATTACCAAACAGAATCAAAATTATTTGTAAATAGTATAACTTATTATTGGCATAGTCTCGACAATCCATCAGCGTTTTTCAGTTTTGCACCAGGGCAATGCGATATGTAAAAAATATCATATCTTTGTAAAGATAACGCCCATGGAGATTATCGTTGGAGTCTAGTAGATTGAGGTGCAGTTTTTTGTAAATAGACAAGAGGATTTTGGTCTGTTATAATATCAATGCGAGTTCCGAAAACATAATTTTCAAATTTCTTGTATAAGATGTACTTCCCAATCATGAGAAAAAATCGCTATGTCATCAAGATAAGCTTTGCAATATTCGCGATGTTCATTTAGAACTTCATTCATTATTTTCTGAAAACTTGCAGCAGAATTTCTTAATCCGAACGGCATTACCTTCCAGCGATATTGAGAACGGTGTGTTTTGAAAGAAGAAAAATCACGACTTTCTTCTTCCAAGGGAATTTCCCAATACCCTTTTAACACATCTAAACAAGTAATAATGTTAGCCCGACCAATTTCATTAATTAAGTCGGCAATGTTCTCCATAGGATAATCAAAAGGTTTGGTTACCGAATTGTGCAAACGAAAATCTATACATAATCGTACACTTCCATCTTTCTTAGCTACACATACTACTGGATAAGTTATTTCGGCCTCGCTTGGCTCAATAAAGCCTAAACTTTCTAATTTTGCTATTCGTTTGTCTACTTCATGTTTAAGTGATTCGGGTATTTTATACACATAAGACTTTTTCTTCCGGTACCTGGCATTAGACGAATTTTATATTCTCCAACATTAGCAACTTGAACTTTAGCCGAAAATAATGGTGCATGTTTATGCAAAAGTTGGAGCAACTCTATTTGTTTCTTCTCTTCTAAATGACTAATGTCTACATCAATGTCACTTTTATTTTCTTTAATAGTGGTTGGATGGATTTCCCGAATTCACTGTCATCTTCAAAAATGACACCTACCGTTTGTGCTCTAACATGGAACTTTTTTATCTTATTTACATGTATGTGTCGTATATTACCGTCATGCAACTTTACTTTATATAAATGAGGTTTAATTCTTTCCAAAATCTCAACCAGGACCTGTCAACCTCGCATACGGTTTATTCGTAGAATCCAGAATTAATAAATATACTAATTCACCAACCTTGAATTCTTTTTTGGAAGAATTTTCCCTTCAGATGCCTGACTATGACGATTTTTTACTTTCTTATATCTAATATTTATTATCGTGGCTTTATATATCGAAAAATTTGGATATTACAGCGTTTCTAAATTCCTGATTAAGAATAACCCTTTTCGGAAAGAGCGAAAATGTATCCTTCCATTCTTGCATTTTTAAAAGCGCCACTTTGCATTCAAACAAAAATTTTGAATATCAGACGATAAATAAAACTTCCTAAAATATAGCTCTTGTGAAAATAACATTTTTCACGCAGAAATTGTTTTCTTACGGCGAAATAAAATCGTCTAAAAATTGTGTGAACAGCCTCTGTATTTATACATCAGTAGTAAACAAGGGAAATTATTGTTTCACCTGCCTAGTTAAAAAGCATACTGCCGGCAATCTCACCATTTGAAACTGCAGTGGGTAAAACTTAAAGTTATGACAATTTTACGAATCGAATTTTGGAAGGCATTTCACGCTGTCAGAATTAAAAGCGATAGAAAAATAGAAACCCAATTTAAATTGGTATTCATTTAAAGACGTGTCGAAATTGATTATCCCCCTAAACAATGTAATACTTAAATCGAAACTAAATAATTTATTTAGTTCTTGTTTTCTATTAAATTATTTTCCATTCGCAAATGGTTAAATTCGATGATATCCAATGTTCAAATATGTATTCAAAATAAACCCATTAAGATATTTTGCCACAATGTGCTCTTTACCATCCAGATTAAGCCATTCTGAATTCGAAGGAAGAACTTTTACAAAACTTTTTTTTCGAAAAATTGCTTATTTTCTCATTATTTAAATTCTCAACGAGATATATACAATACGATACGGAAGCCGCCATTTTCTTTGTTTGCAAACAGATAGAATCGAATAATTGAATTTGCGTTTAAAAAAAGTTAGAAAACAATTAAATTGGAACCTGTTTAATAAATTAATTTTAGCTTATTTAAAAAAGGAAATAATAGTTATTCAGTTTGATGATTAAACCTTTATTTTAGTATTTTAAAAAAGAATGTTTTACCTAACAGAGCCATCTTTTGACATTTTCATTTAAAATAAACTATCTCGGAATGACCCCTGTCTATACCTCTGTCTATATTTATACCTCTACATATGTATATTTAAGTTTTTTTCTAGTAACAGGCTTCTATTAATTCCTTATAAATAGAAAGCTATTAGATTATTTCATACATAATCTTGTACCAAACTGTGATTTGGTACAAGTATTTAAATTATAAATACATGTACCAAATTTCATGCAAACATAACATATCGGAATTGTTTTGTGTAACCCTGTAAACTAATTACCAATTCTATGCCCACAATTTTCCATAAAAAAAAAAAAAAAAAAAAAAAAAAAAAAAAAAAAAAACAGGTTTTAAACATTCTAATAACATTTCGTTACATTTAGTGTAACCATGTTAAAATACACTTTTAATACCCTCTATAGACCATAATGGTTCGATAGCCTTTTGTGTGTCCCTGGAAAGGAGTCACCGTTATTATAGTATGCACCAATAAAAATGATACACCTAATTATAACTCATTTATATTTGAACCTATTTTGATACCACTTGAATGATTACGGAATGTCATCGGAATTCATTTGCATTTTCCTGTAAATAAATATAGCTTATATATTCCCCCTTTTTTTTTTTTTTTTTTTTTTTTTCAATATAGAGAGAAAAAACATTCTTTTAAGTATGTTTATGATGTATGTTAACTTCATCAGGTTATTTTCACTGAATGCAGCATAAACGCGTTTGATGCGCTTAGATAAAAATTTGCCCATAGGTTCTAATTTTGTGAAATTATTTAGCGTTTCTCTGTAAAAAAAATACCAGTAAAAACATCTAAACGTATTCTATGTTTTTCGAGAATAATTGTTCAAAATTTGACAAAATTTGGATGATTACATGACATTGTCAGAATATTTTGTAAAGTCCTGTACATTAATTAAGAAGCCTTACCACACATATTTTCTATAAAAACATAAAATTAAGCATCTCAATAACGTACGCTAATTTCGTTTCGTTGAATGCAGAGTAACAAAGTTAAATTTCGCTTAAACGAGATTCACCCCATAGACCGTAATGAAAAGGAAAATTTTGGTGTGTTCTTGCATACGATCTATAAATAATCTAGACATAAAAAATTACACAGCTATTTCAATAGAGAGCCTAAACATGCATACCAATTTGCAAGTACATCGGGGGGATTTTTGCGGCCGCTATCGCGTTACATACAAATTCTGTCCATAGGCTATAATGATAAAAAAAACTTTGGTGTGTCCATGTACTCGAACTGTATGTGGAATACATACCTAAAACCATACAGTTAATTTCGTGTGGTTCATGAACAAGTGCACCAAATTGCCAGTCGATGGCGTGATTCTTGCGGTCACTATCACGAGACAGACACACAAACAGAAACCAAAAAGTCTCCACTGAGGTTTCAGCAATTATTTAGCTACATTTCGGAGTAAAATTTGCAATAACACTTTCTATGGTAACCTACACTGTTGTCTGAATGTAGTTTGGACAGTTCATTATTTGAAAGAAGAAGCAAATCGGTAGACATTTTTCTTTCACGAACATTTAAAACTTTCCATTGGTCAAAACACAATCTCATTTTAGCCAAGCTTATTTGAGAAAAATACATCACCTTCGAATTTATCTCCTTGCTAATGTACAAACAAAAAATAATTTCTTCTGATGTTATATTACCTGTAATAATTTTACTTAAAAATATAGGAAAAAATATTGATAACAGAATTCGATCAAAATGTTGATAATATGCAGGATAATGATGTCCAGAGAAACTTCAGATCATATTTTAGAAAAATACTACATTTTGTAATGTATTTCATTCCCGATATGCAAAAGTCATTTTCTTCTCTCAATATATTAAATGTAAAGATTACTTAAAAATACACGAAAAGAAAACAATAGTAGAATAGGATTAAAATGTCAACAATACTCACAATACCATAAACAAAACATATCAAATGCAAGCTGTACGCCAGCGCGCGTTCTAACAACAGCCGTCATTAGATCGAAATGCCAATGGAAAAAAATTGCCGGTTTCAACAGAAGATAAGCAAAGAAATGAGTAGCAAATCTGACTGTCTCTAAGAGTAGGTAGAATAGCAGGACCACAAAAGCGTGAAATTTGTAGGACTATTTTAATCAATTTTAAAATAATGTGCACATCTTCAGAACAGCAGGTTGCGAGTTTGTAGATAATTGAGTATTCTTTTAATTTTAACACTAATTTGAAATTGTCCCTCGATGATTGAAACGGACTTGAACGATATCTAACGGCCCACGATCTATAACAGAATTTATAAAAAATTTATTATGACATAGAAATATAAGGTCATAATAAACATGATATAATATAGAGATAGCGGTTCATATATAGGGATACGCAAAAGTAATCAAATGCATTGTAGTCTGTAGACGAAATTTTTTTAATTGAATATTACCATACTTATACTACACAAAACACAATGAAAATAATATGCGTTTTTCAGAAGTACAAACGAATGCCTTTTGTAGAAAATGGCATGAACAACATTAATATAATGTATATAGGATACCATAAAAAAATTCTGATACATTAGAGGCTACTAGTGCAAATGCTTGGAAATGCATTTCTAGTTGTGTTATCGCATTACTCTTTATAACTGAGAGAATTTTAGTATGTCATATGGTACACATAAAATGTATAGGGCTATTTAAAAGCAATCAAACCCATACTTTTCTTTTCTAATAATATATAGGAATGTTCTTTAAAATTATATCCATTGTTACACTTCTGTCATTCGGTCTTAATCCCATTCATTCATTAACACATCCATTAACATAGGCTGTGGCTGTTATTCTTCCCTTCATTCATAATTTTCCATCGTATTGATGCATTTTTATCTCTCAAGCTTAAAAAAAAAAATTGCAGTTCAAATTCAATGAGATAGTAAAAAAAAAAAAAAAATAATAATAATAATAATAATCCTAATTACCTCCAAAATGTCCCCACGTTTTGAGACATTTAGAAATTTGTCCCTACATCACAAAGAGAACGGTCAAAAGTCCCTGTGCATAGGAAATTGTCCCTGCTGACGACAACATTGTGACATTTTCCCCCAGATCTCATATTTTAATCCCCACTCCCACAATAAAATAAAATAAATAAATAAATAAAATGGCAAATGATCACCTTTACCTGGGATTAGTAATGCAGTCGGCTATCAATAATTCGTGTTTAAAATCTGTACACATAATACTTTTTTGTTAAGTAAATATTTGTCGAGTCATGATCTTAGTCTTTTGCTGTTTATAAAAAAGTAATTTTCTGTTAATCATAAAAATTAACAATGAAACTAAAAAAAAAAGCACGAAGATGTGAAATTGCACTTTATTCAATTGTTTTACTGACGACTGCAGACGTTTAAAATCTTAATAGATCAGAAGCAGATTCTAGCGTAAGCCGATTCTGCAACATTAAAATAAACAGTAGCGAAATGTTATTTCTCTGATTTTATACAAAAAGATACTATTTTTAAATACGAATAAGAATGGTGTTATTATAAAAGAAGTTATATAGTAACATTCTTTACATAATAACATACTTGCCAATTGTTATGAATATTGAATACCCATATTTTAGGATAGTTTTCTTCATCTTTTTTTTAATTAAATAAATTTAGACTTTAAAAAATAAAATAAAATAAAATAAAAATAAAAACGAAAAATCTTGAAAACTATCAGTGATTAAAAGGTGCAAAAATTGGTTACCATGTAGTAGAATTATAGAAAATGTTAAGTAAATTAAAGATTCCCTAAATTTGTCGTGCGTTCTTTATTTTTCCCTCACTCATCTCAATGCAATTATATAATAATTGTGGAAATTTTTATAAAAGTAGAAGGTGAAAGCTTTGATATCAGTACCCAACATTGCAAGAACTACGACTACGAACACCATGTATATCTTTTCATGACGCATTAATTTAAATTCAATTATAGAAGAGGTATTTAAAAAAGCTAGTAAATAAAAACATATGGTTAAGTAACATGGTGGATCTAATCAATATATTTTTGGAAATAGGGCTTCTAGCGTTCCCTTATTTCAATATCACATTTTTATACTACAATATTCGTACTATTCAATCGAAGAGAAATACTGCGAACGATTACTGAAGTTTACTTCATATAAAAAAAAAATGGTGTTAAATAAAGGAATTGCTAAACACCCTGAAAAACAGCCATTTTAGATCTCATATCTTTTTTTTTTTTTTTTTTTCGCTTAACACTTTGTTGTCTATTTAGGAGTTAAATCGTATCACTAAAAAAATTAGTCCCTTCCTTGGGCGTTCATCGAAAACAGAACATTATTTTTTAAAAGGCATTTGTGTGTTTCTTTTCATTCATGCATCTGTAATGGGGTGTATACCAGAGTTCTCAACAATTTAATTTATTCCGTTTTCAAGAGAAATTTTTTTTTATTTTATCACACTTGTATATGGACATTATTCAGGACTGGCATGATCGATAAAAGCCGCGCCTCTGGTGGAATTTACTTCTTGAATGCTAATGTTAACCTATCGGAAATTGATCGTAAATTATTTGATATTATTGTAATTCTGTTTACTTTTGGAATATTTTCAAGTATGCTTTCAAGTAACTTTATTAAATAATAACTGGTGGGCGGAACCTGGGCTTAAGCGTAGGCGGAACGAGCTATATACCACAAGGGACGTCTCCAGAATAAAGTCCTTTGGAGAAAATTATCCGAAATATAAAGTGATGCAAAAATAAAGGCGGGTCTAAAAATGTTCAGGAATGAATTAAAATGTAGGCAGTTATGATATATTCTTCAGCGACAATTACCGCTTCGATAGCACAAGATGAAATCTCACTAATTTCAACTCGAATGCAAAGAATCCTTAACGTTAAATGATGCAAAGCCAAAAGTCTAATTCCACTTTCCAGAATATTTACAAGAGTGAGAAATTTCCATCTTTTTTGCTTCCATGGTTTTATAGAATCATTTCTCTTCCATTTATCGACGGTACATTCCTATACAAATGTGCTAAAGATATCTGTATGAAAATAGAATTATTATAAAAGGTGGAAATTACTTATCCTTAATAGAGAGTGTCCTAGAAAAAAAAAAAAAAAAAAGCGAAGACTTTGAACTCTGAATAATGCAACGTTTAAAAATTATAATTAAGAATGGAATATACGCAGTCTTCAAAATGTATAAAACTGGCATCATTCTTTTAAACATATCTTTATAATTAGTAGTTTAATAACTTTTAGAATAATCAGAGAGTTTTTTGTGATTTCAGAATTAAAGTAATTCATTTATGAGCTTGAAGCAATTGTAACAATTATTGTAGGAAAACTATTTTTATACACTGCACACATTTCTTCTTTGAAAGTGAATTTATTTTACGCTTTAACGGGCGCATATTTTTCAAAGACACGCCCATAAAGGCCACATTTTTGTCTAAAAAAAAAAAAAAAAAAAAAAAAACATTTAAAATAAATCTATGAATAATATATAAATTTATTCAGTACATATTTTCAAATACTTTATATATAGTTTGGTACTGGCTGGTGCTTTCATGTATCCTAAATTGTTAGAGGAAAATACACGTGGGGCGTGCTCACAGACCGTGAATATCACGAGTGGAGAAGGAAGGGGGTTGATTCTTTGCTAACATAATTTTACGCCTTTTATAACGTCACTCTTATTTCTGGAACAAAACTCAAAACACATATCTAAACCAATTTCAAAAGATCTCCCAAAATTCAAATATTATAATGATTATGATGATGATAATATTATAATAATAATAATTAAATAAATAATAATAATAATAATAACATATATATATATATATATATTTATTTATTTTTTTTTTTTTTTTGGGGGGGGGGAGGCAATGAAAATTTTTAGTAGAAGTCACATTAAAAATTATTTAAAATATATAAGAGTGTTTATATAAAATGTTTTTTATGACTTTATAGAAATTTAAAGTCATAGTAAAAATGATATGATAAAATGTAGGGCTAATAGTTCATGTATAGGATACACAAAAGTAATCTTAAACATTGTAGTCTGCAGACGGAATTTTTAAAAGTAAATATTAGCATCCTTATACTACACAAAACATAATGAAATTAATATGCTTTTTTCAGAAGTATAAACAAATGCATTTTGTAGAAAATGTTATGAACAGCATTAATATTTTATATGTAGGAATACGCAAAGAATTCTGATACATTACAGGCTATTAGTACACATGCTTCGAAATGCGTTTCTAGTTGTGTTATCGCATTACTTTTCATAACTGACAGAATTTTAGTGCGACATATAGTACATATAAAATGCATAGGACAACTTATAGAGCAATCAAACCTATAGCTTTCTTTTCTATATAATTGATAGGAATGCTCTTTAAAATTATATGCATTATTACACTTCTGTTATTCGGTCTTAAGCCCATTCCTTAACACATCCATTAACGTAGGCTGTGGCTGTTGTTCATACCTTCATTCATAATTTTATCACGGGCATCGCATTGACGCATTTTTATCGCTCGAGCTCAAGAAAATATAGATCGTTGTCCAATAAAATTGTAAATAATAATAATAATATAAATTTATAAAACTAGGGGGCACGTAATTGGAAGATTGCCGATTCAATACTTGAGGCGGCCAAAGACCACCGTGTACGCTAATGGTGGCTGGTGCACATAAAATATGTCGTGGTCGCAAAGTCCTCCATCTTCCCATCCACACTATACCTCTGGGGATCACCAAAGAGGGGGGTGAATCCCCTCCGTGAAGAATCAAAATTGTGATGGCATGTCTGCGGAACATCACTAGGGGTGCGTCCCAGACACAGGGAAGCGTACCCGTAGCACAGTACTGGTGCGACGTTAAATCCAACCTACTTACCTGCATATCTATCCACCTACGTACAACCATGAACTATATTTTAATTTTCTCGTGTAAAATGACTTCATGACAGTAGAACAACGTCGCTGGGAGAAACTTTTTTCAGAATGGCAAACACAGTGCCTTCATAAACTTGTCGTTTTTAGTCAAAAACTTCTTTAATTAAAATGATAGAAATTTCTAAGCAGCTGAAATGTCTCCCTTGGAGTATTCGGAACAGATTGATACCTCTCATGGCCCAAAGGACCCAGCCTTCCGCTAGAAGATGCTGTCGCAGAGAAAAACATTTGACGCCAGTGACAGTGACTTTTCTTAAATATATAGAGAAATAAATAAAATTACATAATTACTTCCATAAAGTCCCTACGTTTAGAGAAATTTAGCAGTTTGTCCTTACATGACGAAGAAAACTAAAGTTCTTATGCTTGGAGATGTCCCTGTTGTTGGCAGGGTTCAATAGTAGGGCTTAATAGTCCCTGCGGTTGGCAACATTGTGACCTTTGTTCCCCAGGAACTCATATTTTAATTTCCCCACAAAATGCAAAAGATCGTTTTATCTGGCATGGCATTAATCTTATAGTCGGCATCAAAATTTTTGAAGCGCTAACAATAATTCGTATGTTAAGGATGTGCATCTAATACTGTTTTGCTAAGTAAATGTTCGTCGAATCATGATCTTCGTGTTTATGCTGTTTATAAAAATGTAAATGATGAAGTAAAGTTTGATGAGAAATATTAACCATCAAATCAAATAGAAAAGTTATGAAATATGTATCCACTGATAAAACAATAAAATCTCAGCAGCAGATTCTGGCGTAAGCCGATTCTGCAACACTAAAATAGAGATGTAAGATATATATCCCGGAATTGTATGTTTTTATATTATTTTTAAAGAAGAATAACAAATATCTTCTGGTGTTATTATAATATGAAATTTATTAATAATCTTCCTTATGTAATAATACATTTGCCAATTCTCCTGCATATTGAATACAGTATTTTAAAGTAGTTTTCTTTATCTTTTCTTAATTAAATAAATTTAGAATTTAATTAAAAAAAAAAAAAATTTAAAAAATCTAGAAAATTAGCAGTTTTTAAAATCTGCAAAAACTGCTCACAAAGTAGTTGAATTAAAGAACATGTTATGTAAAATCAATTAAAGATACGATAAAATTGACATGTTTTCTTTAATTTAGACACTTTATTCATCAACCTTGATATTTTCTTTAAACTTCCGTCGCTTATCTCAGTGCGATTATATAATAATAGTGGAAAACTTATGAAAAGAGAATGTTAAAACTTTGATATAGTACGCAACATTCCATAAACGCTATGTATATCTTTTCATGACGCAGTAAATCAAATTGAATTATAGTAGAGCCATTTACAAAAGCTAGTAAATAAAACAGTACGGTGAAGTAGCCTGGGGACTCTATTCAAAGTATTATTTTTGGAAACAGGGCTTCTAACGGTTCTGTGATATAACTGGTGTAGATACTTGCAAAAAGAAATCTCTTTTTACTTTTAATTTGTCTTTTAATAAAATACCACACATGAAGATGAAAATATGTACAGTGAGATTATATGTACACGTGTAATAAAAATAAACAACAGAATAAATCTAGCTCGGGTGCACCGATTGCACCCTACATTACCGGCTGAAGGCCTAACTCCCTCTCTTTTTCAAAAAAATCTTCTCCCGCTCACGGCGGCTAGAATGGTTGGTTGGTTGCATAAAATAACCTGAGGAGTGGTTGGTTGTATGACACCCCCCTACTGAGATTGAGATACACCAAGCGTACGAAAATCTGATAATTATTAGCCACTAACTGACAGATAAATATTTAAACACATGAAAATAAAACAATGCCAAATAAACCCTTCACAACAGATGTACAGATGTCTTGGTACAATACCGGAACAAGCATAGATATAGATATATAGCACAAGAAGTAAATGCAAAAATAAAGTAACAATTCACAACAGATATAAAGATTTCTTGATACAATACCGGAACAAATATTTATAATACTAAACATACAAAAAATGTTAAATTACCAAACAGAATCAAAATTATTTATAAATAGAAAAACTTATTATTGACATAGTCTCGACAATCCATCAGCGTTTTTCAGTTTTGCACCAGTGCAGTGCGATATGTAAATATCATATCTTTGTAAAGATAACGCCCGTCTTTGGAGTCTAGCAGATTGAGGTGCAGTTTTTTGTAAATAGACAGGAGGATTATGGTCTGTTATAATCTCAATACGAGTTCCGAAAATATAATTTTCAAATTTCTTGATAGACCATACCACAGCATAGGCTTCACGTTCAATAGTAGACTAGTTACGTTGTACATTAGTAAGTTTCTGATTAATGAAAGTTATCGGACGTAGATTACTGTCACCGTCTCTTAGCGAAAGACACGCCATAGGAACTGGCATCGCACTGAATGGTAAAGGGTGTATTGGGATATGGCGTACAGTCTGTCAAAAAATTAAATGAACACTAAACCTTTCTCAGAATTCATAAAGAATAATTCTAATTTTTTGACAGACAAAAAAGGAAACATTAAAAATATTATTTTTACGTTAAAATCAAGGATATTGTTTTTCTAAATTGTAAACATTTTGCACATCTGAGACTAGGTTTCAATGATAACTATTTTTTATGTCAGAAAAGAAATACCGAAATTTCAAATTTCAAATTTTTAAGCTTTTTAAAGATTATAAAAGATTCTGTCCAAGATGTAGATGTTTTCATTTTTAAAGATTAATCAATAATGAATTACTAATTAATTAGTAATTAATTAATAATTAATAATTAATTAATTTTCAAAAAATGGTGTGTGTGGAACTTTTTTTTTCTATAATTATATAATATATCTAAAAAAATTTCTATTAATAATTTTTATCAATGTTAATTCATTATCTTCAAGTTTATATAATTCACTCATCCAAGTAATTTCACCATGTTTTAATATAAAACCTTCATTTTGACAGTATCTATCAGATACTATTTGAAATCGAGGTACACATTTACATAAATGACACCATTCTCTAGGATTTTGAATAAGAAATGGTAAGTATTCACAAGAGGGATGGGGCAGTATATAAGAAATTTTTTTTATTTCGCACGTCACATTATAAAAATAGAGCCGTATACATTTCGTACACATCTTGAAGAGACAATTATCTTTGAAAAATACATAATAAATAATATTAAAATTATTAGGACAACTATAAAAAAAGTCATACAATGTGTAAAATATTGTAATATCTATTTTTAAAACTATAGAATCTTTTATGTTAAAAACAAAATCTCTTTTTGAAAAGGATTCAATCAAATTTATATAATTAAATTCATTGTTAGCGATTTCTTTTAATAAGCCAGTCATTTTATCCACTATCGGTATCGTTATGTATTGGTGACTCTTTCTGATAACTTGTAAAAAAATAGATTTAGGTAAATAAAGCGCCAAGCGTTCAACGTTGTGAAAATCTGGAAAATAAGTCCAAATTTTCGAAAAACACAAGTCTTGTAACGAAGGAAAATCAAATACAACGTTACAATAAAACCTTTTTTCAACGAAAAACTCTGAAATATATGAAAGTAAGATATCATCCTCTAAAGGTTGTATTTTTAAACCGAAACCGACCGTTTTCAATTCATTTATATTAATGTTTTTAAATGAAACAATAACAAAATGAATATGATCTTTTCTGTCACCGCCGCAAAACCATTCGGGATATTTTAATATATAAAAATAGGATATATTTTTACAAACTTCTCGAAATTTTTCAAATGCTGACTTGTGTAAAATTATATGATAGTGATATTTTTTATAATTTCTTATTTTTGTTATTTTTCCCCAACATTGATCTAGAAAAAAACGAATATATGATTTTTCATTATTAGTAAAAGTCAAGGGGCACTCAAAACTTTCAGAATACTCATCGATAATTATTTTTGGACTCTCATGATTAATATGAATTACGGATTTAATAGAAAATTGAGTTGTATCCATAATACATATTTATATATGATTAACACAAATCATTTATAAATTGTATCGATTCTTGAAACGACAGTAAACTTATTAATAGAGAAATATTTAAAGTATAATATTAATTTTCCGAATATATACTTTTTTCGTAAGAATATTTTAATTTCTTAATTAAAAAAAAAAAAAAAAAAAAAAAAAAAAAGAGAGAAATGACTAAACCTACAAAAATACCTTTATTATATGCTTATGATACATTAAATAAAACGAACCGTGGATATAATCAACCTCAAGATGAAATTCAATATAATGAATTAATGGAATATACCAATGGCGATAAATTGCTAATTCCAATAAATAATCTCAGACAGTATTTCGCTGATGATAGAACTTTTAAAGAATATAAAGAAAATATACATGTTTCTAATTCTTATTGGAATGTTGTTCTAAAAATGTCTAAAAAACTTAAAATTAAAAAGAGTGTCGATATTAAATATGCCAAACGTTTTATAACTTAAAATAAAGCTTTTTTTTTTCGAAATTGCAATTTCGCTATTTAATTATCCGATAAATTTCAAATTAAATTTTTTTCTTTATCAGAGTCCATCAAGCTATTTTACAAAATTAGCATTTCAATTTTAACATTTAATTAAATAGCGAAATTTCAATTTTAAAATTTTCAAAAATTAAATTTTCATATTTAATTATGCGCTAAAATTCAAATTAAATTTTTTTCTATATCAGAGTCCATCAAGCTATTTTACAAAATTAGCATTTGAATTTTTAACATTTAATTAGCGAAATTTGAATTTTAAATTTTTTTCGAAATTGCAATTTCGCTATTTAATTATCCGATAAATTTCAAATTAAATTTTTTTCTATATCAGAGTCCATCAAGCTATTTTACAAAATTAGCATTTCAATTTTAACATTTAATTAAATAGCGAAATTTCAATTTTAAAATTTTCAAAAATTAAATTTTCATATTTAATTATGCGCTAAAATTCAAATTAAATTTTTTTCTATATAAGTGTGAATTATACTCTTTTATAAAAAATAGCATTTGAATTTTTAACATTTAATTAGCGAAATTTGAATTTTAAATTTTTTTCGAAATTGCAATTTCGCTATTTAATTATCCGATAAATTTCAAATTAAATTTTTTTCTTTATCAGAGTCCATCAAGCTATTTTACAAAATTAGCATTTCAATTTTAACATTTAATTAAATAGCGAAATTTCAATTTTAAAATTTTCAAAAATTAAATTTTCATATTTAATTATGCGCTAAAATTCAAATTAAATTTTTTTCTATATCAGAGTCCATCAAGCTATTTTACAAAATTAGCATTTGAATTTTTAACATTTAATTAGCGAAATTTGAATTTTAAATTTTTTTCGAAATTGCAATTTCGCTATTTAATTATCCGATAAATTTCAAATTAAATTTTTTTCTTTATCAGAGTCCATCAAGCTATTTTACAAAATTAGCATTTCAATTTTAACATTTAATTAAATAGCGAAATTTCAATTTTAAAATTTTCAAAAATTAAATTTTCATATTTAATTATGCGCTAAAATTCAAATTAAATTTTTTTCTATATCAGAGTCCATCAAGCTATTTTACAAAATTAGCATTTGAATTTTTAACATTTAATTAGCGAAATTTGAATTTTAAATTTTTTTCGAAATTGCAATTTCGCTATTTAATTATCCGATAAATTTCAAATTAAATTTTTTTCTTTATCAGAGTCCATCAAGCTATTTTACAAAATTAGCATTTCAATTTTAACATTTAATTAAATAGCGAAATTTCAATTTTAAAATTTTCAAAAATTAAATTTTCATATTTAATTATGCGCTAAAATTCAAATTAAATTTTTTTCTATATCAGAGTCCATCAAGCTATTTTACAAAATTAGCATTTGAATTTTTAACATTTAATTAGCGAAATTTGAATTTTAAATTTTTTTCGAAATTGCAATTTCGCTATTTAATTATCCGATAAATTTCAAATTAAATTTTTTTCTTTATCAGAGTCCATCAAGCTATTTTACAAAATTAGCATTTCAATTTTAACATTTAATTAAATAGCGAAATTTCAATTTTAAAATTTTCAAAAATTAAATTTTCATATTTAATTATGCGCTAAAATTCAAATTAAATTTTTTTCTATATCAGAGTCCATCAAGCTATTTTACAAAATTAGCATTTGAATTTTTAACATTTAATTAGCGAAATTTGAATTTTAAATTTTTTTCGAAATTGCAATTTCGCTATTTAATTATCCGATAAATTTCAAATTAAATTTTTTTCTTTATCAGAGTCCATCAAGCTATTTTACAAAATTAGCATTTCAATTTTAACATTTAATTAAATAGTGAAATTTCAATTTTAAAATTTTCAAAAATTAAATTTTCATATTTAATTATGCGCTAAAATTCAAATTAAATTTTTTTCTATATCAGAGTCCATCAAGCTATTTTACAAAATTAGCATTTGAATTTTTAACATTTAATTAGCGAAATTTGAATTTTAAATTTTTTTCGAAATTGCAATTTCGCTATTTAATTATCCGATAAATTTCAAATTAAATTTTTTTCTTTATCAGAGTCCATCAAGCTATTTTACAAAATTAGCATTTCAATTTTAACATTTAATTAAATAGCGAAATTTCAATTTTAAAATTTTCAAAAATTAAATTTTCATATTTAATTATGCGCTAAAATTCAAATTAAATTTTTTTCTATATCAGAGTCCATCAAGCTATTTTACAAAATTAGCATTTGAATTTTTAACATTTAATTAGCGAAATTTGAATTTTAAATTTTTTTCGAAATTGCAATTTCGCTATTTAATTATCCGATAAATTTCAAATTAAATTTTTTTTCTATATCAGAGTCCATCAAGCTATTTTACAAAATTAGCATTTCAATTTTAACATTTAATTAAATAGCGAAATTTCAATTTTAAAATTTTCAAAAATTAAATTTTCATATTTAATTATGCGCTAAAATTCAAATTAAATTTTTTTCTATATCAGAGTCCATCAAGCTATTTTACAAAATTAGCATTTGAATTTTTAACATTTAATTAGCGAAATTTGAATTTTAAATTTTTTTCGAAATTGCAATTTCGCTATTTAATTATCCGATAAATTTCAAATTAAATTTTTTTCTATATCAGAGTCCATCAAGCTATTTTACAAAATTAGCATTTCAATTTTAACATTTAATTAAATAGCGAAATTTCAATTTTAAAATTTTCAAAAATTAAATTTTCATATTTAATTATGCGCTAAAATTCAAATTAAATTTTTTTCTATATCAGAGTCCATCAAGCTATTTTACAAAATTAGCATTTGAATTTTTAACATTTAATTAGCGAAATTTGAATTTTAAATTTTTTTCGAAATTGCAATTTCGCTATTTAATTATCCGATAAATTTCAAATTAATTTTTTTTCTTTATAAGAGTCCATCAAGCTATTTTACAAAATTAGCATTTCAATTTTAACATTTAATTAAATAGCGAAATTTCAATTTTAAAATTTTCAAAAATTAAATTTTCATATTTAATTATGCGCTAAAATTCAAATTAAATTTTTTTCTTTATCAGAGTCCATCAAGCTATTTTACAAAATTAGCATTTCAATTTTAACATTTAATTAAATAGCGAAATTTCAATTTTAAAATTTTCAAAAATTAAATTTTCATATTTAATTATGCGCTAAAATTCAAATTAAATTTTTTTCTATATAAGTGTGAATTATACTCTTTTATAAAAAATAGCATTTGAATTTTTAACATTTAATTAGCGAAATTTGCATTTTAAATTTTTTTCGAAATTGCAATTTCGCTATTTAATTATCCGATAAATTTCAAATTAAATTTTTTTCTATATCAGAGTCCATCAAGCTATTTTACAAAATTAGCATTTAAATTTTAACATTTAATTAAATAGCGAAATTTCAATTTTAAAATTTTCAAAAATTAAATTTTCATATTTAATTATGCGCTAAAATTCAAATTAAATTTTTTTCTATATAAGTGTGAATTATACTCTTTTATAAAAAATAGCATTTGAATTTTTAACATTTAATTAGCGAAATTTGAATTTTAAATTTTTTTCGAAATTGCAATTTCGCTATTTAATTATCCGATAAATTTCAAATTAAATTTTTTTCTATATAAGTGTGAATTATACTCTTTTATAAAAAATAGCATTAGAATTTTAACATTTAATTAGCGAAATTTCCATTTTAAATTTTTTTCAAAAATGCAATTTCGCTATTTAATTATCCGCTAAATTTCAAATTAAATTTTTTTCTATATCAGAGTCCATCAAGCTATTTTACAAAATTAGCATTTAAATTTTAACATTTAATTATCGAAATTTCCATTTTCAAAATTTTCAAAAATGAAATTTTCATACTTAATTATGCGCTAAAATTCAAATTAATTTTTTTTCTCTATCAGAGTGAATTATCCTATTTTATAAAAATAGCATTTGAATTTTAACATTTAATTATCGAAATTTCCATTTTCAAAATGAAATTTTGCTATTCGCTAAAATTCAAATTATATTTTTTTACAAATTTAATGGACAGGAAATGAATGCGCTGTATTTTAAAAATTGTAACTCTTAAAACTTTAAAAGTGATAATTTAAAAAAAAATATTCATTTAAATTGAATGTGAGAATAAATCAAGAAAGTAAAGATAAATTTTATTACATTATACATTATATTAATATATACATTAATAAAATCAACACATTATATACATTAACACAAAAAATATATACAAGTAAAACAATATTTTGCAAATTAAAAAATATATTCTAATTATTGTTAATTTAATAAATTTCTAAAAAGGGACCTCTGTCGTGATAATAAGTTTCTTTTATTATATTTTTAAGATTTGCTGCTCTAAAATTAATTTGTTGTTCTTCGGCCCAAGAATTTTTTATGCTATATGTATATTGTTCATTTTTAATACAATCGTGACAGTCTTCATTTATACATTCAATACTCAGTCCTCTTTGATAATATAGCTGTATTAAATAATGGTCCTCATACGGATCATAAGAGTTTTTTAACACAATGTTGTTTTTGAAATTGTACATCTTGTTGTCCCAGTATAATATTTTTTTCTCATGATCGATTGTTAACATATCACAAGAAGGCAAGAGATAATATGTTAAATTTTCAATATCTTCAATGGGAAGATATTTTTCGAGGAAATCATCCTTGAAGAATGAAATTGTGTCTTCCCATTTTAATTCTTCTTCTGATGCACTTTCAATTGATTTTCTCATAGTGCCAATATATGGAACATTCCAATATTTATCATCGGGATAACACGGCTGATAATTTCTAAAATATCTCATGCATATCGACATTTTTTTATTGTCGAAAAAAACATATAATGGTTGATTGTTTTGCTTTATATACCAACCTTTTCTAACAAATTCTGTAAGTTTTATAAACTTACGTTCTAATAGAGTCCATGCAGAAGGGTTTGATGTTAAATCCTCCATTTCAGGCATTTTGACAAGCGTATTTATCTTATCAGAAAACTCAAAATATTTTTTGAATATGTTGAATTTCACATCGAAAGGAAGGTTTAAAAATGGAAAACTCATATTTACTTTTTGGATACAAGACAAAGTGAAATACTCCCTTTTATATTGGCGAAAAGCAAGAAATAAAAAAAACGGATCATGTTAATCTATTATGTCACCTGTTTTTTGTACGCAAAATAATTGTTTATTTTAAATATGGCCGTCACATTTTTTATCTTTTAAAACTGTTTTGTCATGAGATATAAATTAAGCAATTTTTTTTCTTGAAACATATAATAGTAAATAAGAGCAATTTCATTTTTACCAAGAAAAAAATTTGAAAAAATAGTTCTATAGACTAGTTAAAATATTTTTTGATTTTAATTTTTTTTTAGTCATACATTTTAACTTTAAAAATTATTTTTAATGATTATCATAATTAACATTTCATTTAAGGATATTGACAAAATATAAAAGATTAACAAAATAAACGTTTTTGTAAAAAAACAAACAATCAAAAAGAAGTTTATTTAAATAAAATATATAGTATTTGAATTTTAATATTTAGTTAACTAGCGAAATTTCAATTTTTAAATTTTGAAAAAATGAAATCCGCTAAAATTCAAATTATATTTTTTTCCAATCTATTTTTTTGTAAAATAGCATTTGACATTTTGTTAAATAACGAAATTTCAAATTTCAAGTTTTGAATCCGCTAAAATTCAAATTATATTTCTTTCTATATTGAAGTTATTTTACAAAAAATAACATTTGAATTTTAACATTTATTTAAATAACGAAATTTAAGAATAAAATTCAAATTATATTTTTTTATGTCCAAGTTATTTTACAAAAGTAACATTTAAAATGAAATTTCGTTATTTAATTCAAATTATATCACCAAACTATTTTACAAAAATAGCATTTGACGCACCACAGATAAAGTGACGTAATCGAGTTGTATATAAACCCACTCGCCATTTCATTCTTTCTCATTGCTTTCAATATGGAGTTTCCGTTTCTTGATCTACCAGATTTAGTTCAAACGAAAATAATGAAATACTATTTGAGTCCATTATTTAAATTTAAAAAATTAATGAAGATAAATGAATTATCACCAATTTTAGAACAAAAAAGTTCCTGGATGAATCCTACAGATGAACTATTTGCTTTATTGGATTACCTTTCATCTCTATCGACTGGATTTTATTTACCAATTGTTGATAAATACCCACTCAAAAACAGTTTTTATATAAATATCGAAGATGAAAATATAAAATTCTATCATATTGGAGGACCATTTTTCGCATTGAAGAGGAGAGCTATTAAAAAACCCCTAGTGAAAGAAAGTGAACTATCATCTGTTTTGGAATTTCTAAAGGAATTTTCAAGAAAATACGCATATTGTGAAAACCCACCAGAAAAATTAAAATGGTATTTGAAAAAAAATGAAATTGGATGGTGTCATAGATCGTCTATAATAGATTTTAAACTTGTGGAGGGAAGAAAATTTGTGATTACGTTTAGTGAATTGTATTTCTTCCTCCACAAGTTTATTCCATGTGAAATAACTGAAGATTTGAAAGATTATAAATAAGTTTTCCCACACCTGAATTTCATAAGTTATCTGGACCCACACCTATGGTCATCATAAAACATAATCATGTCCACGAATTTATTTAATGACAAAGATTTGCAATTTTATCCCATTAAATTGTATTTTTCTCACAGATCCACGATTAATGTGAAATAATCAGATTTGCATATTTATTTTCATATGCCATCAAATATAAATGTTTTTCATATCCTATTTACGTTATTGAAAAAAATATTTGGACAAAGATTTGTCCTTCATTATTTATATATTTTTTATAAATAATTATATTTGTATATAATGCTCTTTTTTTAATTAAAATCCTTCATTATTTATATAGTTATTATAAATGATTATATTTGTATATAATACTCTTTTTTTATTAAAATATGTTGTGTATATATATTATATATTTATTTCTTTAATAAAAATGTTCAAAATTAAATGTCTTATTATTTTTTTAAATTTTCAAACAAATCATTTATAGAAATTTGAAATAGAATAAAATTGAATTTGAATTTTAGCGAATTTCATTGAATACCTGCAATTGTATAATTTAATTTCTTAAACAACTTTCAGATATTTAATTATATTTCTGTTTCATCATACAATTCAAAAATTAGAATAATCTTACAGGTAGATTTTTTTGAATAACTGGAGACGTTCCACAGTAAATTCTACATGGTTTAAAGCATTAATAAAAAATATTGTAAAAACTAGCCACCTTGAATAAGTCTTTCTGTTATTACTTTTTAATACGACCATGACTATTTCTATCAATCTATCATTTTGCGTTTTTACCAATTTATAATGTTCCATTTCGACCTGCAATTATCCTTGAATTTTAACATTTTATTATGTAGCAAAAGTTCAGATTTTAAAATTTCAAAATTGAAATTTAGCTAAATAATTAAATATTAAAATTAAAATTATATTTTATTCTATTTATTCAGAAAATCATTTTGTCTCAGAGATTTCAAATTAAAAATATAGATAATATATGTGCTGAAATGCTTGTGGAATTCATTTCCAAAATGACATGTTTAAAACAATACAATGGACGTTATTATTAAAAAATCACTCTTCAATATTCTTAAAAAGGACTTTATTTAATAGACATGGGACAGGTTTGAACAATACATACAACAAGCAAAATGTTTACAATCTAGAAAAATAATATCCTTGATTTTAACTTAAAAAGATCGTTTCCTTTTTTTGGTCTGTATAATTATTCTTTATGAGAAAGGTTTAGATAGTTATATGGTATTTTTTCTTTTGTCTTTTCTATGAAATTATATTTCTCTCGAAGATATTTCGCAGGGTCCATTAAGGCTTTTTGGCAATAACATGTATTTGGGAATTCATCAGAAAAAACGCATCTTATACAATCGGTCAAGTGCCATTCTCTACTTTCAGGATTCAGAATTACATTGATTTCTCGTTGTTTTCCCATTTCTCTGACTTTTATTTCAAACTGTATAGCATTCCTTGTAGTTTTATATTCTTCATACCATTTGAACACATTTTCTCTATCTGAAACACAACGCTTGTAAAAATCTCGCACATTTTCAATTTGATCAGAATAATTAAATGCTAATAAAGAGCCGCTTAAACGTTCTTCCTTGTGTAATTTTTGGAAATTTTTTGAAAGCATTTCGTCTTCTAAATATTTTTCTGGAGACATCTTAGCGTGGTAGCAAGGACAAGTATCAGGTCCCTCTTTTGCATCGTCCTGAGACCATACACAATTATTTAAGTGCAATTCATCTCTTTTGTTCAAAAGAAATTTCAAGCGACTGTTATAACGACGAGATAATACTTCAAAATGCAAAATATTAACTCGATTATTGCAAATCTTGTACTTTTTTCGCAGAGTATCTAAATAAGTAGTAGTCATGTTGAAATGATTTAGAAACGACAAGTCATATATATATCCACTTTTATCCACCAATAATTTTAAACAAAAAATAAAAAGACTTATTGATTAAACAACTTCTTTATTTCCGTTAGCTGAAAAAGATCCAACTAATAGTGAAAATTGCCATTTTTATATGTCAGAATTTGAAAAAACAAAAAAAGGTGGTCGAGTTATATGAAAAAGATCCAACTAAAGTTAAAATAGTCATTTTATATGTCAGAATTTGAAGAAAAAAAAAAAAAAAAAAAAAGTTTCAAATTAATCAACGTAATTTTTTTTTAAATTTTAAAATTTTTTTAAAGGGTTTTACTTTATTTTATTTTTATTTTAATATTTTTTTATAAAAAGATATAACTATATAAAAGTGACTTTTATTACACATAACAATTATTAACGACAAAAATGGATTGCAAATGATTTTGATGATCTATCTCAACCATTATCAGATTTTATAATTTTGATATTAAATTGATTGAATTATGTTTTAAAGTTATTATACGGTAAAAAAATAATTATTACCAGCTGCCTCGTAATAATTATTTTTTTACAGTCTCAAAAGAACAAATTATAGATATTTTATTTTTTGTTCTGTAAAAATTCAGCTACTATGTATTATGGTGACAAAAAATATTGTAACGTCATATAAATTGTCGTGTCCAAAATCTTTAAATTGAAGATTTCTTTAAATTCACTTGACAAGAATATTATGTTATGTTGTAATATATATCGATATCCCAAATTAATTAGATATCGAAAAGAACTGACATATTTTAAATTCAATTAAAGGAATGATGACATATTGTTTAACATTTCGATGGATAAATTTTAAAATTGATAAATGTCGAGATAATAATAATTAATAAATGCCGAGATAATAATTTAATAAATTGTGACATGATTTTATTTTTATTTCTTTATATTCTTTTATCTTTAAAAAGACCTTCAAACTATAAAGAATGTCATGCAATGACACACCTTTTGATAAAGTGACGTAATCGAGTTGTATATAAACCCACTCGCCATTTCATTCTTTCTCATTCCTTTTCAATATGGCGTTTGAATTTCTCCATTTGCCTGAGTTAGTTCAAGAGAAAATTATGAAATTGTATTTGCCACCATTTTTTAAATGCCATCAATTAAGGAAAATAAATGAATTATCATCACTATTGAAAAGAAAAAGTTCGTGGCTTCATCCTTCAGATGAACTGTTTGAATTGCTGGATTTAATTTCATCGCTTTCCTCAGGATTTTATACATCAAGCAATCCACTCAAGGATAGTTTTTACATAAACATTGAAGATGAAACAATAAAGTTTTTCCATATTTCAGGACCTAACAGATTTGGAGTATTAAAATGGTTGGATACCAAGCAACCCATCATGAAAGAAATGAAAATAAATCCTGTTATCGAATTTCTAAAAGAATTTTTAAATAGATACTCATTCAGTGAAAATCCATCGGAAATGTTAAAAAGTTATTTGGTGAATAACGAAATAAAATGGTGTCACCGACAATCAATCACAGAATTTAAACTTGTGGAGGGGAAAAAATTTGTCATCACGTTTAGTGAACTGTATTATGGCCTCCACAAGTTTATTCCATGCAATATCACCCAAAATTTACAAGAATCATTAAGATATTGATCCCCTGGACATTTTTCATTTTCAATGGCCAGATATGGAATAATCTATTTACGAGTTTTTAAAGGATCTCAAATATTATCTTTATTTAAAAGAATGTGTCATCATAAAACATAAACAGGAATTTTTAAATGTGAGATTTGCAAATTTATTTATTTTCATATGCCATCAAGTATAAATGTTTTTCATATCCAATTCGTTTATTGAAAAAAATATTTGGTCAAAGATTTGTAAAAATCCTTCATTATTTATTTGGTTTTCATAAATGATTATATTTGTGCTCTTTTTTAATTAAAATCATTATTTATATGGTTTTTTATAAATGATTTTATTTGTATATAATGTTCTTTTTTAATTAAAAATTTGTTGTGATTTTATATATTTGTTTCTTTAATAAAAACTGTTCAAAATTAAATGTCTTATTATTTTTTTTAATTTTCAAACAAATTGTGTATAGAAATTTGAAATAGATAGAATTTGAATTTTAGCGAATTTCATTTTTCAATTTGCTATTTAATTAAAATTCAAATGTTACTTTTTGAAACTAGTTTGGCTGAAATAGAATGTTAGAGGATTTTTTCAAGATTTAAGCATTGAAATTTCGCTATTTAATTAAATGTTAAAATTCAAATGTTATTTTTTGAAATAGCTTGGCTGAAATAGTCAAATTTGATGTTTTCTAATAAAAATATATATTTCAAATTGATTTTCATAGATTTGAAATTTTTCATTTGCATTTTTTAAAAAAATATTTAAAATATTAAAAAAAATTATAACTAAAATGATCATTTGATAAAAAGAAAAATCAAAATATAAAAGTTTATATAAACTTTCATCCAAACAAGAAAATATCTCTTAAGACACCAAAACTTTTTTAGAAGATAAAAGGCGAGATCTTAAAATTATTGATGATAAAAAGGGTCTCAAGATTATTCTAAAGATTTTTAGAAAAAAATATATCATTAAAAATTACAATTATATTATTTGTTATGATTCAAAAAAAAGATCAACATAACTACAATTGATTGAATCAGATTTGTTTGTCATTTATTTTATTAAACAAGAAATGGAAGGAGTAATTTTAATAATAAAAAAAACTATCCTGTGAGATTATTCTAATTTTTGAGTTGTATGATAAAACAGAAATATAGTTAAATATTTGAAAGTTGTTTAAGAAATTAAATTATAAAATTGCAAATATTCTAGCATTTTCAAAGTGGATGACGCTCGTAATAATAAATAAATTTTTATCTAAATTAAATAAACGACACAAAAAAAATAGTCAAATAACAGTTTATTTTGAATTACAACATATTATATATGTCTTTAACAACTTGTCAAATACTTTTTTAAAAAGCTCTTCTTTTAAATTGGATTACTAACATAAATTGGAGTCATCCCAATCAGTATCATAAAGGTCTAACACCAGTCTTCTTAACATTTCTTGACGTAAAAATTCATGCATTGGGTCATCTTCTTTAATCGTCCAAAGGATTGTAGACAAATCTGTAGCTTGAATTGGTTCATTACAAGATGGGCAGCATACATTTTTTGTCGACAGGATAAAATTTCTAACACATGATAGATGAATGTTATGTTTACACTTCATCAACGTAGATGAATTTGCTGGTGTGGAGCACTGAATGCAATCCATCGTTATGATCTCGGATATTCTTTCGAATCTCTATTTATACTCGACATAGTTAAAAAAAACTATTTATATAATGTCAGTAAAACTGTCGATTTGAACTTTTATTGAATTAAACTGACTATTTTCTGTGTCATATATTTAATTAGATAAAAATAAATCATTGACAGATTTATTTATTTTTTATTAAAATTACTTTTAATATTTATCATTTGACCATTTCTCGTTTAATAAAATAAATGACAAACAAATGAAAATATTTTGGTTCAATCCTTCTTTTTTGAATCATAACAAATAATATAATTGTAATTTTCAATGATATATTTAAAAAAAAATCTTTAGATCGAGATTTTATATTAACCTTACCCGGTCAATTGTCATTTATAATTTTAAGATCTCGCCTTTTATGTATATCACTTTTATAAATTTTTTGGTAAATCTGGAGCGAGGTTATTCTAAAGATTTTAGAAAAAATTGTATTCGAAAGATTTTTAGAATTTTTTTTATTAATAAATGTATCCATTCTTCAAATAAACATTTCGAATAAAGCCATCAACAAAAAATTTTTTCAATTATTGTAAATATTTATTTCTTTTTTTCATTTAAAAGATCAAAGGTCTTTTTTTTATTATGTAAAAATTTAAAGTCTATTCTTACAATTCAACTTCATTAAATATATAGTATATAACATTTTAGATAAGACTGCAATATATTTTATTCTGATACAAAAAGATCATCGCAAATATTTATTCACCAGATCTGTCAGAGCTAAAAAAAATAAATCCTCTGTCAGAAAATCTTATTAAACAACTAATAAAAATTTCACTCTATAGTCGCGTCAGTGTTTTTGTCCATTTCTTTAAAATTGAAATTTGAAATTTTTTGTAGAAGATTTTATGTTTTTTGTAGAAAATATAAATTTTATGATATATATTTGTCTAAAAAATGATGATTGTCAAAACTATTTTTTAGATATTTTATATTTTTGACACACACACACACACATATATATATATATATATATATATATATATATATATATATATATTTGAATAGAAAGTAAGAAAAAGGTGTAAGAGTTTAAGATAAGTGGGCGTGATTAACAAAAAGAAAAAATTAATAAATACAACAACAAATTAAATTATCGAAAAAATATTTGCAAAAATAAAAATAACAATTCATATATATATGTAGAAAAATTGAAATTTTATATGTTTTCGGTTTTGTAAATATTATATGAGATTCACGGGCTCATTTTTTTTAAACTTTATGATTTATTTATATATATATATGTTACAGACAATAGCAATTACATGCGAAACATTGTTTTCTGATTTTGAGAAAACGTCCTATTTTTAAAATTTTACAAGTTTTTGATATTTTTAACATTGTGTGATGGTTTACTACAAAATAAATAGATATTATAAAGTTCTTTCGCGAGACACTGTTCCATTTTCGTGTCCTAAATGTGGAATAAGTCTTTTGTCAAAAGAATATGAAAAACATTGCACAAAAGATT
This sequence comes from Salticus scenicus, assembly GCA_963930645.1. Classification (NCBI taxonomy): domain Eukaryota; kingdom Metazoa; phylum Arthropoda; class Arachnida; order Araneae; family Salticidae; genus Salticus; species Salticus scenicus. Next base: position 268,200,863 of record OZ005658.1, read on the forward strand.
GTACAGACAACATGAATGCTAAAAAATGTTGTGTTTGGTGTTTTGGAGTTGAGAAATTCGAGAAAAAAAATGACGCTGCGGACCATTTGTTAAAATGTTTTAAGAAATTTAAATATTGTGTAACCGAAAAACAAAAAAGTCCATCATCAGTACCAGAAGAATTAAAATTTTTCGATTTTACACCTATGTGTGAAAAACAAAACTTTTTCGGTCACGAAAAAATATCTGAGATTGATTACACAAAACCTATTTGTCCATTAGATTTGAGCGACGAAACTTTACTTGTACCTTTCAAAGACGATACTTTAAATCTGGCTGCTACCTGTGTCCAAAAATATGTTCGCGGAGGTTATATTTGGTGCCACGTAATGGTGCGAGCCATAGCTTATAAAAGTTTTGTTCTAGCCATGGAAAAATATAATGATGACGGAAATATTAAGACTTTACCTTTTTCGTGTTGGTGCAATGGTGGAAATGAATCAGAGGCCTGTTTTAGACAACATAAACACATGATTTTAGTTTCGCGTTCTTTGAAGGATTTTAAACGCGTTTGGAAAAATGTCGTCGCCATAAAAAAACCTTATCCTAAATTTAAGTGTAAGAATTTTAAATATATCGAATCCGAAATGCATCTAGTGAATACGATGGGCTATTTAAGCCGACGTGAATCTGAATGTAATTTTAAATTTCGCAAGGATTATGAAGAGAAAGTGAAAACAGAAAAAAGGAAAGAAAATCACTTTTATATAGCAGAAACTTTACCTTTGGATTATAGGTTAGTATTGGCAACTTTGTGGGATGGAGGAGTTATGAAATTAATAGGACAAAATTATAATTGTCGTGATCCTAAAGATTTGCTATACATTCCATTGGAAATGATGGATTCGAAATGGAAAGCTCAAATTAAGAACTTACCTGGAATCAAAATGAATTTAGTTTTACCAGTGACTGAGAATGTCCAAATTTCCAAAGAAGTCACGGATCGCTATCTGCATTTGAATAATGGGAAAAAAATCTATTTTGTCGAACAACAGAAAACTGACATTGATGAAAAAATATTATTTTATCAAGTCGTCAAAGAGGACCTAGCCGGAGACAACAAGATTGTTTAAATTGTGCTAAACCAATCATGGAAAGTTGCGAAGATTTGGAGAAAAAAAATAAAGATTTACGAATGGAAATGGAACAGAAACACAAAGAAATCAGGGAATTGAAAAACAAATTTGAGAATTTACGAGTGGAAATTGAACAAAGGCGCGAAGAAGAAATTAGAGAATTGAAAGAGAAATTGAAAACCGTAGAACAGAAAAATGATTCACTTCAAAACAAAATCGAATATTTGAGAGAGACTGAAATTGCTAGATTGGTAGCCGAAAATGTTGAGCTAAAAAGAAGATTGTCTAAATATGAATCATAATTTTGTAATTATATTTATCATGGTTTATAAATAAATATGGAATTTGAAATATATAAAAATTAAAACTTAAAACATTTCAAACTTTTTCAAGATTAAATAAAATTATAATTCTTTTTTTCAACGTCCCCAGTGGCGCAATTGGCTAGCGCGTGGTACTTATAAAACAGTATAATTGTGAGTTATGCCGAGGTTGTGAGTTCGATCCTCACCTGGGGAAAATTATTTTTATACATTTCATTATTGTTTTTTAATAAATACAAAAATCGAAAATGATTTCTTTAAAAAATCTGTAAATGTTTAAATATTTTTTAATTCTCAATATTTATTTTTTAATGATTATCATAATAATGTAAGATTTTATTTAACGATAAACATTTTGTAAACCCACGTTTATATATTTTAAAGTAGGCTGCAATCATGTCTGAATAGATCATCACAAATATTTATTCACCAGAGTAAATAAATGATCCATATATAGTCACAACGAACCTAAATAATTGTATTTTAAAAAACTTGGACTTTTTTATAAATTTATTCATTTTTTAAAATTACTTTTTTATATTTCAATTTTGGCTATCTAATTAACGTTAAAATTCAAATGATATTTTATCCAGGTTAAATAAGCTATTTTTAAAAAAATGGAAATTTGAATTTTAGTATTAATTATATAGTGAAATTTCACATTTTTTGATAAATCGCTATCTAATTAAACGCTAAAATTCAAATGATATTTTATTTAAATTTAAGGTTAAATAAGCCATTTTTTAAAAAACAAAATTTGAATTTTAATATTTAATTACTTAGCGAAATTTCGAATTTCAAAATTTCAATTTTGATAAATCGCTATCCAATAAAACGCTAAAATTCAAATGAAATTTTATTCTATTTCAATATTAAATAAGCTATTTAAAATATATATATATAATTTAACATTTAATTATTTAGCTAAATTCCAGTTTTTAAAATTTCAATTTTTAAATTTAACTAAATAATTAAATGTCAGATTATATTTTATTCTCTTTCAAGATTAAATAAGCTATTTTTAAAAAATAAAATTTGACATTTTATTATATAATGAAATTTCGGATTTTCAATTTTCAATTTTGAAAAATCACTATATAATTAAATGTCAAATTATATCTATTTTAAAGTTTAAAAGCTATTTTAAAAAAAATTTGAATTTTAGGATTTAATTATATAGCGAAATTTCAGATTTTAAAATTTCAATTTTGAAAAAGCTAAAATTCAAATGATATTTTATTTATATTCAAGGTTAAATAAGCTATTTAAAAAAAATAAAATTTGAATTTTAACATTAATTATATAACATCTAGTTAAATTAACATTAGGCCAAACTAAATGTAAAGTTTATATATTTCATAATCTCATGACATCATTTGACGTCATTTCTCATTGTGTATATAAACCCATCATTTATTCCAGGTTTTTAGTATCATTTATTCGACGTCCTTAGTTAATACAATGTTTTTCAAAGTGTCATTTTTCGTGAATAAACCAACAATAAGAGCTGCAGTGGGTAATAATGGAAATATATATTTTTTTGCTGTGGATGTGGACCGTTTTTACGGATGCACTTTTCCAAAACCTTCAAAAGACTTGAAAAATTTGACACCTAGTCATTATAAAAAAGTTTTAAATGGCAAAGACTCAAGAGTGTACAGTTTTAAAGAAATGCTGAATGTCATTTTAAAAACAACTAAAGATCAAATAACAGTGGACATAATGGATTACTTGTGGCATTTTGGTTATACATCAGATAATTTACCCAATTTGAAATATTCGGATCCTGATACTGCATTTATTTTGAACATTCGAAATAACTGTGGAATGCGCATTCAGGCCTATTTACGTTTATTTGTAAATGGTATTTTATCGAGTAATAAAGTACACAGAAAAAATGATGAACATGTAAAATGTGTTCAAACATTGACTGAATCTAAACATGGATTCTGGAGATAAATATAATTGTATATATAAATAATCAATGTATTATTATTATTATTATTATTATTATTATTATTATTATTATTATTATTATTATTATTATTATTATTATTATTATTTACATTTGTTATATCAAATTTGAAATGAAATATTTGTTTGCTAATAAAAAAATATTATTTGCTTCAGAATTTTTTTCATAAATTTAAAAATATATTTTATATTCATTTCCACTTTAAAAAAATATTTTAATTAAAAAAATTAAAAAAAAGAAAAAATATATAGCTAAGAAGAATATATATAAGCGTATATATAGATGTATATAATAATATATACGTTATTAAAAAGATTATTTTTTGAATTTATCAGAAATGGATAAAATTTTCTTTGACGATGATTCCACTTATCATATATTACATATTATTCAGTCTGAATCTAGTATAAAATTAACAGAGTATGGTCGATATAATAAACATTTTGAACGTGCTGCAATTTATATGACTTTACCTATACGTAAAACTGTTTTAAAAAACTTAATAGATTCCTTTGATACAATTTATTCATTTATTGATGGTGATCTTTTCATTAAAGGAAATGACAAACATTATATTTTTAATTCTATAAAACGATGTTTAGTAACTCCTGATTCAAAAACAATATATTTAGATCAATGTCATTATGAAAATATTTATAAATCTGATGATAAACATTTATATTTATTACATAATCCTAATGAATTAATTTTATTAAAAGAACCAAATGAAAATGACAAATGTCATGTTTTACACGCCATTCAAAATGAAGGTTTAATTTGCCCATCCAGGAATAAAAGAAGAATAAAACATTTTACAAAAGAATACCAAGTTATGGGAACTATAGAATTTAAATCCGATACTTTTATTCATTTGAATAATAAGAAAAATCAAGACATAAAAGCTCATATAAAATTTCATGAAGTGCCTGATTTTGAAGGTATAACGAATAAAAGTTGTATTTATAATATATTACAAAAAATATATAGAGATAATTATAATGAAAAACGAATTTTTGGACATCACAGATTTTAAAGTGGATCAATTTTAATATTTATGTTTTTTTAAAAAAAGTTTGATTTTTTATATTTAAAATCCTGGACTATACCTATAGTAACAATAAATCTTTTTATATTCTTAAAAAAAAAGAAGAAACAAAGTATGATTATTGTGGCATTTGTAAATTTGCAAGGTTTTATGAATAATAAAAAATTTTATTGTTTAGAATTTGCATACACTGATATTATTATGGATGGAATGTTAAGATATAAGTATCATGCATTTATTAATCCAATACATACTTCAGGTTCAACTGTAACTTATGAATTTCTAATTAATTTTCTACAAAACAAATACCAAGAATTACAAAACTTATATCCAGATGAAAAACTTGTTTTCTGTTACAAAGACCATTCTAAATTGTTACACGACGCAAATATTCGAAACATTTTAAATATTGATATTGTGGGTATACCATCTATAAAATGGCTTTTGTATCTATATCCTAATAAAAAATGTCCATACCATCCAAAACGAGCGAAACAATGTGCTCAACGAACTTTAGAACTTGTGGAAAATTTTGCAAAAGATAATTTTGATTTTTTAAAAGCAAATCTGAAAAAATTGGGAATAAAAATTCCTAATAATGTCCAAGAACTTCATTTCTCAATATGGGTACACTTAATTTAAAAAATAATTCAATATTTTTTTAAAGACCTTAATATTATAAATTTAAAATGATAAAATGTAAAATTGTATAATTTAAGATAAATGATAAAATATAAAAATTGTATAATCTAAAATATTAAATATGATAATATTAACTTTGATATTTTTATATTTGATAATATTACAATTTAAAAATTAACATTTCATAACTTTATATTTTACAATTGGGTAATTTAACATTTTTTTTAATTCTACATTTTCAATTTAATGTAATTTGTTACTATTAAAATATTTATAATTAAGTTATTTTTATTTGTTTTATCACATATATTTATAAAATTTTTATAAAATAAGGGTTATGAATAATTTATTCAAACAACAACAACAACAACAACAACAACAACAAATTGCAAATTTAAAACAATTCACAAGTTTAAAAGAAAATAAATCGGAAGAATTAATGGATTGGTCAGATTATGATCCTAAATGGTATAAAAAGAATGATCCAATTTTATATAAAAAAATTTTAACAAATCCTTTACTATATCTAAAATCATTTTAATTGTTATCGGTGGGAAAAAAAGAAATATTACGCAACACATATAAGGTATAAAAAGGCTTGGCATTTGCTTAGAATCTCAGATCTCTGGATTGATAGCCATGGAGTTGGAAGCAAGAATTCTACGCGAACTGATACTTAATGCTCTGTTTATTATTATGGAAAGTTATGTTGGTGAAAGCTTCATGATTAAAAATGTTAACAACTTCATAAATGTGCATTCAAGAATAATGAAAAAGATGGAGCCATTTAATCATATGATTTTTCGAGAAATTAAAAAAATAAAGGATTTAGAGAAAGCTTTATACGATTTGGAAGAAGCTTCATTGGAAAAAATTATCGCCATAAAGACTAAACCCTTTTCATTAGTCTTTCTAATGATATCATTCATTATGAAAAATTTAAAATGTCATCATGAAATAATTAACGATTTGGGATATTCGACAAATAAAAATTTAAAATTTGTACTAAATGTTAAACATCACCATCTGCATTTCATAAAGAAAAAGAAGAGCATTCGTGTTTAAAAAACCATATTTAACATTTTTTAAAGGCAAGAATTAATGTTTGACAAAATGTTGTTCATTTTAAAGATTTATAGATTTATATATATAATATGTACATTTTAATTTACAATCCAAATAAAATGACTGTTTCTGTCGTTCATTTATTTTATTTTATTTTTTATTTTTATTTTTTCATTTTAATATTTATCTCTTTTTTAAAAAAGATATGAATATATATATATATATATATATATATAACGACAATTACTAATGACATAAATGGATATAAATTCTGATAATGTAAAAATTCTATCTCAAATATTATCAGAAATTGGATTTAATGATTTTGATATTAAATTGATTGAAAGTATAATTGCTACAGGCTTTTCACATTATGATTTAAAGTTGTTAGGTTTTTCAAAAGAACAAATTTTAGCTATATTTTATTTAATTGATCCTGAAAATGAATTTTGCAAGATTTATTATGGCGACGAACATTCTATAAATTGTCCAAAATCTTTAGAAGACTGTTCTATTTGTTTAAATTCACTTGACAAAAATATTATTATGTTATGTTGTAAACATTTATTTCATATAAAATGTTTATCAAAATGGCAGTCTACTTGTCCAATCTGTCGACAGCCTTTTGAAAATATATATCGATATCCCAAATTAATTAGAAATTGGATATCGAAAAGCACAAATGCTTTTCATATTTTAAATTCAATTAAAAGATCATGACAAAAGATTTTTTAATGGAAAAGGATAAATTTTAAAAGTGATAAAAGTCGAGATATTAATAATTGACTTTAATAAATTGTGACATGATTTATATTATTATATTTATTTATATTATTTTATTATAATTTTTTTATAAAAAAAACTAAGCTCCACCCTTTTTGTTCAAACTATATATATCACTCTGTTTTCACTTAGATTACATTTCACGATGAAACATCTCGTTGAAAGTATTATGATAAATTTTATTAGACAAACCATAAAGGATAAATTACCAAACTTTTTGGACTTCAATGATATTTCACAATATGTTTTAACTCAAATTCAAAAAAAGACATGTTATTCAGACATGTTTTCTTTTTCAAGAGATATATTAATAGAATATCTTCAACCTCCAGAAAAAGACGAAAAAGTTGCATATGATGCAAAATTTTTAGATTGTTTGTCACATTTGAGTAAAGAAATTGAAAGTATAATTGAAGAATTAAAACAAGTTATGTTTTTAAAAGGAAAACAAATGTTTTCCAATGTCTGGATTAAACAGTCACCAGAGGATAATATTGAAATGGATAACAAAAGTAATTCTATAAATCAAAATTCAGAGGATATAAAAACAAATATTGTAGATCTTACAGATCCACAAAATATACAAGATTGTACAAACCAAAATTTACCTGTGGACTCATATTACATAAAAAGAAATGTTAATTTTGCATATCTAGCTGTGAGATATAAAAATAAACAATTTGATGCATTTTCTCTAGGAACATTCAAACGTATAATTGGTGTTAAACAGTGTCCAAACTCATGGAAAAAATATTTAAAACATTATTGTAAAAAGTTTAAAATTGAAACTTTGTTTATACGTACACAGAAACATTTTAAATTAAACATGAAAAGAGTAACTGTTAATTATTTTAATGTGAAGAAAGATAAAATCATATGTACCAAGTGTCATGATAAAGATTGTTTGGCAGGCAGAATTTCTATGTACTTTAAAATATTTCATGCTGTAAATTTCGAAGATTGTGATTGTAATTGTTTTTAACTTTTTTGTCCATTATCTTGTCTAATGGAGATGTTTTTGTAGAAATGTTTTTAAAATAAATAATAGTTATTGCTGTGTGTTAATTTCTTTCACAATAAAGATGAAAAAAAGAAATTATATAAAAAAAGAACTGATGGAAAAAGTATGATATATTTTTAAAAAATGAATTGAAAAGAGAATATATAAGATTTTTTTACTTTGAACAAGAAGCAAAAAATATGGATCTCAAAAAAAAGAAAATAAAGATCAAATAATATTTATATTAGTACGACAGGATAATTCTTATTTCTCATAATTAAAATTCAAAACTTTAAATTTGATAATGATGTAAACTGTCCTGTCATACTAATATGTTCATTAAATTTTAATTTTATGAATCTATAAAAAAGAATATCTTTTTTTACAGGAGAGATAAAGATGAAGAATATATAAATATATGATAAATAAAATATGATATATTTTTTTACGAAAAAAACATGAATATGAAAAAATAAAGATCTGTTACAGATAAAGTTTATATTAGTACAATAGGATAAGATTTTCAAAGTAAAAATTTTAGATTTTCAAAAATTTTACTTTGCAAAAAATTTTGAAAAACAAAAAAATTTTAAAATCTAAAATTTTGAAAAACAAAAAATTGAAAATCTAAAATTTTGAAAAACAAAAAAATTTTAAAATCAAAAATTTTGAAAAACAAAAAAATTGAAAATCTAAAATTTTGAAAATCTAAAAATTGAAAATCTAAAATTTTGAAAATCTAAAAATTGAAAATCTAAAAATTGAAAATCTAAAATTTTGAAAATCTAAAATTGAAAATATAACTTTTGAAAAACAAAAAAATGAAAATCTAAAATTTTGAAAAACAAAAAATTTGAAAATCTAAAATTTTGAAAAACAAAAAATTTGAAAATCTAAAATTTTAAAAAACAAAAAAATTTGAAAATTTAAAATTTTGAAAAACAAAAAATTTGAAAATCTAAAATTTTGAAAAACAAAAAATTTGAAAATCTAAAATTTTGAAAAACAAAAAATTTGAAAATCTAAAATTTTGAAAAACAAAAAATTTGAAAATCTAAAATTTTGAAAAACAAAAAATTGGAAATGTAAATTTATGAAATCTAAAAACATAAATAAAAAATATTATAAACTAAAAAAAAAAAAAAAAAAAAAAAAAAAAAAAAAAAAAAATTTTTTTTTTTTTTTTTTTTTTTTTTTTTTTTTTTTTTTTTTTAGTTTATAATATTTTTTATTTATGTTTTTAGATTTTAGATTTCATAAATTTACATTTCCAATTTTTTGTTTTTCAAAATTTTAGATTTTCAAAATTTTAGATTTTTAAATTTTTTTGATTTTTAAATTTTTTTGATTTTTAAATTTTTTTGATTTTCAAAATTTTAGATTTTCAAAATTTTTTTGTTTTTTAAAATTTTAGATTTTCAAAATTTTAGATTTTCAATTTGAAAAACAAGAAAATTTGAAAATCTAAAATTTTGAAAAACATAAAAATTTGAAAACATAAAAATTTGAAAATATAAAATTTTGAAAATCTAAAATTTTGAAAAACAAAAATTTGAAAATCAAAAATTTTAAAATCTAAAATTTGAAAATCTAAAATTTTGAAAAACAAAAAATATGAAAATCTAAAATTTTGAAAAACAAAAAATATGAAAATCTAAAATTTTGAAAAACAAAAAATTTAAAATCTAAAAACATAAATAAAAAATTAGTATTAAAAAAAAAAAAAAAAAAAAAAATTTTTTTTTTTTTTTTTTTTTTTTTTTTTAGATTTTAGATTTAGTTTTTAGATTTTAAATTTTTGTTTTCAAAATTTTTGTTTTCAAAATTTTTGTTTTCAAAATTTTTGTTTTTCAAAATTTTTGTTTTTCAAAATTTTTTGTTTTTCAAAATTTTTACTTTTCAAAATTTTTGTTTTTCAAAATTTTTTGTTTTTCAAAATTTTTACTTTTCAAAATTTTTTACTTTAAAAATTTTTTACTTTAAAAATTTTAATTTCAAAATTTTTACTTTTCAAAATTTTAATTTCAAAATTTTTACTTTTCAAAATTTTAATTTCAAAATTTTTACTTTTGAAAAATTTTACATTTCAAAAATTTAAATTTAAATTTTTTGTTTTTCAAAATTTAAATTTTCAAATTTTTCGTTTTTTTTAATTTTTAAATTATTTTAAAAATTTAAAAATTTATAAATCTGAAATGTTTAAAATAATTAAATGAAAAAATTATAATATCTAATATTATGAAATCAAAAAAATTGTAAAATGTTAGATATTAAATAATCTAAAAATGATGAAATGTAATTTTGTTTAAAAAAAAAGAAAATATATTTATGGGATATATTTTATAACCGTTTCCATCAGTGTAAAATATCAAAATATTTTTCAAGTATGCCTAGTCCGATTACCCTTTTTGATTTAAATAATCATGTGCTATCAATTCTTTTTAATGAGTATGTTGCACTTCATGATAAACTAACGTTATTAAATTCACCCGATTTTCATGAAAAATTATCAAATCCTAATCTTTGGTCAATTCCCTATGATGAATTTTTTGGATTTATATATGCGATTCGAATAATGAAACCGGGTTGGTATCTTGATAATCGCAATAATGCCTGTTATATATCCGTAGATGAAAAAACTGCCTCTTTATCAGTACGTTATTTTAATTATTTGAATGTTGAAAAATTAGATAAAACTTATCCGTCTCCAGACAATCTGATAAAAGGTGGCATTGATCCTATGCAAAGGATAATAAGTGGAAATTTGAAATGGGCATCATTTGATTATTATATTCACTATACATTTCCAAAATTATATTTTCCAATCGATAAGATGGAAGACATTCAATTTTATCGCATATCTCCCAAGATTACGGTTGCTGTGAACCGTTCTTTGAAAACCCTCCGTTGGCCTCAATGTTATACATTTGATTGCCCTAAAATTTATCATTTCAAAGAAAAATGTATCGCGAGTACAAATAACGAACCGCATTATTTAATGCGATGGGGAAAAAATAATAAAATAATTACAAAATGCATTTACAAAAATAAATGTTTTTGTAGAAAAGGAAAATATAATGTTTTTCCCATAAAAGGTTATTGGAAAGAATATAAAAGATATAATTATAGTATAATCAACAATCATTTATCTTATGATGAATATACGTCGTTGTATCATAAATTATGTCTTTATAGAAACGAAAAACCAAAAAAAGTATTACCTGTTGATACTTTTTGTAAAGAAGATAAAAATTATCCTATAATGTTGAATGAAAACACAGTGTATAAGAGTAGATATAATGTATTTTATGATCACTATCAAATAACTGAATTGTATAACATTAAAAAAGAAATAATTATTAATAATTATGATATGAGATATTCAATGGATAACGATTAAAAAAATGCTGTCCAGATTATATTTTAGATCACCATGATAAATATATACCAGAAAAGATTCCGATCGAGAGAACTCCAATTTATGCAATTAGAGAATGTAATTAAAAAATTAATAGGGATCATGATTATCAATAATAATGAGATCTCTGAAATAGTCATGTTGTACTAATATGTTCATAAAATTTTAATTTTATGTAAAAATATATTCTTTTTACAGATTTGTTTTTAAAATAAATAAAATTTTTTGTTGTGTTCTTTTAACAAAAAAATATATAAGAACTTTATGATTTAATTTTTTAAAGATTCTTCATATTTTAAGCGAAATAAAAAAATAATAGGCCTCTGGCATGAATCTATCAGTCAGATTTTTTTTTTTTTTTTTTTTTTTTTTTTTTTTTTTTCATCATCTTTTAGAAGAGTATATAAAGCTCAGCTCTCAGGACACTCTTTAATCTAAGTGTTTGATTTTAAACATTTTTATGATGGAGACTGTTATTAAGTATCATGACATCTCCAGCAGAGTTATTTCAGACACATCTTTAATCGTGACAGAAAAAATTGATGGTTCAAATGTTGGAATAGGCTACATTGACAATTCATTCAGAATACAGTCTAGAAACGTAGTATTAAACGAAAATACAAGCAATTTTGGTTTGAACGAGATCATGGGACCGCTGACAGAAAAAGTACAGAGAATCAAAGATATCTTAAATTGCAATTTCATCATTTTTGGAGAAGTATTCGGCAAGACGATCAAGAGAATTAAATACTACGATTTCGAATCTAAATCTGTATTCGGAAGCAAAACAGTATTTTTTCGGGCCTTTGACATTTACCAATTGGATTCGAAAACATTCATGAAGTACAGCGACGCCATAAAAATATTCCAGCAAGTGAATCTACCTTATGTGCAAATTTTAGATTTAGGCTACGAAACGATAGGAGATTTGTACGAAAAAGTAGAGCAATATCCAAGCGCTTATGCAAATTGTCCTCTGGAAGGATTTGTTTTGAAAAAAGATGCAGAAGAAACATCTTATTCGAGAACAATTTTTAAAGTGAAGCGAAAAAAGTTCAACGAACGGGATCTTAACAAATACAAGATAAAAAATTACGTGAATTACAACAGATATATTTCTGCATATTCGAAAATTGGCAACGATGTGGAAAAAATCAAAGAAGAAATGATAAAGGATTCAGTGAAAGACATAATGTCCGTCATTCGGAAAGATGAAGATTTGAAATATGACATAACGTCGATTCATAATGATATTGAAACGGAAGTAAATAAAACTATTAAGAGTTTTCTTGAAAGACATCAAAAGTCAAATTGTTTAATTAAAAAGTAGGGACCACAATGAAGCGAGAGTGTTTATGATATGATTTTAATAAAATGAGATATTTTTTAAGGTTTCCGTTTTAGGTACTTCTCAGTTAATGAGATGTTGTGCATTTACAATGCCTGAAAACATATGTTAAACTAACAAAAGATTTGAAATGAGCTGTTCCAGATTATCTTCCCATGAAATGTATAAATATTTATGAACATGTTGGATTTGGGGATTAGAATATGTCACAACCAAAAAATTAATAATATTATTGATTAAGAATATCAATAATAATGAGATCTACAAAAATTATTATTATTATATGTTGTTATTATAAAACATGTAAATAGATTTTTTTATAATTTTGGAAAAATGGATTCGTCAATATTGTATATTTGTATTATTTTATGAATTGTTATTATATTTTATTTTTATTTATTCAAATGTTAATAAATTGTATGATTTCTACTATGAAAGTTATTGTTAATTTAAAAATATAGATTCATTAAAATATAGTTTTGATGTCTGATTCAAAATGTAAATAACTTTCAGTTCATTAGTAAAATATGAAGATTTTAAAAATGTAAATAAACAACTTGAATTAAAAGGATCAATATTTTATTTATATGTTAACTTGTTTGTATTAAAATACATTCTATTGTGAATAATTTTCTTTTACATGACAATATTTTACAAATTGAGTTTAAGACAATATATTTAGAAACAGTCCTGTCGTATTAATATATTCATAAAATTAAAATTTTGCGAATTATATAAGGATTTCATAATTTTAAAATTATTTTAAAAATTTATAATTCTGAAATGTGAAAAAATTATAATATCTAATATTATGAAATTAAAAAAATGATAAAATGTTAGATATTATAAAAACTAAAAAATGATGAAATGTAATTTAAAAAAAAAGAATATATTTATGGGACATAACCGTTTCTATCGTAATAGAATATCAAAATAAGTATGCCTAGTCCGCTTACCCTTTTTGATTTAAATAATGATGTGTTATCAATTCTTTTTAAAGACTATATTCCGATTCATGATAAACTAACGTTATTAAATTCACCCGATTTTCACGAAAAATTATCAAATCCTAATCTTTGGTCAATTCCCTATGATGAATTTTTTGGATTTATATATGCGATTCGAATAATGAAACCGGGTTTGTGTCTCGATGAGGAAAACAATGCCTGTTATATATCCGTAGACGAAAAAAATGCGACTTTATCCGCACGTCATTTTAATTATTTGAACATTGAAAAATTAGACAAAACTTATCTGTCTCTAGACGATCTGATAAAAGGTGGTATTGATCACAGGAAAAGGGTAATTCACAATTTGGGTTGGGGTTATTTTGATTATTGTCTTAAATATAAATTTCCAGACTTCTATTTTCCGGTCGATAAGATGGAAGACATCCAATTATATAAAATACATCACACTATTACGGTCGCTGTGAACCGTTTTTTGAAAACCCTCCGTTTTCCCTGTACTAATATTTTTTCAACACCTAAAATTTATCATTTCAAAGAAAAATGTATTGTGACTATTGGTGATGAACCACATTTTTCAATACGATGGGGAAAAAATAAAAAAATAATTGCAAAATGCATTTACAAAAGTGAATGTTCTTGTAGAAAAGGAAAATATAAGGTTTTTCCCATAAAAGGTTATTGGAAAGAAGATAAATGTTCCAAGTATAGTATAACCAATAATAATTTATCTTATGATGAGTATACATCGTTGTATCATAAATTATGTCTTTATAGAAACGAAAAACCAAAAAAAGTATTACCTGTTGATACTTTTTGGAAAAAAGATAAAAATTATCCTATAACATTGAATGAAGAAAACATAATATGTGATTATAGTAAACATAATGTATTTTATGATCGAATGACTGCATTATATAACATTAAAGAAGAAATAATTTTTAATAATAAGGATGATCCGAGATATTCTCATTACTTTGGTAATCCAATTGATAATTAAAAAAATATAGATTCATTAAAATATAGTTTTGATGTCTGATTCAAAATGTAAAAAAATTTTCAGTTCATTAGTAAAATATGAAGATTTTAAAAATGTAAATAAACATCTTGAATTAAAAGGATCAATATTTTATTTGTATGTTAACTTGTTTGTATAAAATACATTCTATTGTGAATAATTTTCTTTTACATGACAATATTTTACAAATTGAGTTTAAGACACTATATTGGATTTTATTTAGAACATTAATGACCAGAATGTCTTATAACTTTTATTTTTGAGCAGTTATTTTAAACAAGTGTACAAATTTAAATCGAAAATACTTTATAGATTATTATTATAAGCAGAGTTTCCATTATCATTCTTTGATGACTCACTGTTTTTTTTTTTTTTTTTTTTTTTTTTTATTGTATTTAAAGCCCAGCTCTCGATTCATTTCGAAGCATTGTCGACGAATATGCATAAAAGGATCGTTAGAGATTTTCTTTTACCTGCTCTCAATGATGGTAGATATGGTTGTTTCTTACAATGGGTGGACAAAAAATCTGGCATTTTTCAATTGAATTGGACCCGCAAAGAATATGGTCATTGTAATCGAGATCGTTTTTCAATCTTTGTAGACTGGGCTAGATTGAAAGGAAGACAAACTTCGAATGAAAGAAATTATTACACTATGGTCAAAATGAAATTTCGAGCAGCTCTCCGTAAATCGAAAGACGTTACAGAATTATTTTCTCCGAACCAACAAGAAAAACTTTATAAAATAACAAATTTTCCCACCATTGGAGAAAAATATACACCAGAGGAAATAGAAGTGGCACAAATATTGACAGATTGGTCGAATTGTAAATCGACACAGAGTCAAAATCGAATTAATACTGTATTTCACGTAATACTAGCATGATCATAAAAGATGAACGTCAAGAAAATTATTAAACTTTGCCCCCGCTCTCGCTGAAGGTTGATGAAAATGGATTATTATTATTATTATTATTATTATTATACTGTAAAAAAATAAATATTACCAACTGCAAGAAACTCTCTGTGATTGGAGAAAATAATTATTTTCTCCAATCACAGAGAGTTTCTTGCAGTTGGTAATATTTATTTTTTTACATTGATTATAATAATAATAATAATAATAATAATAATAATAATAATAATAATAATAATAAAACATATATATAGTCTTGTCATTTTGAAATATTTTTTGATAATTTTGGAAAAATGGATTCGTCAATATTGTATATTTGTGTTATTTTATGGTTAATATATCGTTATTATTATATTTTATTTTTAATTTATACAGATGTTAATAAATTGTATGTTTTCTATTATGATAAAATTATTGTTAATTTGAAAAATATAGATTCCTTAAAATATAGTTTTAATGAATCCTTTTCCGATTCCAAATGTAAAAAACTTTTCGGTTCTTTAATAAAATATGAAGATTCTAAAAATGTGAATAAACATCTTGAATTAAAAGGGTCAATGTTTTATTTTATTTGTATGATAACTTATTTGTATAAAATACATCCTGTTGTGAAAATTTTAATAATTTTCTTTTACATGAGTAAATACAATAGACAAAATATGAACATATTTTACAAATTGAGTTTAAGACACTATATGGGATTTTATTTAGACATTAATGAAACAACACCAAAATGTCTTATTACATTTATTTTTGACCAGTTGCTGCTTTTAAACAAGTCTACAAATTTAAAGCGAAAATACTTTGTCGATTATTATTATAAGCATAGTTTTGATTATCATTTTTTGAAGAAAGAATATTCAGAAACTCAGTCTGTATTTAATCTCATAGATTTCAAAAATAAAAATATAGTTAATATATGTGCTGGAAATGCTTGTGGAATTCATCTTTTAAACACCAAAATGACATGTATTGATTTGAAACAATACAATGGAATGAAACTATTACAGAAAATGGATATATGTAATTTTATACAATGTGATATAAATGATAATAAATTTGAAAGAATAGTTTTATCATATAATGTATGGATAGCTATTCATGCTTGTAGAAAATTACCTATACGAATAATTGAAATATTTCAAAAACATGCTTCTAAATTTTCAGAATTGTATCTAGTTCCTTGTTGTACTTTAAACAAAAAATATTATAGAGAAAATGTTGACATGTATGATAGAATACATAAAAAATATTATACTGCTAAAAAAGATTTGTCAAAACATTGTTATCCAGCTATGCATTTTGAATTGTTATGTTCTTTATGTATGACATGTAAATTTAAAATTAAAACATTAAATGATATGCAATCTGTAAAAAACAAAATTATTATTGTATATAAATAATTGAATTACCATGTTTTTTAATACATAATTGTATTTTTTAGTTTAAAATAAAAAACAACTTTTTTGACAATGTCTTTATTTATTTCAAGATTAAAAAAAAACAAAAATAACATATCCACTAATTAATTGTCTTTAGATACATCTATGATAAAAAAATCTTTTAATTTATGAGTGAGTAAAACTTGTTCCATTTTCATATTTATCCAACCAGTAGCATTATGATAGTCTTTTGCAATGTGTATTTTACATATCTTATCATATAACGTTTTCCATTTATACAACTTTATCCAATCATTTGCATAGGAAAATACCAATTCAGTAAGAGGGTAATAATTCATTATTATTTTCTGAAATTCTTCAAATTGATGTAATTTTAGAAGATGTAAGACTTTCTCATCAACAATCAAAAATATATTTTCACAATAGTATATATTATCCTTTAGTTTTCGCATATTATATAATTCTTTTAATCCAACTTGTAAAATATTACCATCAAAATAACATACTTTAGATCCTGTAGAATAAATACAAGTTTCATCTACAGATTCAATTAAAAGGGAATTCACATATGATAGATATTTACATGGAATTTTAAAATTATATTTTTGCAAATTGTAACACGTATCATAAGATCGATATTCTGAAAATTTTAAGTTGTTAGTCACTTTTAATATATGGTGAGAATTCCAATCTATAAAAAATTTAGACGACATAACTAAGAGCAAACAAAATTTTTGCAGTCACCGATGTGGAGAAAATTAACGACGATTAAATATATATATATGTATATATATAATATTTTTTTTCATCTAAAAAATGATTTTTTTAAAATGACATTTAAAAAAATTCATTTTAAAATATAATCGGATTTTTTATTTAACATATTAATTTGTTCCAATTTTAATTATTACAGAAAATATTAAAAAAGTTGTTATGATACATAAACAATATAAAAAAATTTGAAATAACGAAAATTTATCCGATGATGTCAGTTTTGTTGGAGAATTAACGGGTAAATTTAGAAATTGGTTATCCACCGGTGACAATGAATTAACTGGAGCGGTTAAAAGATTTGGACAGTTCGGTTTTGTCCATGTTCCATCTTTTTTACATTTTATAGTAGCATTTGTAATTCCATCATCACAACTAATTACGGCAAATCCTGGAAAGGTAAGTTTTACTTTTAATGTATCGGGTAATTTTGGACAAGGTTCACACAAAATATCTTTACCGCTCCAAATTCCATTATTTAAACAAGTTCGTTTTCCATCAGTACCGGCATCATCAACGATATAAAATCCCAAATGACATTTATGAGTTGCCACCGATTCAAAAAATCTATTGGATGGATAATAAGATACAGATCCGTTTTTAAAATTTTTTATTTCATTACATTGTACTGGATCACAACGTAAATTTTTAATAGGTGGAGACCATTCACCAATTGAAGTACAATATTGATTATCTATAAAACTGTTGAGTTTATAACCTTCATTACATTTATAAGTGATTTTGTTAGGATAACAATATAATGATCCGATATGATAACCATTTTTTAACAAAGGTGGTTTACTGCAAGGTGTAGGTATGCATGTAATGGATGGCGGATTCCACATCAATTGATCATTTTTATTTTTAACTAAAAAAGAATATATATTGTTTGATTTATATCCGAGATCACATTCAAGTACGGCTTTATTTCCTTCATCATATGGAGGATTATGATTACTTGTAAATTTGCCATTTATTGCAGAAGGTAGAGTGTTTATCATTCTTTATAATATTAGAAAAATTTAATATAATTTTTCTTAAAATTGAATCTTTATTTAATTTTCTAATAATAATAATAATAATAATAATAATAATAATAATAATAATAATAATAATAATATATATGTGAGATTCTGCAAACATATTACATCTGCCATGATAAAATTGGAAAACGGCAAGAGAGTAATTTTTGTGTATCAATTGGTATTACAAAATAATCTATATGAACGACTTAAAAATGCCATTAAATATTCTAAAGAAAATATTTATATCACTTATAAAGACTTGGACAAGCATGTAATTTTATACTCGTGCAAACCCATTTGGATAATCGAAACATGGATGTGTACATTTGATTATCCATTAGAGAATTTTACACTTAAAACAATATGGGGAAATGTTTATAATTTTCACGATATTGAATATTTTAAATTACCAAAACCTCTTCTACGGAAAGCTATTTACCAAAGTCACAAATACTTTGAATTTTCTGGATTAGTTTTAAATAGGTTGACATTCGATGAAGTTATAAAATTATGTATTAGTCATAATTTTAAAAAGGTCATGGAAGAATTACGAAAAGATATAACTATAGACGATGTCATGGAAATGTTTTCCAAACAAGATGTAATTTTCGAAAGAAAAAATCTTTTATATCATTTTAATAAAATTATACCAGTTAAAATTTTCTCGGATTTAGATTTATTCGATTTTGGAAAAAAAATTTTGATTCGATTTCATATTACAAAAAATTCTAAAATTGTTGAATTGTGTTTAAAATGTATAAAACTATACTTTTGTGGACAAACATGTACTTTTTTAAGACAATTTACTTTGAATAAAAAATATTGTAGGAAAATGGTAGATTATATACAAAATTGTAACAATTGGTGCAAATTATGTAGACAAGCACCATTATTTCAAATAATCCCATGTGAAGATATTTTTCCTCATGTTTTAATGGAAAAATATAAACTTGTTGAAGATTGTTTGATATTAACAAATCTATCTATAGAAACAGGTTATAGTTTATTACATTTCAAATATTTAAGAGATGATTTATTAAATGACAAAAATGATTACCAGTTGATAGAAGTTAAAATTAAACCCTTTGGAAAAAACTTTGATTATAACAAATATAATGAGATCATTATTGATGATTTATTCAATTACTTGTAACTTTTCTTAAAAGTCAAATATGTATTTTTAAAAGATTTTCTTTATTCAAAGTGTCATTTTTTCAATATTCCATGATACAAATATTTAAAAATTTTTAAAAGAAACTCCTCAGGCTTCACAAATAGCGTTTTCCCACTGGTCCCACATCAAATTAAACGCGACATCTAACCTATCCAGATACGATTGTCTAGTAGAACAATCCCTTTTACATGAAAATTTCAACTTCATCAGCATCGCATCATTGCAATAACTCTTTATCAAGTCCAAAGACGTTTTCAACTTTTCTATGGCGTCCGCTATTGCATCATCTTTCGAAGTGCCGTCTGTCCGTGCTACACTATCTCGAACAATCTGATGAACTTGCCTGGATTCGAAATACCATTTGCTGAACGTGGTTTCCACAATGGTCAAGAAATCGATGATGGAAAAATTTCTTTGTCTTTCGCAACCAAATCGTTGACTATTTTATTGAGAGATTCTTTATCAACGATCCTTTTTGAAGACTCTAAACGTGCTATTGTTCTATGGTAGTCATCTCGCATGTAGCTAAATATGACTTCTATATTATCCATACTATATTTATTCTAGCAAAACCAAAATTTAAACAACGTTAAATAAATACTATATATCTCCTCTATGTTTAAGTATATATTTAATCTCTTCAAGACAAAATGTCAGGTGAGCGTGGAAAACCCATACTTATATAGAGTTAAACTATACCCACACTTAAAAAAAAAAAAAAAAAAAAAAAAAAAAAAATAAGAAGTAGGCAAAATTTCTCTAGAAAGGATTAATTAATAATTAATTAATTAATTAATTTTCAAAAATGATGAAATTTATAAAATCTAAAAATTATGAAATGTCAATTGTAAATTGTATTTCAAATTTTAAATTGTTTTAAAAAAACAACATTAGAATTTCATTTAGAGATCAATTTATTTTAAAAGACGATAATTTATATACAATTAATTAAAAAAATAAAATAACTGATAAGTTTTGAATTTCAACTCTGTGTGATTTGATAAATATAAATCATGATAATTTTTGATCTGATACATTTTTAAAAAGTAAATTGCAATTCAATTTTAACAAAATTATTTGAATAAAATTATTTAAAGTAAAAAAAAAGATTTTTTAAGGTTTTTTTTAATATTGACTCGTTCTTTGGTATTCTGAGAAAGGTTTCATGTACAGTTAATTATTTGACTGACTGTAGTGATATTGTGTTAATATGTGTGAAATATAATAATTGGATACTTTTACACACAAATCTGTATAATGTAAAATTGAGAATTTTACACACAAATTTGTATAATCTAAAATTGATAATAAAAATCATAGAATCACTCTTTAACTTTCTAAAAAAGAACTTTTATTTATAATATAATAGTTTTAATTATTTCTTCAATAGGTTAAAATTTTTAACAATATTATTATGAGAAATATTATATAGAACATAAAAAATGTAAAATTTTATTAAGCTTGTTTTGCATTTTTTCTTAACATTTCTTCTATAATCTTTTTGTTCTTGTTGTTTACTCAGTTTCAAAAGACTTCAAACAAAAATTATCTCCGTCCAAGACAGATTTCACTTTTTTACCGGGTTTGCCAAACGGATCTTTATTGGAAGACAAATCGCTTTTAATACAATCTATTAAACCACAATCATTCATGAATTCTATCAATGTCTTGGATGCCGAATCGAAAAAAGGGATCAATTCGTCTCTAAATTTGTGTGCAAACTCTCCAATAAAACATCCGGTGATGATCAAACATTCCATGACCCAAGGTTGATAACAATTACGATCTCGCCATTGATGAAATGTCAAATAGTGGCCGTCTAAAAGGCTTCGAACTCTAGGAGATAGAGATGACAAATCAGAATCGACAATAAATTTTAATTTTTCCTTCAACTTGGGAATTGCGTCTTCGATTTTGTCGATAGTGATACCCGTATGTATGGGTGGGATCTGAAAATAGACTTTAAGCATTCTCAAAATGGAAAGGGCAAATTTATGTTCCTTCGTTGTCCAATCCTCATCATACATGTGATTTACATCGTCAACTAACATTTCTTCATCCGTTTCATCCGGGTTTGCAAGATAAACACAATCTCGGAGTAGGTAATGAAAAGCGTTTTTGATAGAATCACAGTAATTCATTATCAGAGATGATATAAAAAATTTTAAATTACCAAGATTTGTTAGAATACGAGAAAAACGACTATATATATATACTAAATCTAAAATTATGAAAAGTAAAACATTTTTAATTTAAACTAAAATTATAAAAATTTAAAAAATTTAAACTAAAATTATAAAAATTTAAAAAATTTAAACTAAAATTATAAAAATTTAAAAAATTTAAACTAAAATTATAAAATTTTAAAAAATTTAAACTAAAATTATAAAAATTTAAAAAATTTAAACTAAAAATATAAAAATTAAAAATTTTAAATCTAAAATTATAAAAAAATTTTAATTAAATTTTTTTTAAAATAGACTTATTA